>JAJOZX010001165.1:500000-988740 GCA_023014485.1 Bathynomus jamesi | reverse complement strand
TTGTACATTTTTTGCCTCAAAACCGCCTAAGTTTTATAAACATGGCATTGAAAAGCTTGTAGGACATTGGCAGTGTCATTGATTCTGATGGAAAATATATACTAGATTAAAAAGTTTCAGTTGAGTTTTTTTTTGTCTTTCAAATAGGATTGTTAGTACTGTCATCTATCAACATGATGGTGCTCCTTGTCACTATGCCAAAATTGTTCAGGATTATCTAAATGGACATTTTCCAAATCGCTGGATCGGACGCGGAAGCAACAGACCTTGGCCAGCGAGATCACTAGATTTAACCCCTTTAGATTTCTTTGCATGGGGCTTTATCAAATCGCACGTCTATCAGATGAAGATTACGAGTCTTGAAAACTTATGTACATGTATACGAACTGCTGCAGATAACATAACCCCGCAAATGCTCCAGAATGTGTTTAGAAATGCTGTGGAATGATTTGAGCTGTGCAGGGATACTGATGGGTGTCACGTTGAATCCTACTCTTAATTATTTAATAAATGTTACCACTTTATCATTTTATGATTGAATTCCATATAATTTCCAAGTGCTTCACAAAAATAGATCCTGACTTTATGTACACCCTGTATATATACTATATATGAGAGAGAGAGAGAGAATAAACAAACAGATAAATATGACTGAGTGTTGCAATACAGTTTAATGGGATCCTCACTTGGACACCCTGGTTACCCATTTATCTACCACCCGTGGATGTTTACACTCCCCTTTAGACCTACAGCTTAACAGGGACCACGGATAACCAGGGTTCCCACTTATCTACCAACCATGGAAGGATGCACCATCACTGGGTCTCGAACCTGGCGCATATAGCTGTGTGTGTGTGTGTGTGTGTGTGTGTTTTTTAATATTTTATGGGTGTATAGGCGGGAGTGTACATGCACTTGTCCAAATGTTGTATACATTGTGCCAACTGGTTGGTTAAGCCCACTGGCGGATTAAGCCAACTGTCAAGAATATATGCTTTAATTGGATAAATAGCGCAATCTGGCAACTCAGCTAGTTAAGCCAACTGGCTGATTAGGAACTTACAAGACAGTGGCCACTCGGCTTGGCTCCTGCCAAGTGAACACTCCTCTTTTCTCTCTTATGTTAGGTATACCCCCTTTGGGGTGTGAGGCTGTCTCACCTTCTCCCCCAACTTGCTGGGAGAGTTCATTGTAACTTGGGGGATAACTCCTCCCCCAACTTGCTGGGAGAGTTCATTGTAACTTGGGGGATAACTCCTCCCCCAACTTGCTGGGAGAGTTCATTGTAACTTGGGGGATAACTCCTCCCCCAACTTGCTGGGAGAGTTCATTGTAACTTGGGGGATAACTCCTCCCCCAACTTGCTGGGAGAGTTCATTGTAACTTGGGGGATAACTCCTCCCCCATAGTTGCATAATATCTTGCAATATTGATTGACATTTGCATTTGCATCGCGCACTCCTTTTGCGCCCATACTACTTAGGGGGTTAAGTGGAGCTATAGACAAACACTTTCATACCATAAAGTCTATAGTCTAGAATACATAAAGCAAGACTGATGAATAGATTGGACAATTGGATTGTCTGGGTTTTGAATTCTTTGAATTATACTGTACTGAGCATGTGTTGTTACTTCAGGGAAATTAGCGAACATTTGTGAAGCGGAGCATCTTGGACAGCTCTCTCTCTCTCTCTCTCTCTCTCTCTCTCTCTCTCTCTCTCTCTCTCTTCTCTCTCTCTCTCTCTCTCCTCTCTCTCTCTCTCTCTCTCTCTCTCTCTCTCTCTCTCTCTCTCTCTCTCTCTCTCTCTCTCTCTCTCTCTCTCTCTCTCTCTCTCTGTTGTACAAACCTGTCCCGTGGGTTACTAGGACCCCTTCCCATCCCACTCTGTCCTTTTAGCTTAGGTTAGGAATGTTCTCCTCTGACTGCAAAGAAAACTTTTAGTATTGTCTTTTTTTTTTTTTCTCACTACTGTTACGATTAGGACGCTACTGCTATCTCATGCGTGGGAAGAGAGGCTTGGAACCTCTAAAATAACACCATTTAACTTCAGTTGTAGGTAAATATTTAGAGGGAATAATAGCGAGGAGGATTGTTGACCATTTGGATTCCTACAAGCTACTTGGGGACTCCAACATGGGTTTTAGACGGCATAGGTCGTGTCTCACCATCATGCTCGAGTTTTTCTACGTCATGTTGAGTGAGTATAAGAGTAGGGCGATTGATTAGAAGGCCTTTGTAAGTACCTCACCGCGGCTAATGGCCGAAGTGCGCGCGCTGGTATTGGTGGGAAGTAGGTAGGTGGATTGGAAACTGGCGAAAAATGCCACAAAGTTAATCCCTTTCGTTAGGCATATGGGCTACAATCGACGCTTATGTGACGCGGGTTCAAAGATGTCGATTTTAGAAGCATGTTTAGTTCAAATGATAACCCAACTCGCAACAATGGTTAGAAGTTGGATTTGAAACGATTTAGGACTAGTATATGTGGAATTACTTTAACACGTTGATAGTTTAAGATTAAAACATAAGAAAACTCTGCAGGAGTTCGCTTGCACGGTGTCTCTGTGAGCAAGGTAAATATAGAGCTATTTATATATTCTCCACTTTCCTGTAAAATTTCCTTGGCTACTTTTCCAGGGTCAAGGTATTTTCTTCAACCTTTTTCCGTACCTGCCTCTGGCAGGGAGGGAGCGGAGGGTGGGGAGAGAGCCTTCTACTTTTCTATCCAGTTTTCTACTACTGCTAGGATAGTTGAAAGAAAAATAAACTTTTAATAACAGGAATAGTTCCTCGGTGGATTAGTTCAAGAAAAGGTTAGACCAAATCTTGCACACTATTTGAGTGTGTAGAAAATTTTCCCTGGCACCCGTTGCCATTGGTACCTCCTCGGTATGGGCCGCAAGGCCTTTTGAGGTACTTCTTTTCCTTGTAACTCCTTGTAACTCTCTCTCTCTCTCTCTCTCTCTCTCTCTCTCTCTCTCTCTCTCTCTCTCTCTCTCTCTCTCTTTATACCCGCAGGGGGTATAAAGGTTATGCACGTTCCTTCTGGGTGTAGTAAACTTTATACTTGGGGTGTGACAGCCCTCCGGTCCCGAGTCGTGGGATTCTAGAGAAATTGGCTGCCAATTCCTTTAGGTTCTCTCTCTTTTGGGAGGGCGGGTGAAGTCTGTTGTACAAACCTGTCCCGTGGGTTACTAGGACCCCTTCCCATCCCTCTGTCCTTTTAGTTTAGGTTAGGGATGTTCTCCTCTGACTGCAGAAAAAAAGAAAACTTTTAGTATTGTCTTTTTTCTCTACTGTTACGATTAGGACGCTACTGCTATCTCATGCGTGGGAAGAGAGGCTTGGAACCTCTATAAATAACACCATTTAACTTCAGTTGTAGGTAAATATTTAGAGGGGATAATAGCGAGTAGGATTGTTGACCATTTGGATTCTTACAAGCTACTTGGGGACTCCAACATGGGTTTAGATGGCATAGGTCGTGTCTCACCATCATGCTCGAGTTTTTCTACGTCATGTTGAGTGAGTATGATAAGAGTAGGGCGATTGATTAGAAGGCCTTTGATAAGGTACCTCACCGCCGGCTAATGGCCGAAGTGCGCGCGCTGGGTATTGGTGGGGAAGTAGGTAGGTGGATTGGAAACTGGCGAAAAATGCCACAAAGTTAAATCCCTTTCGTTAGGCATATGGGCTACAATCGACGCTTATGTGACGCGGGTTCAAAGATGTCGATTTTAGAAGCATGTTTAGTTCAAATGATAACCCAACTCGCAACAATGGTTAGAAGTTGGATTTGAAACGATTTAGGACTAGTATATGTGGGAATTACTTTAACACGTTGATAGTTTAAGATTAAAACATAAGAAAATTCTGCAGGAGTTCGCTTGCACGGTGTCTCTGTGAGCAAGGTAAATAGAGCTATTTATATACTTTTCTATCCAGTTTTCTACTACTGCTAGCATAGTTGAAAGACAAAATTTTCCCTGGCACCCGTTGCCATTGGTACCTCCTCGGTATGGGCCGCAAGGCCTTTTGAGGTACTTCTTTTCCTTGTAACTCCTTGTAACTCTCTCTCTCTCTCTCTCTCTCTCTCTCTCTCTCTCTCTCTCTCTCTCTCTCTTGAAAATCCAAAAAATTCCATGAAAGAATTTGAGGGGTATAGAAGAAAAGTTTGATCTTGAAGGTAACTTGCGCATGAATCTTAAATATATTATAAAGCAAATTTATGGTCCTGCAAGAACCGTTTTATAATTAACTCACAGTTGCTGCCCAGATCAAGTGGAACGTATGAAAAAGAGTGTCTAGTTTTGCTTGTACAGAATCTGAAGTTCGATGTTGTTTTTTTACATCCTGAGTCATCACTGAAGGAGCTAATGATAATTTGAGCCAGATACTTAAATTCTCGTACTTGCTCTATTGCTTTCTCTCTCATTTTGAAAATAATAATAGCTGTTTGGTTTGAGCTTTTAGGATGGAATTGCATAAGCTTAATTTTAGTAACGTTAAAATTAATGTCATGGTTCTGTGAATATAATTCCAAAATTTTTACAAGTTGATCCAGACCTTAGGATTCAGGATTTATTTATATTATATCATCGACATAGACCAAATTATTATCTTCATGTTATCTATACAACATCCTACTCTTGCCTCATTAAGAAACGTAATTAACCTATAAGTATACATATTAAACAGCAGAGGACAATATGTATTCAGACAATACATTGCCCCATGTAACCATAATAAACAAACAAATATATATATACATTGACCCCAAAAATGTACCCACTTTTAAATGTAAATGCTTAGAATAGTGGGTACATTTGTACGGGCCACTCTGTACATATGTTAGTTTTTTGCGAAATTGGTCTTTTTGCAAATTCTCCAGTCTGCAAAGAAACCAAAACAATAGTAATTTTACAAAATGACCTTAAATGTTTGATCATTTTGCAAAAACAAAAATCTATCAGTTTGCAAAATCACCAATAATCTTGTCAGTGTATTTGCAAAATCTCTTGTTCTAATATTGTAGAACCTTCTAGCTCCTAACCTAACCTAACCAACAGTGTCATTGTGGTTAGGTTAGGAGCTAGAAGGTTCTACAGTATTAGAACAAGAGATTTTGCAAATACACCGACAAGATTATTGGTGATTTTGCAAATTGGCCAATTTTTTTTTTTTTTTTGCAAATTGACCAATTTTTGTGTTTTTGCCAAATGATCAAACATTTAAGGTCATTTTGTAAAATTACTATTGTTTTAGTTTCTTTGCAAACTGACTGGAGAATTTGTAAAATGACAGATTTCACAAAAAAAACAACACATATAAACCATTTCACTACAGTGAAAAATCTAATGTTATTTGAATAAACACAGTTACATGCACTCAGCATCTGAAAGCTGGTACTTTCGCTATCATAAACTGAAGATTAAAACTGGTCTCGTGGAAGATACCAGACTTGTGACATCTTAGAGAGATTATTTTTGTTGTTGAACGAGTTTTAATTTAATTTTCAACTGGAATACTCGCAAGGATGTTAAGAGCAAGTAATTAAGTATTTCAGAATCTTATTCACAACCATTTAACACCCTGGTTTTTGTACAACAGAATGGGCAGCAATTGCAGATGCCGCAAAGGTTTATAGCATGTTATTTATGAAGCTTTTTAAAATCTCATTCTAATTATTATATAGGGTGTTTCAGGAGGAAAGGTCAATACTTCGGGAGGTGATAGTATCAGTCATTGTGAGAAAAAAGTTCATATGAATATGTGTCTAATTCTGAATGGTTATGGAGATAGAGCTGTTTGAATCTGATACGCGCACAGCTCTTCCTACTCCCACGGTGGTCCCGTTCAATGGCCACCAAGGTCTCCAGACTTCTCTCCGTTAGATTATTGTTTGTGGGGATGGATGAAAAGTCAAGTTTACAAAATAAAGGTGGATACATGAGACAAATTGCTTGCTTGCATTTTGGATGCTGCTGCCCGCATAAAGGAATGTCAAGATCAACTCAGACGAACAATACGCGATCTTCACACACGAGTTGCAAAGTGCATTGAGGTTGATGGTGGGATTTTCGAAAATGTATTGTAAACTGTAACAAATTTGTCATTTCTGTATCTGATACCATTCAAAATGCCAATGTTTAAACATTAAATGTTAGAAACAGTAATTGGTTTCTCTCTATAAATGCAAAAAACTTCACTTTTTTCTACGTGAAGGTCAAAATATGAAAATAAAAACCCACTAATAGAGAGAGTTTATTTCCACGACAGTTTCGACGCCCACTGGCATCCTCCTCGGGTGGATACAGAAACACGAATGAACCAAAACAAGAGGGAAAAACAGTCCAGGGACCGACCATTAAGAAATTCGCACCTAGGTTAGATCCCATTCTCCCAACACCGGAAGGGCATTTTCATTAAGTATATTCGCGCAAATTTAAAACTATCTTCCTGTTCTAAACATACAGATTCTATTATATTTTTCTTACATAATTATTGAATTTATTATTAATTTTATTACATTTAATATTGCATAATTATTTATTAAAGAAATTATAAATTTATTATTACATTGGTTATTACATTATTGTTTATTATACAGAACTTATAAACCGAAAAACGAATGAAAAGCCAATTAGGAAACAATCCAGAGAAATTCGCACCTAGGTTAGATACCATTCTCCCGACACTGGAAGGGCATTTTATTACAGGGTCCGCTTATAAGTACATTCCCACAAATTTAAACTATCTTCTTGTTCAATACATACAGATTCTAATATTTTGACATAATTACTGCATTTATTATTACATTTACATTTTTTAACATTTATTATTACCTTTACCCTAATTATTAAATTTATAATATTACCTTTATTATTACATCTGTTGCATTTATATTTATTTCCACATTTATTACTTCTATTATTACATTTACTAAAGGCGAGTAAGGAAACATTCCAATCCAGAGACATTTAAGAAATTCACACTTAGGTTCGAACACGTTCCCACGACTCCGTAAGGGATTTTTTGACCAAGAATCTCATTAAAGGGTCTAACTTATAAGTACCTTCGCACAAATTAAAATTATCTACTTTTTCTATACACACAGATTCTATTATTTTTCTTTTGACATAATTATTACATTTATAAAGTACCTTACTTGATTCTCAATCTATAGCATGATTATTTTGGCTGGCATGATAAAAAATGGCATTATTAGTATTACAACTTCTGAAGGCATATTTGTGTTCTTTAATACGGGTTTCAATATTTCTTCCAGTTTCTCCCACGTATACTAAATCACAACTTTTACAGGGAATGCTGTAGACACAGGCTTGTTCCTCTTTTGCCACGTTATTCCTAACCAATTTACTTTTCACGGTAGACGAATATTTGAACGCCAAAGCAAACTTAAAATCTCTCGTCAACGGTTTTACTCTTTCTAAGCCGGCAATGTAAGGCAAACTCACATATTGTTTTTTGGTTAACTGAAGGTTCCCGAGGGGCATAAAAAAAACCAAAAAACAATATGTGAGTTTGCCTTACATTGCCGGCTTAGAAAGAGTAAAACCATTGACGAAAGATTTTAAGTTTGCTTTGGCATTCAAATATTTGTCTACCGTAAAAAGTAAATTGGTTAGGAATAACGTGACAAAAGAGGAACAAGCCTGTGTCTACAGCATTCCCTGTAAAAGTTGTGATTTAGTATACGGGAGAAACTGGAAGAAATATTGAAACCCGTATTAAAGAACACAAATATGCCTTCAGAAGTTGTAATACTAATAATGCCATTTTTATCACGCCAGCCAAAATAATCATGCTATAGATTGAGAATCAAGTAAGGTACTTTATAAATGTAATAATTATGTCAAAAGAAAAATAATAGAATCTGTGTGTATAGAAAAAGTAGATAATTTTAATTTGTGCGAAGGTACTTATAAGTTAGACCCTTTAATGAGATTCTTGGTCAAAAAATCCCTTACGGAGTCGTGGGAACGTGTTCGAACCTAAGTGTGAATTTCTTAAATGTCTCTGGATTGGAATGTTTCCTTACTCGCCTTTAGTAAATGTAATAATAGAAGTAATAAATGTGGAAATAAATATAAATGCAACAGATGTAATAATAAAGGTAATATTATAAATTTAATAATTAGGGTAAAGGTAATAATAATAAATGTTAAAAAAATGTAAATGTAATAATAAATGCAGTAATTATGTCAAAATATTAGAATCTGTATGTATAGAACAAGAAGATAGTTTTAATTTGTGGGAATGTACTTATAAGTGGACCCTGTAATAAAATGCCCTTCCAGTGTCGGGAGAACGGTATCTAACCTAGGTGTGAATTTCTCTGGATTGTTTCCTAATCGGCTTTTCATTCGTTTTTCGGTTTATAAGTTCTGTATAATAAACAATAATGTAATAACCAATGTAATAATAAATTTATAATTTCTGTAATAAATAATTATGCAATATTAAATGTAATAAAATTAATAATAAATTCAATAATTATGTAAGAAAAATATAATAGAATCTGTATGTTTAGAACAGGAAGATAGTTTTAAATTTGCACGAATGTACTTAATGAAAATGCCCTTCCGGTGTCGGGAGAATGGGATCTAATCTAGGTGCGAATTTCTTAATGGTCGGTCCCTGGACTGTTTTTCCCTCTTGTTTTGGTTCATTCGTGTTTCTGTATCCACCCGAGGAGGATGCCAGTGGGCGTTGAAACTGTCGTGGAAATGAACTCTGTCTATTAGAGTGGGTTTTTATTTTCATATGGTTTCTCTTTCTTGATTACCATTAACAATGCTTTTGTATTTGTAGATTCAAACAGCTCTATCTCCGTAACCATTCAGAATTAGACATATGTTCATATGAACTTTTTTTCTCACAATGACCAATACTATTACCACCTGAAGTATTGACTTTTCCTCCTGAAACACCCTGTGTGTGTGTGTATATATATATATATATATACACAGGGCATCCCAAAAAAATGTATACACACTTTAACAGCTGATAGCTCAATTGATGTTTTTCTTTCCAAGTTAAACCCATTATAATTAATAATGGCAGTCAGACTAAGCTTTGAACAAAGGAAATTCATTCTAAAATGCTACTGGAAGTGTGAAAACGCAGTTGAAGTGCAAAGACAGTTTAGGAGGGAGTTTCAAACAGATCCACCAACGCGACTTACCATCACTCGAATTAGAGATAAGTTTGCAGCCGATGGAACTGTTCAGAATGTCCACAAGAAGCGTTCCGGAAGACCACGGACATCGACAAGCCCCACAAAGCAAGAAAGAGTACTGGAAACGTATCACCAAAGTCCAAGAAAATCTGTGCGGCAAGCGAGTCGTGAGGTAGGAATTTCAGAATCGTCTGTCCAACGCATTTTGAAGCGCTGTCAATGGAAAAGTTACATTCCAAGATTAGTCCATGCTATTAATGAAGATGATCCGGACCGAAGAGTGGAGTATTGCGAGTGGTACTTGGCACGATGTGGATGTGGATGTGGATTGGACGAAGGGGTTTTGTAGAATACCCTCCGCGTTCACCAGACCTCACACCACTAGACTTTTTTTTATGGGGATACTTAAAAGACAAAGTCTACGCTATAAAACCTGCAACAGTCGCTGAATTGAGAGCAGCCATTGAACGAGAATGCACACAAATACCAAACAAAATGTTTCGTGATGTTTGTGATTCCATTGCTTCGTGTTATCAGCAGTGCCTGGACCAGAACGGACGTCAGTTTGAAAACAGGCATTGGCAAAACAATTAAATAATGTCTGTAGATTCTATTACATTTTGAAAATGAAATGTATTTTAATAAACACTGCCTTTATAATTATTTAAAGTGTGTATACATTTTTTTGGGATGCCCTGTATATATATATATATAATAAACAGGAACACCAGGGAAAATACAAACATCCTTCAAGGTTTAATAGTACCAACGTTTCGGAATGCACTAATTCCATCTTCAGGGCTAAAACAATAAAATTCCAAATCCCATACAAAATACAAATTGCTTAATAACAATTTAAAATAAACTTAAAAAATTATAAAATTAGCTAAGAAAATGTAAAACATTAAAACTAAAAGGTAAATAAATGTGAAGTTAAAAAGTTAAAATTATAAAAAAGTAAAAGCATTAGAACTGAAACGTAAATAAAATAAACTAGTACCTTAACCAAAACATAGCAGATCTATCGATGATTCGTCAGAATTTAGGTCTGGTTTAAGTTTATAAATAAACAAAGACTCCATAATTTTAAGCTTAAGGTCAGAGCTTCTGGCAGCAAGTACGGCGAAATTAGACTGTGAAATCGGGTGGTTATTGTTGTGTGAGTGATTACGTATGAGAGAATTAGGTGGTTTGCCAAGGGGTAAATTTGTACAGACCGATTTACCGAGATGTTCGTAAATACGAGATCTTAAATGTCTTTTAGTTTTTCCTATATATGACCCCATACAGTGGTCACACTTGTATTGATAAACTATGGATGACTTAAGAAGTGTAGGAATAACATCCTTGTATTTAAATAAATGGTAAATCAATTTAGATGGGGTGAATATAATTTTTATACATAGTTGTGGGTAGAATTCCTTGAGCAATTTTAAAAGTTTGTTTCTAATGCTAAAACTTGAGGTTCCCATATAGGGCAAAGTAAAATACAGGATATCTTTGGGGACTGTAATTAAGTCTCTAGTTGTAGGGCTTATTAGTCTATTTAAGGTTCTGCCTATTGTAGTCTCCACCAGTCTAGAAGGGAAATTATTCTTGGCAAGGAGTTTTCGGATGAAATCTAGTTCATCGTGTAGTTTAAAGTAATCTGAACAGATATTGAAAGCTCTATTGGTCAGAGTCAAAATTAAATTTCGTTTGAAACCTAAAGGGATAAAGGAAGAAAAGTTCGTAGTAAGATTGGTGAATGTTGGCTTTCGGTAAATGGAAGTTTCAAAAGAGGAATTAGTTTTTATTATCTTAATGTCCAAAAAGGACAGAGAGCTATTAGATTCAACTTCTGAAGTAAATTGAATATTAGGGTGCTTAGAATTAAGGTAATTACAAAACAAAGGGATATGGTCTGGTGATTTAAACAGGAGAAAAGTGTCGTCAATATATCTTCTATAAAAAACTGGTTTAAAGTTGGAAGGACACTCATTCAACCATTTGACTTCATGATGACACAGAAATGCGTTAGCTAAGGTGGGACCAAGAGGCAGACCCATTTGAACACCTTCAGTCTGTTTAAAATATTCACCGTTGAATATGAATATAAGGTCTTCCACGGAAAATTTTAGTAGTTCTTTCATTTGACCTCTATTAAAACCCTGCACAGTATCAGTATTATTAAAAAGATTATCAATACATATATCAATAGTTTCTGCAACAGGCACATTGGTAAATAAGGATTTTACATCGAAGCTAGCCATTGTGTAAGAATTATTATTTAATGAGGTAATTTCTCTAACGAAAGAAAAAGAATCCCGTGCTGTATACAAATTATAAGTTATAGGTGATAGTATGGGAACCAAGAATTTTGAAAGGTTATAACTAAAAGTTCCTAGAGCTGATAAAATTGGCCTAAGTGGACAATTAGGTTTGTGTATTTTAGGGAGTCCATACATAATGCCTGGGCTGGATCCAGAAACAAATAATTTAGAAAAAACTGTGTGATATTATATTATTAGATTTAAGTTTTCTAAGATACCTATTAATTTTATCTTCCTGTTTTAAAATTAAAGCAAAAATGTCACCAGTTACTTTAATAAATCTAGTTGCATCATTTAAAATATCTAACATTTTATCGACATAAACATTCCTGTCCAAAAGAACAATGCCATTGCCTTTGTCTGGTCTTGTAACCACCAATGACTTGTCCAAAGACAGATTTCTTAGACTTTGAAACTCTTCCACCTCCATATTAGATCTATTGCCATAAGGGTTAAAAGCATAAAATGAAGTAAAAGCTAAATTATGTAAATTATTAGATAAAAAGTTAAAACCTTTACTATGTGGGTCAAAGAATGAATGTTTAAAAAGGTCCTTAAAAAATAACTCAAAGTTGAGGAAATAATCGTAAAAATTAAGTTTCTTTGGAGTAAGAGAGAATTTCAGGCCTTTGCAAAGGGCAGATTTTTTAATATCACTGAGAACTTTGGAAGAATAATTAAAGATGAGATCATTAGCTGCTAGATTATTACTCGTATTATATCCTAACTTTTGGAGTTTCCTGTTCTGAACAAAATTCACCCTTGCAATACATTTCAAATTGCCCGTCTGAATGACATTCAAAAGATGTGTTGAATCTATACCAGACACCAGAGACTTAAAGTCACAAGTAGACCGATTAAGATCCCGATTACATTCATTACTGAGCCTTTTCTTAAATTTAACTTCTGCATCTAGTAATTGTTTTTGACAGTTCCTATAGGTTTCACTTTTTGGTAAATGAAAGTTACTAAGTTTGAACCTATATATATTATACACAGTATATGCATAATTAATATTTATGGCATTCAATTAACCCTTTTGCTGTGTAAATACTTTTTGGGGATGCTCCCAGAATTGCCAATTATTTAGGAAGAAGTGAAATTATTGATGGCCATGGGGTAAATCTGGATGTTGCAGCTAAGGGTTATATATGTCTGTCTGGATACAGTGATCTTCCGACCTGCACAAGGGTTCCATTCCTGAAAAAGTTCATGCAGTGTAAAATTATGCAGGTTGGAACTATCTCCCCATAATATAAATGGGGCTAGGGGGATAAAATTTTAAAAAAAATCATGTGATATGAAGTAATTTTTACCTGAATAAAAGCTTTTAAATCATTGTACAATAAATGTATAATAATAATAATTTATGTAAAATAATATATAACAAGAAGTATAAATAGTAAAAATGTAAAAAAACAAGTTTAAAGATCACTATAAAAATAATATAATAATCAGAGGAGTCTGAGAAAGATGCCATGATATAAACTAGCCAGTCATACAAGAGATGAGCTATTGGGCATGTTGTTGCCAGCTACAAATGCTGAAGTACTGGTATCATATGCGTAAGTATAGTATGGTACATATTATTGTATCATATGTATCATACTGCAATACTGCATATGAGAAAAAGTGTTAATAAGTAATTTTTTTAGTATTTACTAAAATTTTAAAAAATTCGTGCTAATCTATCTATGAATCTTAGCTCATGCAGATTGAAAAAAAGCATAGTGAAATATCCTCATCCTATCTCTGAATTCATGCATCTCAGGGGATCACTGTATCAGAATTATGCAGCATATGGGTTAACTGAAAGATAGAAGAAAGGTTTCATTGTTTTCCATGAAGTACCACAACCTGAACAAGCATTCAGTTATAAGCAGCTGGTATCATCATTGCTGACTATATTGAGGTTCAATGTACATATATATTTATTTATTTTCAGATGAATGAATCATTTAATAATAGAAGTAATAGAGGGAAAAGTTGGGGAGGAGGAGGAGGAGGTGGTGGTGGCGGCAGAGGAGGTGGTGGGCGGCAGAGGAGGAGGAGGTGGCGGCAGAGGAGGAGGTGGCGGCAGAAGAAGAGGCAGAGGAAGAGATGCTGAAACTTATGAAAACCAGGCACATGAATACCCTTCTATACGTGAGAGTGGAGTGATAAATAAGAACTCTTCATATCATCAGCAGCCCTCAACACAGTATGCTGAACATTATGAAAAACAGGCATATGGGTACCATTCTGTACATGGGAATGGAATGATAAATAAGAACTCTTCATATCATCATCACCCCTCAACACAGTATGTTGAACCTTATGAAAAACAGGAATATGGGAACTCTCCATATGATTCCTCTTTGATACAATATTCTGAACATAATTCAGGAGAAAATGTACCCATACCTGCTCCTCGGAACATTGTCAGGAAAGTAGATAATGGTGAATTTGTTTTAAAAAGTGATTATAAAAAACACACTGAACACATTGAACCACGAACGTTTGATCAAAGTAAAGGCACTAGACAGAAGAAATCGGAAAACAAAAATGCCAGTGACACGACTGAACTGAGTTACATATGTATTAACTGTGGCATATGTGTTCATAGAGATGTTATATCAAAACATAAAACAGAAAGTCATAAAGTTGTAACTCTAGATGAGGGAATAAAAGAAATTCAGAAAAAAGAATTAGATAAGCTTCAAACACTTGATCAGAGAATAGATTTCATTGTAAAGAATGGAAACCAAATGAGTGAAGCACTCTCTGTATGGAAAAACTTGATGTGTGATCCATTTGAAGAGACATTTAAAACCCTAAAAAACTTGTGTAGTAGAGACATCACTGAATTAAAGCAAGTTTGCGATAATGTAGACAAGATTAAAGCTACAAAAAGCTGTCAAACTTTTGTTGAACTTTTAACATTTCAAGAATCATCCAAGAAAATAGATTCAGAAGGGCAAAGTTTGATTATGAAGGCACAGACAATGCCTTTCTGGCTTCTTGCTAGTTGGTTTAAGGTAATAAAATTTCATCCATTAGATTTAAATTGTTTGCTGGAAAAGGTAGTGTAATGTTGCAAAGTTTTGGTAACTGGTTGCATCCTAGGGAGCTGAGCCTCTGGAGAAGTATAGTTTGTAGGAAAATGGATTTTGGTAGTTTTAAGTATAATATGTGTTTAGGCATAAAATAGATAGATAATTGTATCCCAAGACAATTGAAGTACTTTTTATGACTGTTTCAGGGTTTTCTTTTATAATTAGTAGTATGGTATCATTGGTGTAACCTTGTGTAGCCTATTCCAACTTTGGTAATTCATGATGTATGCATTGGCTAGGCCAGTGATTCTTAACCCCCTGGATCATGACACAACAGTGGATTGCCAAGCCATTTTGATTGGGTCATTCAATTGTCATTTATCACTTATTTATGTTATCCTTAATCATTTTACCATTAATTATTTATTACAAGTGTTCTGTATGAAGGCATGGGTTGCTGAGCTAGACCCACAATCAGAATTTAGGTTGCAGCCTAAAAAGGTTAAGAACCACTGGGCTAGGCTAATTTAGATTCCTACCTTGCACTGTCTGGAGCAAAAAGTTTGCTTTTATACCATATATGTTATAGTACTGGTCATAAGTCTGAGGACACTTCCAAATTTAATGAAAATGCTACTCTAATAAGAATTATATTGGGTGAAGAGAAAAATATTTTCAGGAAATTTGTTATGTAGAAATAATATGTTATAAGTTAAAATTGCACAGAATGAGACTACCATATTTGATGGCTTATAAGACGCACCCACAGTTCAACAGGGAATATTTAGGAAAAAAACTTTTGAGTGTATTCAAGCATTTAATGTTTACTCTTACTAATATGGAACATGAGAGCATGAGATCAGCATAGCAGAAGTCATTTACAATGAAAATATCTTGCATGAATCGTATAACATTAATTCTGTGTAGCAGAATTCAAAAAAGCATTTCACTAGAAGCAGAATCTTTTTAAGTAAACAAATCTGCATAACAAAAAAATAATTTCAGTGTTACTGGTACGGTACTCAATGCAATAAGACGAAGGGCAAAAAACATTACAGAGTAATCGTCTCGTAATATCATCATCAGTAGTTATAAATCCAGCTTTAATATTTACAATAATTCCTTTTTTAATTAATTAAAAGAAATAATGATGTAATAATAATAATGTGTTTAAGTAAACAATATTATTTTTTTAATTCTGAAGTTGGGTTAGGCAGAATTTAGCCTACTGGAGATGGCTAATGGGGGATTCATTAGCCTACGGGAGCGCAACTTCACATATAGGTTTCAGGGTGATTTTTGAGCCATTTTTTGGGAAAAAAAGTGCATCCTATATGCCATCAAATATGGTATATAATCAATATTTTGCATATTCATCCCCTTGCCTTAATGATATCAGAACATTGGTCTGGTACTGAAGACACTTTTTTCTTCAAAATAAACTTAATGAATTTTACTCCACATCCTTTGTAAAATACTCCATAATGAATTTAGATTTCTTGGTTTTCCTTGAGTTATATTTGTTTTCAGCAGGATTGTCATGGCTTTTGGGTGGCCACTCCAAAATTTTAGCTTTCCAAAAACTTCTTTTTATCATATAGTTGTTGGTTATTTTGACTGTGTGTTTTGGGTTGTTATCAACACAAATGTGAGGTTTTATCCAGTTAGGCAACATTCATTGATTATTTATAGATCCACCTTCATGTTTGAGAGTATTAGTGAGATGTTCCTACTTGAACTGCTTGTGTAGCCATGTCTCCTTACAAACATTCTTTTAAGATTGCCAGAAAGCACAGTTTTGGTTTCTTCAGTCAAAAGTACAATTTTTTAATTTCTTTAAGATTCCTGTTTCTCTGATGGGCTTTTAGACAATTCTAGAAGAATGTTTGTAAGAAGATATGGCCACAGAAAGTTCAAGGAGCAGGGTCTCACTAACACCCTCAAACATAGAGCCGAGAGGTGGATCTATAATCATCATGGGATGCATCTCTGCTAACAGTTGGTGATACTGTGAAAGTTGATATAATAATTAGAAAGTGGGAGTACCACAGCAGCTTGAACCAGACATGGGGTTGACTACAAAATATGATTATGGTTATGATTACAGGTTTGATAAAATTTTGATTTATGATTTTGATTGTTACTGTGGTCCTTGAACAAGCCTGATTATGACTACAATCATGATTATGAGCCTTGAAAAATGGTATGATTATATTCATGATTATGGGCCTTGAAAAATCTTTATTATGATTACAGGGCTTAACAAATCTTGTGATTATGATTGTTTATGATTACCATGCTTTATTATGATTATGACTATGACTATGACTATGATTATGATTATGATTATGATTATGATTATGGAGTTATGAGGAATAAGAGTATGGTATTGGTGTACAGTTTGTGCAACTTATATGCAGTATGTATTATGTATATCATATTTGCTGTGTTGATATATAAAACAAGAAATAACTAATCAAATTCATTCTATTTATTTTGAATTATAATTGTACAATCTACAATGAATAACTAGGAAAGCATCAGTATATGGCACACACTCCATCTCAATACTATCATAGCATTATGATAATGCTAAATTGCATTATCATGTGCAATTTTTATGCCTGTTAACTCTTCAAACATAAAACCAATAATATGCTACATGTTAAATAATGTTTCATTAATTTAAAACCTTTCACTGATAACTGTAACATCTGCTGTAACACTACAATCAGTCAGTTACGTTAATATTTAAATGAAAATCTACAGAGTCTAATCAGATTCAGTTGGTATGCTACTACTACTACTACTACTGTGCTTATTACATTTGAGAAACATAGCTCCTCAAAGTGGGCATCTGACAGTCTTCAGGGCTCTGGCCAGAACACTTTTCTTGCAATGGAGAAAAGTCTCTCAACTGGAGCTGAAGATGCTGGGATAAACAGGTAGTGGAGAGCTAATGTAGTGCTTTCTGGCACCAGTGATGTGTATGCTATAGTCTCAAAGCACTGAGAGGCAACTGGCAAGCAGTGTTATCAGAACTTAACTAAAATTCAAATCAAATCAATAACTGTCATTGATTACAGCATTTTCTAATGTTGATTATGATTATGGCATTTTAAAGTAGTTGATTAGATTATAGCATTTCAAAATAATTGATTAGATTATGATTACAGTGTAATCATGTGATTGTGATTATAATCATAATCAACCCATGTCTGGTTTGAACAGACATGCCCTGCCCAGTGTATATTGTATAATTGGACAAAACTTCAAATTTGGTTAATGATCCAAAACATATCCAGAACAAACAAGAATGGTCAAATAAAAAACAAAAATGTTTCTGGAGATCTAAATATATGATAGCTGCCATGTTAATGTTGTGGGAAGACTGGAAAACCTACCTGTGCTTGACTCTGGAAGCAGTTCTTCCCTATGGTAGGAATTTAATTTTACTGGTAGGCCATGAAGCCAATGAAAATTGGGTGGACTGGAAGGCAGGAGATGGCTGTGCTCAAAAATCCCTTCCCAAGCAGTGCAGTGGACACCAAGTGAGAAACATCCAAGCAGGATGAGCAGGGACCACCACAATACATTCAAGCAATGGAAAGCAAAGAGTGAGTGCAAAAAATAATACTCCAGGAGAGAAGTGAGAAGGGACTTGAGCATAGACAGAAATTAATAACATAAGGAAGATAGTACAGACAAGATCTATTCTACTGAAAACTGCATTTAGGGTAATTCCATGTCAAGTGGACCTGTGGTCCCCACCTCACCATGTCAGATTTTGTTCTAACTTTGCTCACAGATTCCTTTAAGCCTTAAAGGAAGTTCTGCAATGTTTTAGTTCCATATCTCTTGTGGTTCTGTCACTAGGGCTCCAAGAGCATGGGCTACTTTGTCCATCACATTGAGTGCCGAATTATTTGTGCCATTTTTAGCTAGTCAGCATTCCACAGTAACAAATCCTGCTCTGAAAATGTGCTCCTAGGGTCAAAATTTACTGTAGATTTCAAAACTTGCATTACTAGAAACTCTAGGAAGAATAGATTTTCCATAAAATATCCCCAAAGTAGGCTTCAAATTACATTTTGATTCCTGGGAAGCCACTTTTAGAAAATTATATATCTGGATCTACTTGACTCTGTGAGCTTTTGTTAGAAACCAAGAAGGTACTGCCCATATGCTACAAAATGTTTCAATCTGGATCTTCCTACCTGTTCTAGTTGCTGAGATAAGCACACCGGACAAAAAATTAGTCACCCCTCTCAGAATGTACCTAATAACGTGTGACGGCGCCTCTGGCCTTGATAACCACACGAATCCGGCAAGGCAGAGACTCTACGAGGTTGCGCATGTACTGAACATCGATTTGCTGCCACTCGTTCATCAGCCAGTCCCGAAGTTCCGTCAGAGTCCGTATAATTCCTGCGCTTCACTTTCTGTTTCCAGCCTGAACAACACCTTCGACGCATTCAGGATTAAAGGCTTCATTGGACCTGCGATGTACTTGTCGCCTCCCATCATTGGAGAACAAACAAAACGGGACTCATCGGACCAAATTACACGTTTCCAATCTGCCGCAGTCCAGTTTTTGTGCCTCTGAGCCCATTTATAACGTGCCAATTTGTGACTTGCTGTTAACAGCGGCCTCTTCCGTGGTACCCTGCTCCAGATGTCCATCGCATGCAGTTCTCGTCGCAATGTCCGTTCGGAATTGGTCGCTGGAGAAACCTCATTGGTTTCTTGGAGCAATTGTTCCCTGGTTTGAAAACGATTTGCAGTTACTAGATGAGAAACATGGCGGCAGCCCCTATTGTCGAGAATTGTTTTCCGGCCACAGTTACGCCGTCGATTGTCAGTTGATTGCGAACTACACCACTCTTTGTAAACTCGCTGGACAGTACGCGTTGACACACCAACAAATTGGGCTACTTCAGACATTTTGTGTCCGTGGGCTCTGCCAAACACGATGGCTCCTTTTTGCCACTGAGTAACGTCTGCCTCACGACCCATTTTGCAGACTATATCCAACACACACTTTGTTCTTCACCACCTCACGAAACAGATCTGATCCTGTGCTACGTCACCGCTACTTGTCACTTACCAATGCTACATCAGCGCCCTCTGTGTGACCTTGAACTTCCTACTATCGGTGCTATTAGGGGTGACTAATTTTTGGTCCGGTGTGCTTATAAGGCATCAAAAATGGCTGAAATTAATTTGTGACAAAAATGTCCCATCTTTAAAGCTCAAACTGATCATGTGGGACAGCTCGCACCATACTCTAACAAAAACCAATGAAAAGAGCATGTCCTGAAATACTAGGGCCTAATTTTCTATTTTGGTGTCTTGCTTTTTTGTAGGTCTAGTAGAGCTTTGAAATGTTGTTCTGTGTGATGTTTCTAATGTTATAATTGTTATTTCATTGGCACAATGTTTTATTTTTCTTTTGTTCTTATTACCGATTATATAGTGCAGGACTAGGTGCTATGTACTAGGCTATACATAATATTTTTATTTATGTTCAACAACATGTAATACATGACTATTATTGTTTTCAGATCAAAACTGAAAATGGCTGAATCATCAGATACTAGTAGCGTTCATGTGGGAGAACCCATAGAAACTGAAAGAAAACTGGAAGCTTGTACTATTGAAAATAAAGAGGGAACAGAGTGTCACCTGAAAACATATTCCAGAAAATGTGGTTTGAAACTGTTTACAGAGCTGATAGTTCAGGAAAGACAACATTTTTTTTCTTCAAACAAGAATAGAAATAGTCCAATTTAAGGAAGATGCATGCATATGCTTGCACCATAAACAGCTTCTTTTGACCAGATATGAGAGTCTGCAGAAGCACTGTTGCAACCCATTTGAATATCATAAATCAACATTACCCAAAAAATCACTTTGGGCAATTGACATTGCAACAGCTCAACTGTTGAAGGAAGAGACTGGCAAGACATCAAGCCTGGACAGAAACTTTGTCCTGATTACAGGAAACAGAGGGCTGAAATACAAAGAATCAGTTGAGCATCATCAAGTGAATCAATTGATCCACCAGAAGCACAAAAGCAGAAACTAGGCACCAGCTGTTCAGCACTTGACATTTTCCCTGTAAAGCCACAAAAAGTGAGCAAAAGAGATTTACCAGGATATGTCGAAAGACAAGACAAGACAAGCACAAGAAGCTATTGGTCAGAAAATGGCAGTTCTTACAGGGATTGATGTGGGTGAAACGGAAGCTAGCACAAGTCAGCAGAGGTGCAGAAATTATGAAGATTATGAAATACTGTTGGAAGAATTGAAAAGCCAAATGGAATTATCAGACAAAGAAAGGAAACTGCAGCTTCTAACTCTGGAGCCTAACAGCTGGTGTATACAACAAACAGCACTGTTTGTTGTATAGACCAAAGTTTTATTTAGGTATTGCATCACCAAACTGGCATGTAGCCAAAGGAACAACCTCCAATAGTCCTGGCAATTCATTTTGCAGAAATTCTAGGTAACTTTGTCCTGTAAGACGATTCTCTAAAGTAACAGGGCCAATCAGCTGATCATCGATGATACCGCACCACACATTGGCAGAGAAGCAATGTTGAAAATTTGTTTCCACAGTGGCATTTGGATTTTTGTCTGACCACCGATGAGAGTTATGAGTGTTGTTGATACCATCACGGGTGAAAGTAGCTTCATCGGTGAACAGTATTAATTGAAGCAATCGGCGATTAGCATTTACCCAATGACAAAATTCCAGTTGCATGGCAGCGTCTCCTGGTTGAAGGTGTACACGCTGTACATGATATGGATGCAAGCCTTCCTCACGTAATGTTTGCCATACTCTTGTGTGTGGTACACTGAGACGTGTAGAAATTCTTTGTGAGCTAGTAGTAGGACTACGCTCTACCAACTGAAGAATGTTTTCCACTTCATCTACATCTTGTTGACCTTCATGTTCAGATGAAACACGAGTGCTGGGAAGTGTACCAATCTCACGCAATATGTTGAAAACCCTGGTAAACACACTGATCCGGAATTCTGCGGTTCAGAAACCATCAATGGTATTCTGCAACAGCAGCTGTTGCACTTCCATCGCAAAAACCGTAGACATACACCATATCTGCATATTCAGCATGTGTGAAAGTGTGTGGCATTCTTAACACTGCTTCAAACACCAAACAATGTCACTCACAACAGTCAGATGTCGATTGGCTTATGTTACATGCTTACATTACAGCTTACATGGTTCATGGTTATAGAGGAGGGAAGGGGGAGGAAGAGCTGTGTGTGCATCAGATTCAAACAGCTCTATCTCCCTAACATTCAGAATTAGACACATGTTCATATGAACTTTTTTTCTCACAATGACTGATACTATCACCTCCCGTAGTATTGACCTTTCCTCCTAAACATCCTGTATATGGTTTGTAATTAGTGGGGCAGTGTTACAACCAACTCATGATAGAAGAAAATGTTTGCAAGTGTGGCACTTGAAGGGGAACCCATAGCTAGCGAGTCTCTGTTGGTAAATTGTGCTTCCCTAAAAAGCCCATAATTCAAATTTTATATTCAGGGTGTCCACAAAGTTTTGTTCCAGTTTTAAAATTTTATTACAACCAAACCAAGAGAGATAGAATAATGTAGTTTTTTAATTTTGTTGCTTAACTAATGAAGTTTTTTTTCTTAATTTACAGGTTGTAATCTGAGTGTCAAGTTGCTATTGATAGAAGTTTGAACAAAAATGTTAGCTGCACAAGCGAAGCTCAATGTGTGATCTAGTTTGCACTCAAAATCATTGACAACTGTTCACTGGAATTACCACCATCAATATGGCAAGGATCCTCTCTACAAACCCAGCATTAGGAGGTGGTTTTCAAGTTTCAGGAGACAGGAAATGTGATTGACTCACCAAAACTCATCCAAGAGACATTCCAATACAGCCCTGGAAAGTCTATTTGTCCTGCCTCAAGTGAACTGCAGCTACCAAGATCAATGGTACACAAAGTTGTACTCAAGAGATTGCATCTTTACACATATAAAGTGCAAATAGTCCAAGCTTTACAAACCAGAAAAAACATTAATCTTTCTCCTGTGTAGTCACCATTTTCATTCAAGCTTCTATCAGTAGCAACTTGACACTTGGGTAAACCTGTAAATCAATAAAAAACTTCATTAGTTAAGTTACAAAATGTAAAAACTGCATTATTCTCTCTTGGTTTTGTTGTACAGTAATAAAATTTTAAAACTGTAACAGGACTTTGTGGACACCTTGTATATTAGACTATGGGATATCAGCAATAATGGGGTGGTAGTTTGTTGTGGGCTAGAAATTTTTGTTTGAAATTAATACTGTACTTTGGTTTGGGTGATTGGATTTTTCATGTTTGGTATAAGTGTGTCAGTGGTAGATATCCATTCTGTCAATATCCCATAGTCTTATATACATGTATTCATTCTAGTGACTAAGACTGGGCCACTGATTGGGAAGTTGTGATATTGAGTTTGGATGGGACTGTAATTTCAGATTCCTTCCAAGGTGAAGAAGTAGCTTGATATCTGTCAGAATGAACAATTTTGGTGGAAGCAAAAACCAGGTCTATACATAAAGATTAATGTATCTATTTGCAAAGTCAATAATTTTTGCAGCACTGTGATTGTAAGTTCATTACTGTAAACATTAATGGCATTCAGAACTACAAGTAAAAATTTAAACGCCTGGTGTCTTGTGTTTAAAGAGCTTACCAGTAGGCTTATATTTTTTATATAGATATGTTAAAGACATTAAAATTTCTTTTTTAGCTCTCATTGGGTCTGATGCTCCAGTGTGGAAAAGAATTTTTTTCTGTAAATGGTTCAGCATATGCTCCACTGACCCTTCAGGGAGATCGCATTCTCTTCTCCTGCTTCCGATCAGATCATGCGGTAAATGTCCACAAAGAAGCAATTCTGCTGCCAGTATGTATAATATATTCATTCACAGTCTGTAGTTCATAAAATGCAAGGTTTGTCTTTTAACCTTGTCTTAAAGTGTGTGAAGTCCATTTAAGTAATTATGGTAATTTAGCCTAACATTGTATTCCTAGGCCTAGGTTTGTCAGGCTAGCCATATCTAAGCTGTGCCAAATATAGTTTTTATATGTAAATGACAGTTATATTTTCTGTTGAAATAGGATGGGGTACCAACAAATATTGGTTTTAATTAAAAGTAAAAATTTCTTATATTTGGTCAATCAGATAAATCAAACTTTAGGCATAAGATTAAATAGAAGTATTGTATAGCAAGGTATGGAAGACATCAAGCTAGTGAAAGCTGAATGAGGTATGCAAATTAAAGAAAAGAAAGTTGGTAGGAATTGATTATATAAATGTGGAGAAAGAATGCTTGAATGGCTGTGGAAGATATGTCAGAATGCTTGGAAAAGTGGGTGTGCTCCAGGTAATTGGACAAAAGTAACAGTATAAAAAAGGCAAAAAGTGAATAAGAATTATGAGAGTATAAATCTTGTAAGTATACCAGGTAAAATGTATGGAATAATTGATAGAGTAAAATTTATTATGGATCCATTGGTTGAAGATGAATAAGGAGGTTTTAAATGTTGATACTGTTTGCAGTAAAGGAGCTGTTGAGAAAAGTGATTAGAAAAAGGTGTATATGGCATTTATGAATTTGGAGAAAGTGTGTGATAAAAAGAATAGGTGTGCTCTATGGCAAGTGCTTAGAGTGTATAGTGTCAGTGGTAAGTTGCTAAATGCAATGAAGTTTGTGTGGTAGCAGTGGTTATGTAAGAGTTGAGTAACTGGTTCAGTATTCATGATGTAGTGTGACAGGGCTGTGTGAAGTTGATATAGTTGTTTGTCTATATGGAAGAATTAATGCATGAGAAGAAAGGAATGTTAGAAAAAGGAGTATATAATATAATGAACAAATATTATGTGGTGAAAAAAGTTTGATAGGCTATATGCTCATGAAAAGAAGTATGCTGAAAGAAGACTGTGACACACATGTGGTGTGAGGTATAATGGGGGGTCTCTCTGACCATATAATATCCCTGTGTAAAGTGAAGCTATATGAAAAATGGGAGAGAGTGAATGGAAAAAAGGTGGGTCATGAAGGCATTAAAGGTGGAAAAATTAATAGTGAGAGAGTGGATAGTAAGAGTGAATGATGAATCAAGTATAAAAGATGAAGAACAGCTGAGTATGAGTGAAATGTAGAATGTGTATCAGGAATGTCTGATGAAGAATGAAAGGAATATAGCTATGTGGGGTTGCAAAGATGGGGGTGAAAAATAGGTCAACAGTGTGGTAAGATCTGCAGAAGTTAAGCTAACAAAGACCCTAAGATCCACTCTAAGGTTAGCCCAAGAGAAAGGAGAAAGTAGGGGGTTAAAAGAAGAGAATAGAGAGTTAAAAGAAGAGAATAAGGGGTTAAGTAAGTAGCAAAACCTATCATTTGTGGGTTAACATTCATTCAGAAAAAGAGAGAGAATAGGAAAGTGGTGAAAGATGAAAAGAAGTAAAATAAGAATGCTTACAAACTATGCAAACACAGTCTTAACTCAAAGAAACACTGTCATACCATGCAAACTACAGACATGCAACTAAAGAGAGGATGAGAAGAGTATAACAAAAGGTGGGTTAGTTTATACTACAAGCTACATCTAAGTTCGTGTTAGTCTAATTTTTTTTTTTTTAAATAATATAAATTTAACGTTGGCATGTCACAAGCTGGCATCAATCGTCAACAGATTCGTACCTCAACACTCACCCCTAGAGCTCCTGTTGCTAATTGTTTTATTATTTTAAACAATGTTAATATTTTTAAAATGCCAATCTAAAGGGTTTTCAAAACATATTAACGCTGGTAGAGTTCATGATGGGCGTGGGAAGATTATTCTATTTATCAATTACTTTAAATTTTAAAGTTTTTTGCGATGTTAGTAATGAAACATCTACCACGTAATTTAAATAGATTATTATGAGTATTGCTATTATCGAAAATGAACAATTTGTCAAAATTTGTTATAAATTTTATTAATGATTTTGAAAACTTCAATAGGCTCCCCCCTTAATATCCTAGTTTCAAGTGAATGCAAGTCTAACTCTTTAATCCTATCTTCGTAAGACTTGTTGCATAGTGATGGAATTAGTTTTGTGGCATGTTGCTGAACCCTTTCCAACCTATCAATATCCTCACGCAAATATAGGCACGAAAATTGAATGGCATATTCTGAGTGAAGCCTGACTCGGGACTTGTAAAGGGGCAATATAATATTCTTTGATTTAAATTTGAAATTATGTGCTACGAAGCCTAACATCCTATTAGCTTTTGCTCAATACTCCAGGCATTGGTTCCTAACTTTTAAATCCTCAGATATGTTTATGCCTAAATCTACTTCCTCATCAATGATCGCTAACTGTCTGTCGTCCATCATGTACATGTAATTATTGTTTTGGGAACCTATATGCAAAACTTTACATTTGTCTACATTAAATTGCATCTGCCACTTATCCGTCCACTCCATAATCCTATTTACATCATCTTGGAGCCTATTTCTATTGTCCATGTTAAGAACTTTACCACCTATTTTAGTATCATCCGCAAATTTTGACGCATTACTCGTCAAGCCTACATCTATGTTGTTAATGTAGATTATGAATAGCAATGGGCCTAACACTGAACACTGAGTGACACTGCTACCTACATCCAACCACCCCAATTCCCACCATTAACAATGACCCTCTGTTTCCTGGCATGGAGCCATTCCTCTAACCAGTTAGCTACCTGACTGTGTATACCGTGTGCTTTAACCCTTGCAATTAATCTTCTATGAGGAACTGTATTGAATGCTTTTTTAAACTCTAAATAAAAAATGTTAGCTGCTCTATGCCTATCATATTCATGCACTACTTCATTATAAAACTCTAAACAAGATTTATGGCATTGAAAGATTTATGGCATTGAAACCCATGCTGACTACTATTAATCAAATAGTGACTTTCTAAGTGAGTGACAATAAGATCCCTAACTACAGATAACGAAAGTTTACTGACAATTGACATTAAGCTAATAGACCTATAATTGCTAGCTACTGTGCGGTTCCCTTTTTTAAAAATGGGCATAACATTAGCTAATTTGAAATCTTCAGGAATAATTCCTGCTTCCAATGACTTATTAAAATTTTTTGTTAAGGGGCCTATGATAATATCTTTCAAATCTTTTAAATGTCTAGGAGAAAGAACATCAGGACCTGGAGCCTTGCTAACTTTTAGCTTATCGATATAATGAGCAATCTCACCCTTGTAAACAGTTATTTCATTCAAAATAGTCTTGCTACTAAATGAAATGATATTGTCTACATCAGGGACATTATTTATGTCTTGTACAGTAAAAACTATTGCAAAAAAGTTGTTAAAAATACCCACCATCACCTGAGTGTCGGAAGCCAAAGTGCTGTTAGCATCCACTAGAGGGCCTATGTTATCTTTTATTGGTTTACGATTATTGATGTAGTCAAAAAACTTTTTTGGATTATGTTTACTATCTGCAGCTACAAGTATCTCAAAATTATGCTTAGCATTCCTAACAGATCTTTTTACCTGATGTCTAAGCTTCATATATCTGTTAAAGTTAGCTACTGTGCTATTTTGCTTATTAAGATGTTGAAGTTGCATTAGCTATTGAGAATAGAAAGAAGTGAATGTTGTATGTGCAGGGTAATTGTGGTAGGGAGGAAAGTAAAAAAAAGAGGTTGTATTATGTAGTGGTATACCACTTAGGGTTTCTCAACCGGGATGACCCTGGGTAGAAAATGATAACCTTAAATCCTGGGATTTTCCAGGTTTTATAAAGTACTGTATTCTAAGAATGTTATTTAAAATAGTTTTATGTTAATTTATTACTGTATCTAGAAAATACAAACCTAAAGACTATGATGACAAATTTATAATAGCATGAATCACATTGTGTTGTACAATTTGAATAGTGTCTATAATATGTCCTGTATGATGATGTGCATGTGTAGTATGATTGGTATTTTTGATGATTGACTCAGACTGAAAGCCAGTCATTTGATTTCCCTGAATTGAACATTGTGTTTTAGTGGATTTTAATTTTGGTTATTATATTTAATCCATTGGCACATCTTTTGCTGTTGATATTTTTTTTCACTAAAATTTAATTAGAAGTATACAGGATGATTCATAAATGTTTCATAAATTGCAGAGTGTATTCTTGAGACAAAAGTAAAGAAAAAAGACAATACACCAGTGATTGTCTGACACACTCAAAACTTCCTGGAGTATTGTGAATCATTTTGCAATTGTCTCAAACTCATTGCCACAATTCATCACATGCTCAGACTTCTGTAATATAAACTAGGCTTTTTAAATGACCCCACAAGTAATTTAAATCTGGTGACTGAGGTGACCATGGAATAGGACCACCGTGCCCTATCCACCTGTCAGGATCCACAGCATTTAGATATTCCCTTTAGGAGTTTCATTTTTCTGTCACATGCTATAGCTTGAAGCCTACAGGTTTCCCAACCTATGTTTATATAGTCTTTTTTCTTTACTTTTGTCTCAAGAATACACCCTGCAATTTATGAAACATTTTTGAGTCACCCTGTATAAAAGGTGTTGTGTTTGTATAAATTACACTATAATATAATTTATTTTTGTTGAAGTGCAAAGCTGCAAATTAGCATTGTAGGCATAGCTGCTTTGGCTATACAGTACACTGTACTGTCAGAGCTGGGCACTTGCGGCATATTGCGGTACTGCGGTACTGCTGCACTACCAAACCGGTACCAAACCGGTACGCGGAAATTTGAATGCGGTAGCGGTACTGCGGTACTTTCAGCGATCCTTTGCGGTACTGCGTTATGGGGGCCCGGGGTGGTAGTGCGGTGGTACCGCAAGTACCGCAGTACCGCAAAATATGCCGCAAATGCCCAGCTCTGTGTACTGTATTTATGTTTCTGCAGTGTTTGAAGCTCGGCCTAGGCTCTATCCTTTATTATATTTATCATTATTGTTAGAATATTTATATATTTAATATTACAGGAAACATAGTGACCTGGAAAATCAGGGAAATGAAAAATGGTCAGGGAAAGAACAATTTGCTACAGCAGACTGTTTAGATAATTTTCTTCACCAAAGATTCTGAAGTAGAAGTTTTATGATAAAGTCTGTGGAATCATCATCAACAGTAGTTTGTAAAGAAATGGCATTAATAATAAAAGGAAAACAGGATGTGTGTGTGTGTGTGGGGGGGGGGGGATTCCTACACATTGTCACAGCTAGCTTCTCAAACAGTAGCACACACCCTCAAATACCGTGCAAGATTCAGTCTAACCTTTTCTTGAACTGATCCATATAGAAACTGTTGACAACTTCTGAAGGTAACCTGTTCCATGTGTCACAGATCTTATAAGTAAAGTAACACACACACACACACACACACACACACACACACACACACACCACACACTATGCTAAACTGTTTCAAATCCAACTTCCAACCATTGTTGTGAGGTGAGTTATCATTTAAACTAAACATGCTTCTAAAATCAACATCATTGAACCCATGTAAGAGCTTGAAAACCTTGATGAGTTGACTGCACAGCCTCTGAGTTTCCAGCAAAAACAAATTCAGGGCGTGTAAGTGTCAATTGTAGCCCATATGCCAGAGCTATTTTCAGAAGAATAGGGACCCCAGCCTTCTTTAGTTAGCTTTATAAGGCTAACTAACGAAAATATCATGACCTAACCTAACCAATCATCAAGGGTGTACAGTTAACCTAATGATAGGTTAGGTCGTGATATTTTCGTTAGTTAGCCTTATAAGCCGAACTAAAGAAGGCTGGGGTCCCTATTCTTCAATAGCTCCCATATGCCTAACAGAAGGGATTAACTTTGTGGCCCTTGCCTGGACTCACTCCAGCCTGTCAATATCTTTCCTGAGGGTGGGTGACCAGAACTGCACAGCCTACTCCAGGTGAGGAACTGGTCTGGCCCAGGAGCCTTAAATGCCCTCAGTTTGTCTATTCTGTCAGCAATGACTGTTGCGGTACACCAAACACTATCCAGGCCAGCACCTGTGTGTGTGTGTGTGTGTGAGAGAGCTCAAAAGACCTTGCGGCCCATACTGAGGAGGTACCAATGGCAACAGTGCCAGGGAAAATTTTGCACACCCTCAAATAGTGTGCAAGATTTGGTCTAACATTTTCTTGAACTGATCCACAGAGGAACTGTTCACAACTTCTGAAGGTAACCTATTCCACATGTCACAGAACTTATATGTGAAGTAATTCCCACACACACTAGTCCTAAACCGTTTCAAATCCAACTTCCCATTGTTGCGAGTTGGGTTATTTAAACTAAACATGCTTCTAAAATCGACATCGTTGAACCCGCGTAAGAACTTGAAAACCTTGATCAGTTGACCGCGCAGCCTCCGAGTTTCCAGCGAAAACAAGTTCAGGGCATGTAGCCGTCGATTGTAGCCCATATGCCTAACGGAAGGGATTAACTTTGTGGCCCTCGCCTGCACTCGCTCCAGCCTCTCAATATCTTTCCTGAGGGTGGGCGACCAGAACTGCACAGCATACTCCAGGTGCGGCCAAACCAGGGAATTGTACAGAGAGAGCACAATCTCCTTGTTCCGAAACTGAAATTGCCTCCTGATATAACCCAATAGCTCCTGGGCTTTCTTTTCCACCTCTATGCACTGTTTGGTAAACTTAAGGTCGCTGCTAATTAGCACACCCAAGTCCTTTTCTAAATCAGTCACCTCAATATTACTCCCCAACATCGAGAAGTCAGACTTGGGATTGGCGTAGCCAATGTGCATCACTTTGCATTTACCCAAGTTAAACGGCATTTGCCATTTTCGGACCACTCTCCTATCCTACCTAGGTCCGCACGCAGTTCCTCGATCGCTTCGGGCGTCCCAACATTGGCCCCAAGCTTGGTGTCATCAGCGAATTTGGCGATCCGACTGACGATGCCACCGTCGATATCATTTATGTAAATAATAAACAACAGTGGCCCAAAACGGAACCCTGAGGAACCCCACTAGTGACCGAGGCCCAACCCGAAATACCGAAATAGCCCCTTTAATTACAACCCTCTGCTGCCTATTCTTCAGCCAGTTTTCAATCCACCTACCTATTTCCCCACCGATACCCAGCGCGCGCACTTTCGCCATTAGCCGGTGGTGAGGTACCTTATCAAAGGCTTTCTGAAAGTCGAGATAAAGTATATCAATCGCCCTACTCTTATCATACTCACTCAACATGACGTGGAAAAACTCGAGCAAGTTGGTGAGACACGACCTATGCCGTCTAAACCCATGTTGGGAGTCCAAATGGTCAATGATCCTATCCGCTATTATCCCCTCTAATAATTTACCTACAACTGAAGTGAGACTAATGGGACGATAGTTCCCTAGACTTTCGTGATCCCCTTTCTTAAAGATAGGGGTCACATTGGCTTCCCTCCAGTCACCAGGCACCTGGCCCGTCTCCAACGATTTGTTGAAGACTAGCCAGGTGGGGAACCACCTGGTCGCGCACTTCCCGCAACACTCTGGGGAGAAACTGGTCTGGCCCAGGAGCCTTAAACGTGCTCAGTTTGTCTATTCTATCGGCAACGACTTTCGCGGTACATCGAACACTATCCAGGCCAGCACCTTCGTGCCTCACGCCTGGCTCGGGGATGATGCGGGTATCCTCCCTTGTGAACACACCGCAAAGTACATTAAGCACATTGGCGATGTCCGCGTCGGAGGTCCGCAGAACGCCACTTCGTCCTTTAATGGACTATCATGCTTCTAATGGGCTTTCTACTATTAACATAACTGAAGAACTCCTTAGGGTTCCCCTTGCAGAGGCTTGCCACCCGTAGTTCTTCGTTACGTTTCGCTAGTCTAACCTTCGCCTTCACTTCCCTACACAGGCGGACATACGCTTCAGTGTTCTCGTGGGAACGATTGGCCTTCGCCCTCCTATACGCTACTTTCCTATTTCGGATAGCCAAAGCGATGTCACGATTGAACCACTTAGGCTGCGTTGAAGCAGGTGTGACCAGTTTTGAGGGTATGGCAGCAGACTGCAGCACCATAAACTCGTCCCGGAATGCACTCCACACCCGCTCAACATCGCCGCCGACCTCTAACCCCATCTCACCTACGCTATCCCTGAGGCTAACAAAGTCCGTCCGCCTGGAGATCGAGCTTACTGCCTCTCAAGTTACTATGCTTCACCCGAGGGACGCACACACGGAACCTAATAAGACCGTGATCACTCCCGCCCAATGATTCGTCAACGGTGAGGCCAGTGACGAGGTTGTCTTCGGTCGTGAATACTAAGTCTAGAACGCTTTCGCTCGTGTAGGCTCGTTGACCCACTGAGTGAGGAAGTTCTCATCAGCAAAGTCAACTAGCCTCCTCCCTTCAGCATTGGCAGTCCTGTTTTCCCACTTTATGCCGCGACAGTTGAAGTCTCCTAAAACTACACACACCCTATCCCCTAGCAGGCTACTGAGTTCGGTGTACAGGGCTGTATCCTCCTCGAGGAGGAGATGCGGAGGTCTGTACACCAAGATTAACCTATAGTTCGTCCCTCCCACGTTCAGATCGACGCCAAGCAGCTCCCGTTCCTACCGGAACTGGCAGTCAACCGGACTCAACGTGTCTCTGACGTATATTAGTACCCCACCCCCCTCCCCACGGGTGCGGTCTTTGCGAAACATTCTATACCCGGGAATTTCGAACTCCCCAACGTAGTCCCTACGATCAGTATGAATCCAGGACTCGGTGATAGCGATATCCTGGTATTCTGATGCTAAGAGCGCCCGTAGCTCGCCAAACTTGTTCCTGATCGACCTAGCATTAAAAAGCATTGCACGGAGGGAGCCTCCCCTATTCTGACCGCCCCCTAGCACGACCCGTTTCCCGAACAGCCAGGGCTGTCGGGAGTTGAAGAGCCCCTCACTAACGAGGGGACAATCTCCGCAGGAGCCTGATCCCCCTCCAACGTTGAAGGAGAGTCACCACCTGCTGTTGGAGGGGGACTAATTACTGAGAAGAGAGAGAGAGAGAGAGAGAGAGAGAGAGAGAGAGAGAGAGAGAGAGAGAGAGAGAGAGAGTTACAAGGAAAAGAAGTACCTCAAAAGGCCTTGCGGCCCATACCGAGGAGGTACCAATGGCAACGGGTGCCAGGGAAAATTTTGTCTTTCAACTATGCTAGCAGTAGTAGAAAACTGGATAGAAAAGTAGAAAGCTCTCTCCCCACCCTCCGCTCCTTCCCTGCCAGAGGCAGGTAAGGAAAAAGGTTGAGGAAAATACCTTGACCCTGGATAAGTAGCCAAGGAAATTTTACAGGAAAGTGGAGAATATATAAATAGCTCTATATTTAGCTTGCTCACAGAGACACCGTGCAAGCGAACTCCTGCAGAGTTTTTTGAGGTTTTAATCTTAAACTATGAGTGTGTTCAGTACTTTGTCTAGCCTATTTTTAAACAGATTTACACTGACTGGAAACAACCTCTGAGGGAAGTTGGTTCCAGATATTAACTATTTTATAGGAAAAGAAATTTCTGCAGACTGAGGTCCTAAATGTCTTTACACACTCAAATAGTGTGCAAGATTTCGTCTACCCTTTTCTTGAACTGATCCACAGAGGAACTGTTCACAACTTCCGAAGGTAACCTGTTCCATGTGTCACAGATCTTATACGTAACGTAATTCCCACACACACTAGTCCTAAACCGTTTCAAATCCAACTTCCAACCATTGTTGCGAGTTGGGTTATCATTTAAACTAAACATACTTCTAAAATCGACATCGTTGAACCCTCGTAAGAGCTTGAAAACCTCGATCAGTTGACCGCGCAGCCTCCGAGTTTCAAGCGAAAACAAGTTCAGGGCGCGTAACCGTCGATTGTAGCCCATATGCCTAACGGAAGGGATTAACTTTGTGGCCCTCGCCTGCACTCGCTCCAGCCTCTCAATATCTTTCCTGAGGGTGGGCGACCAGAACTGCACAGCATACTCCAGGTGCGGCTGAACAAGGGAATTGTACAGTAGGGTGGATCGATTTTACATTTTTTTCGATTTCCATATTCTAATAGAGACAAACTTGCGCATGCATGAGAAAATAGCCTCTGCAAAATCTTAGCTTAATAGGTAATCATCTTCTGCCCCCGGCAGAGCGATGAAAATCATATTTAGTCAAAAACGTATTTTTCTTATAATTTTTAAAATATTTCAATATGCGCGTGTGTTATTTCATGCCTAAGCAACGATATAAATGCTATGGGAAATATATAAATGCATTATTTAAGACAAGCCGATCTGAAAATAGGTAATTTATATACATATTTTCAGATCGTCTCTTTGTCTTTAATGCATTTATATATTTCCCATAGCATTTATATCGTTGCTTAGGCATGAAATAACACACACGCCTATTGAAATATTTTAAAAATTATAAGAAAAATACGTTTTTTACTACTAAAATATAATTTTCATCGCTCTGCCGGGGGCAGAAGATGATTACCTATTAAGCTAAGATTTTGCAGAGGCTATTTTCTCATGCATGCGCAAGTTTGTCTATTAGAATATGGAAATCGAAAAAAATGTAAAATCGATCCACCCTATTGTACAGTGAGAGCACAATCTCCTTGTTCCGAAACTGAAATTGCCTCCTGATATAACCCAATAGTTTCTGGGCTTTCTTTTCCACCTCTACACACTGTTTCGTAAACTTAAGGTCGCTGCTAATTAGCACACCCAAGTCCTTTTCTAAATCAGTCACCTCGATATTACTACCCAACATCGAGTAGTCCGACTTGGGATTGGCGTAGCCAATGTGCATCACTTTGCATTTACCCAAGTTAAACGGCATTTGCCATTTTTCGGACCACTCTCCTATCCTACCTAGGTCCGCACGCAGTTCCTCGATCGCTTCGGGCGTCCCAACATTGGCCCCAAGCTTGGTGTCATCAGCGAATTTGGCGATCCGACTGACGATGCCACCGTCGATATCATTTATGTAAATGATAAACAACAGTGGCCCCAAAACGGAACCCTGAGGAACCCCACTAGTGACCGAGGCCCAACCCGAACTAGCCCCTTTAATTACCACCCTCTGCCGCCTATTCTTCAGCCAGTTTTCAATCCACCTACCTATTTCCCCACCGATACCCAGCGCGCGCACTTTCGCCATTAGCCGGCGGTGAGGTACCTTATCAAAGGCTTTCTGAAAGTCGAGATAAAGTATATCAATCGCCCTACTCTTATCGTACTCACCAACATGACGTGGAAAAACTCGAGCAAGTTGGTGAGACACGACCTATGCCGTCTAAACCCATGTTGGGAGTCCCCAAGCAGCTTGTAGGAATCCAAATGGTCAACGATCTATCAGCTATTATCCTCTAATAATTTACCTACAACTGAAGTGAGACTAATGGACGATAGTTCCCTGGACTTTCGTGATCCCCTTTCTTAAAGGCACCCTGTCACCAGTCCTCCCAACGATTTGTTGAAGACTGTAGCCAGGTGGGGAGCCACCTGGTCGCGCACCTCGCAACACTCTGGGGAGAAACTGGTCTGGCCCAGGAGCCTTAAACGCGCTCAGTTTGTCTATTCTATCGCAACGACTGTCGCGGTACATCTAACACTATCCAGGCCAGCACCTTCGTGCCTCACAGCTGGCTCGGGGATGACGCGGGTATCCTCCCTGGTGAACACTCCCGCAAAGTACTCATTAAGCACATTAGCGATGTCCGCGTCGGAGGTCCGCAGAACGCCGCTTCCGTCCTTTAAGGACCTATCATGCTTCTAATGGGCTTTCTACTATTAACATAACTGAAGAACTCCTTAGGGTTCCCCTTGCAGAGGCTTGCCACCCGTAGTTCTTCGTTACGTTTCGCTAGCCTAACCTTCGCCTTCACTTCCCTACACAGGCGGACATACGCTTCAGTGTTCTCGTGGGAACGATTGGCCTTCGCCCTCCTATACGCTACTTTCCTATTTCGGATAGCCGAAGCGATGCACGATTGAACCACTTAGGCTGCGTTGAAGCAGGGGTGACCGGTTTTGAGGGTATGGCAGCAGACTGCAGCACCATAAACTCGTCCCGGAATGCACTCCACACTCCCTCAACATCGCCGCCACCTCTAACCCCATCTCTCCTACGCTATCCCTGAGGCTAACAAAGTTCGCCCGCCGGAGATCGAGCTTACTGCCTCTCGAGTTACTACGCTTCACCCGAGGGACGCACACACGGAACCTAATAAGACCGTGATCACTCCCGCCCAACGATTCGTCAACGGTGAGGCCAGTGACGAGGTTGTCTTCGGTCGTGAATACTAAGTCTAGAACGCTTTCGCCTCGTGTAGGCTCGTTGACCCACTGAGTGAGGAAGTTCTCATCAGCAAAGTCAACTAGCCTCCTCCCTTCAGCATCGGCAGTCCTGTTTTCCCACTTTATGCCGCGACAGTTGAAGTCTCCTAAAACTACACACACCCTATCCCCTAGCAGGCTACTGAGTTCGGTGTACAGGGCTGTATCCTCCTCGAGGAGGAGATGCGGAGGTCTGTACACCAAGATTAACCTATAGTTCGTCCCTCCCACGTTCAGATCGACGCCAAGCAGCTCCCGTTCCGACCGGAACTGGCAGTCAACCGGACTCAACGTGTCTCTGACGTATATTAGTACCCCACCCCCCTCCCCACGGGTGCGGTCTTTGCGAAACATTCTATACCCGGGAATTTCGAACTCCCCAACGTAGTCCCTACGATCAGTATGAATCCAGGACTCGGTGATAGCAACGATATCCTGGTATTCTGATGCTAAGAGCGCCCGTAGCTCGCAAACTTGTTCCTAATTGACCTAGCATTAAAAAGCATTGCACGGAGGGAGCCTTCCCTATTCTGACCGCCCCCTAGCACGACCCGTTTCCCGAACAGCCAGGGCTGTCGGGAGTTGAAGAGCCCCTCACTAACGAGGGGGCAACTTCCGCAGGAGACTGAGCCCCCTCCAACGTAGGAGGAGGGTCACCCACCTGTACTTCGACGCACCCTTCAGTTGAAGGTACGTCCGCCACCGGCTCATCCTCATCTCTCCCCGGTGGGGGCCCATCATCTCTCCCCGGACTCGACCTCACCATTCTGTATAGGTGCCGGTCGAGCAGCGCGCCTAGCACACCTTTACCCTTGTTATTGAGGTGGACACCATCCCTCTGGTAAAGGTCCCACCTACCCGAAAATGCATCGAAGGGGTCAATAAACTTCACGCCCAGCGGAACGCACAAGTCTTGTACCCTCTCGTTGATGCCAATGACCTTACTGAGCGCGTGGTCACTGGCATTCATTCGCGGTAAAATACCCATTAACATTCCCCTGTCTGTCTTCAGTTTTAGATCATCCGCAAGAGACATGATCTCGGTGATGATCCCTTCTGTAAGACCTACCCCACCGCCTTTGAGGAACAGGTCATTGCCACCAGCGTGGACAACGATCGCAGTCCTCCGACTAGCCACGCGCACCTTCTCTACCTCCTTCCTTAAGTGCGCCGTTCCCCGCCCAGGTAAGCACCTTACCTTCCTCCCATCCCGGTTTGCAGAAGCAAAGTACTTCTCCTGGCCCCTGATCTGCGAGTCCCCAATCAAAACGGTGTCTTCCTCCTTCGAGCACAGGAGACTAAAGCGGTTAGAGGTCTTGACAGGGGCAACTGGGGTCTCAGGCTTCGGCTTCGCAGCCTTCTTGCCCGAGACCTTTCGAAACCCGTCGCCACCCATACACGCAGTTACACCACCCGACCCACCCCGACAGGTAGCTACATCCTTCGGTTTCTTTGGGCCATCAGCAGGCCCCTTCCCACCCTTTTTCTTCATTGGCCCCTTCCCACCCTTCTCTATCAGCCCCTTCTTTGAGCCCTCCCTTTGTTCTAGATACTTAATCTTACAGTTTGAATCTGCTGGTGTGTTTTTAATTTGATCTTGTCCACTGGGTTGGATTTCCAGTGCTACGACCCTAGCTTCAAGCTTTTTTACTAATTCCTTTAGCTCTTTAACTTCCTTTTCGTGGTTGTCTCTAAGTTTACAAAACAAACATACACTAAGGGATGTGATATCGCTGATACTACCCTCTGGGAAGTCTACGCACCAATGATTAACTTTACATTTAAAGCATTCTGCTTTCAATTTAGCTGGCCCTGCCATATTTTCTCTTTTTTTTTTTTTTTTTGAATACTCTGAATAAGATAAAGCGTTCTAGCAATGAAAACTATCCAAAAACGTTATGACCAGTATATAAAAAGGGGGGGGGGTGAATTCATCCCGCGCGTAGCGCATCCGCCTTTTTGCAAGTGACGTTCATTCCTTCCAGAAGACTACACCTCTCCTGCTGCCGCACCGACCAAAGGTCTCCCCAGGGCCGGACCGTCCCAAACGTGTCGCAGCTACCAACTGACAAACACTCGCGACGCAAGCGTCACGGATTTTCCGCCAGGAGCGACAGCGAGATGCAGCCCCTTACTAAGTCTTACTAGTCACTCACAAGCGGCCAGACTCTTAGAATCCAGTGTTCAAGGGATATCCCACCAGACCCAGAGGCTACGCCCGAGACTTTACGCTGGCCTGGCAGCCAGCTGGGCAGTAAAGCCTCTCACCTCAGAGCAGTACAGCCAAGCACCATCAATTGGTCACCAAAGAACGGTCGCAGGGGGCTGGTCAGGCCATTACGCGTTAGGAATGGGCTTAATGGGGCACTAGCCACACTCCATTCATCGCGCCCCTACGCCTGGGACCCCTCCATCCCAGTCTCTCACAACCTACGAGCGTTAAATGTTGTTATTTATAGAGGTTCCAAAGCCTCTCTTCCCACGCATGAGGTAGCAGTAGGGTCCTAATAGTAAAAGAAGAGAAAAAGACTTAATACTAAAAAGTTTTTTTTTTTTTTTTTTTTCTTCAGAGGAGAACAACCTTAATGTAAGGTAAAAGGACAGCGTAGGGATGGGATGGGGTCCTAGTAACCCTCCGCTCCCTCCCTGCCAGAGGCAGGTACGGAAAAAGGTTGAAGAAAATACCTTGACCCTGGAAAAGTAGCCAAGGAAATTTTACAGGAAAGTGGAGAATATAAAAATAGCTCTATATTTAGCTTGCTCACAGAGACACCGAGCAAGCGAACTCCTGCAGAGTTTTCTGTAGTTTTAATCTTAAACTATGAGTGTGTTCAGTACTTTGTTTAGCCTATTTTTAAACAGATTTACACTTTGACTGGAAACAACCTCTGAGGGAAGTTGGTTCCAGATATTAACTATTTTATAGGAAAAGAAATTTCCGCAGACTGAGGTCCTAAATGTCTTTACACACTCAAATAGTATGCAAGATTTCGTCTACCCTTTTCTTGAACTGATCCACAGAGGAACTGTTCACAACTTCCGAAGGTAACCTGTTCCATGTGTCACAGATCTTATACGTAAAATAATTCCCACACACACTAGTCCTAAACCGTTTCAAATCCAACTTCCAACCATTGTTGCGAGTTGGGTTATCATTTAAACTAAACATACTTCTAAAATCGACATCGTTGAACCCGCGTAAGAGCTTGAAAACCTCGATCAGTTGACCGCGCAGCCTCCGAGTTTCAAGCGAAAACAAGTTCAGGGCGCGTAACCGTCGATTGTAGCCCATATGCCTAACGGAAGGGATCAACTTTGTGGCCCTCGCCTGCACTCGCTCCAGCCTCTCAATATCTTTCCTGAGGGTGGGCGACCAGAACTGCACAGCATACTCCAGGTGCGGCGAACAAGGGAATTGTACAGTGAGAGCACAATCTCCTTGTTCCGAAACTGAAATTGCCTCCTGATATAACCCAATAGTTTCTGGCTTTCTTTTCCACCTCTACACACTGTTTCGTAAACTTAAGGTCGCTGCTAATTAGCACACCCAAGTCCTTTTCTAAATCAGTCACCTCGATATTACTACCCAACATCGAGTAGTCCGACTTGGGATTGGCGTAGCCAATGTGCATCACTTTGCATTTACCCAAGTTAAACGGCATTTGCCATTTTTCGGACCACTCTCCTATCCTACCTAGGTCCGCACGCAGTTCCTCGATCGCTTCGGGCGTCCCAACATTGGACCCAAGCTTGGTGTCATCAGCGAATTTGGCGATCCGACTGACGATGCCACCGTCGATATCATTTATGTAAATGATAAACAACAGCGGCCCCAAAACTATTTTTATACAGTTACACTTTCAAATGGGTATAAAGAGAGAGAGTTTTTTTTTTTTAAATTGAACATACAAAAAATGCTATTTATGATAATTTATACCCATTTGAAAGTGTAACTGTATAAAAATAGTTTATAGTCACAAAAAATGAAGAGTTTAATAAGTTGTTAACAACCACAAATTTACATTTTCTTTCTCTAACTACAGTAGTTAATCTTCAAATATTATAAATGATTGTAATCACCTACTCTACATTAACTGTTAACTGCGCGAGTGCTCAGTTATGAGTTGAACCAAAAACATGGGCTACGCAAAGAGAGATCTCGGTTTAAAGTTTAAACCCGTGTATATATGGGGCTGGTCAGAAATGAGAGCCTGTAATATTACGGGTTACGCTGCAAATGGGTTAATAACAATTCTGTATTAAGTTTTACTTCATAATTTTTATATTAAACCATCTTATTATGTTGATTTTACACTAAGTATTTTAATTTTAAAAACCAAAATTGTACAGTATATTCATTTTTTTTAATTCAAATAGGCTACCATGGCCATGGAATTTTAATGAAAAATTTTGTTGTTGTTTATATTGTTGAAGAAAGAAAAATACCTTCAACATAAGGAACACTAATATTGGTATTTAATTTATGAGAATAAAATAAAATATTTTATCATTTTACTGAGTAATAAAACTCTTTAACATCACTTTAGCTACATGGTAGCCTATGTGAGTAACAAATTCTGATACTGTATATTGTAATAACTCGTACTGAAGATCGCGTGAATACGAGAAAAAGTGATGCAATAATGACAATTTTGTCGGTAGGAAATTCTACCAATGGGCATTAATGGGCTAATTTAGAATAAGTTGGGTTGGCCAGGTTCATTAGCTAGAAAAATATTTTATTTTTTATTCATGAAAGAAACTACAGATAGTAAATACAGCATACAGTGCGTATATTGTTTTTTATGCAGGAAGGAGGGGCCAAGGGCGAACGCTCGCAAAAACACGCCCACCCCCCAGCCCCACTAGAGGAAGAATAGAGCCAAAATAAAGGCTTTTGAGATGCCTGGACACTGCATTTGAATGATTGGAGGTCATAGACGGGGGAAAGATAGACTGAGGAAGATTGTTCCAGAATTGACTGGTTGAGTAAATGAAAGATTGAAAATACCAATTAATCCTTGCATTAGAGAGAGTTGGACAGAAAAGGAATAAGAATGTAAAAAATCGGGTACTGTGTTGTGCTCTCCTTAAAGGAAGAGGCATTCAGTTAGAGAGTTCAGAAGAGCAGTGTCTGTTATAATAGCAGTAGTAAAGAGAGAGAGAGAGAGAGAGAGAGAGAGAGAGAGAGAGAGAGAGAGAGAGAGAGAGAGAGAGAGAGAGAAGAGAGAGAGAGAGAGAGAGAGAGAGAGAGTTACAAGGAGTTACAAGGAAAAGAAGTACCTCAAAAGGCCTTGCGGCCCATACCGAGGAGGTACCAATGGCAACGGGTGCCAGGGAAAATTTTGTCTTTCAACTATGCTAGCAGTAGTAGAAAACTGGATAGAAAAGTAGAAAGCTCTCTCCCCACCCTCCGCTCCCTCCCTGCCAGAGGCAGGTACGGAAAAAGGTTGAAGAAAATACCTTGACCCTGGAAAAGTAGCCAAGGAAATTTTAAAGGAAAGTGGAGAATATATAAATAGCTCTATATTTAGCTTGCTCACAGAGACCGAGCAAGCGAACTCCTGCAGAGTTTTCTGAGGTTTTAATCTTAAACTATGAGTGTGTTCAGTACTTTGTCTAGCCTATTTTTAAACAGATTTACACTTTCACTGGAAACAACCTCTGAGGTTGAGAGAGAGAGAGAGAGAGAGAGTTACAAGGAGTTACAAGGAAAAGAAGTACCTCAAAAGGCCTTGCGGCCCATACCGAGGAGGTACCAATGGCAACGGGTGCCAGGGAAAATTTTGTCTTTCAAACTATGCTAGCAGTAGTAGAAAACTGGATAGAAAAGTAGAAGGCTCTCTCCCCACCCTCCGCTCCCTCCCTGCCAAAGGCAGGTACGGAAAAAGGTTGAAGAAAATACCTTGACCCTGGAAAAGTAGCCAAGGAAATTTTACAGGAAAGTGGAGAATATATAAATAGCTCTATATTTAGCTTGCTCACAGAGACACCGAGCAAGCGAACTCCTGCAGAGTTTTCTGAGGTTTTAATCTTAAACTATGAGTGGTTCTGTACTTTGTCTAGCCTATTTTTAAACAGATTTACACTTTGACTGGAAACATCCTCTGAGGGAAGTTGGTTCCAGATATCAACTATTTTACAGGAAAAGAAATTTCCGCAGACTGAGGTCCTAAATGTCTTTACACACTCAAATAGTGTGCAAGATTTCGTCTAACCTTTTCTTGAACTGACCCACAGAGGAACTGTTCACAACTTCCGAAGGTAACCTGTTCCATGTGTCACAGATCTTATACGTAACGTAATTCCCACACACACTAGTCCTAAACCGTTTCAAATCCAACTTCCAACCATTGTTGCGAGTTGGGTTATCATTTAAACTAAACATACTTCTAAAATCGACATCGTTGAACCCTCGTAAGAGCTTGAAAACCTCGATCAGTTGACCGCGCAGCCTCCGAGTTTCAAGCGAAAACAAGTTCAGGGCGCGTAACCGTCGATTGTAGCCCATATGCCTAACGGAAGGGATCAACTTTGTGGCCCTCGCCTGCACTCGCTCCAGCCTCTCAATATCTTTCCTGAGGGGGGGTCGAAATTTTGTATTCTTATTCTACACACTGCTCAGAGTTTCCTTTGGGCACCTAAACAACATACTGTAATTACACCGCTATCCCCCCCCCTACCCATTGCATATGCCCCCCCTTTTTTAAATTGAAATGAAATTGAAACCAATTCTTTGAATAAAAACCTGATAAATGACAAAGATTAAAGTAAATAATGATATAAGTAAAGTAAAGTAAGAGAGGAGGAGAGAGAGAGAGGAGAGAGAGAGAGAGAGAGAGAGAGAGAGAGAGAGAGAGAGAGTTACAAGGAAAAGAAGTACCTCAAAAGGCCTTGCGGCCAGTCTAGTAGGGCTGTGTGGGTTGAGCCCATCCCATGCGTGAGAAGCATACTCTGTACAGAGGTGGACAAAGACCCCTGTTCAGAGACAGCAACTGAGTGGGGGTGAAGAAACTGCAGTGCCAGTATGACACACCAAACCTCTTAGAATAGTGATTCTTAACCAGTGCCATCCCCCCCACCCCCTCCCTACAAGGGAACGATCTACAAATCTTGTCTGGAGGCATTTGGGATTTTATGAGGCCAAAAACATGCACAGAATCTGCTTTTGCCATTCTAATCATTGTACTTAGTCAAGTGTGTCTTTTGTACCATTGCTGAAACTTAGGACTCAAGCTGTCTACTAATATCAAACCTAACATTAAGGAGCTGGTTGATGGCCATCACAAACAGGGATCCCATTGAATGTATGTATCAGATGTGTCTGGAGTGCTGTTTTCATGCCCCCCCCTTTTTTTTTTTGCTTTACGGGGCATCCATTGATGATGATGCATACTTGGTGGGCAGTAGTGGATAAAAGGTAAAAGGTTAAGAATCGCTGTTTTAGAAAGAGAGTACTGTATGATTTTTCCAAGAAAGATCGTAAGAAAAGGAAACACCAATAATGTTGAGAGGAGGAGGAGGAGGAGGATTGAGTTGTGTATTCTTGAAGATAAGAGGATAGTCATGTGGAAGATTGTGGTGAGTAGAGAGACGAAGAAACTGAGTTTTTGAGGCATTGAAAGCCACATGGTTTTCTCTGCCACAGTCAGAGAGAGTAGAAAGACCAGAGGTCGGTGCACCATAGCCATGCCACAAATCATGGATTGACTGTTGAGAGGGATGCTTTGTGAAGTGGGTGGAATCATCAGCATAGGAGTGGATAGGACAGGAAGTGCGAGTCAGTGTTTTATCTACAAGTTCTGTTAGATATGAAGGGATGAAGATTTGTTTGGTGAGTGATTTGGTTTTGGCCCTTGAATATTTGCCAGGATCATATTTGTTTTTTCAGTTTTACATCATCATCATCCTTTCTGCATTCCAAATTTTCTATACTTCAGTGTCATGTTTTTAACACTATGGTCATCCAAGAAAGTTCCATTTCCTTTTACCTACTCTGGTAGCTGTCTGAAAATGGTTTGGTCTGGTAGTTTTCAGCTGTGTTGAATGCAGGTGCTGTATGAATTTTAATAGGTGTAATGTATCTGCATTGTCAAAAAAATTATTTTTGTGGTCAGTGTCTGTAGTTTACTTTGATTTATTTCTAGAAACATTATGGTTTGTTGGAAGATGATGAAAGAAAAATGCTCCCTGTCTTCCATACTTGTACTTTCCATATTTCACATATTGTCAGTTGGTAGAGTTTACAAACCATTGTTACAGTAGGCTATTATTTATACAAAGTTGAGTGTGCATATAGGTACCATCTGCTACTATATCTGCAAATTCCTCTTGCATAATATGTACATCTAGTGTCCTTTATAATATTGCCTGGGCCTTTGATTTTGGTCTTAGTTTCATTTCCCTCTGGCTCTGTATAATATATCAAGGATTTTCATTTTGTTCTTTGCTATCTGTATAGGGGGAAATATCTGTCTATCATTTCTTTTGCCTCTACTTCTCTCATTTTCAGGTGCTGGGACCTTTTGAAAGACAAAACGTTTGACTGACAAACTAAATTTTCAAATAAAGTTGTTCTCAAATGAAAAATTTCATAAAAATATTTGGACTTGCATTTACAAAGGCAGTGACAAAATAATCCCCAGCACCATATAATCAAACCTAAATGAATTGGCTCTAATCTAACTTAATATAATCTAACCTAGCATAACCTAATCTTACCAGCCTAACTTTGCTATACTGAACCTACATTTACAAAGACCCTATTAGAAACTTGAAAGATGGAACAAACTCCAAGAAAATATTTCACTTCAACATTTTGAGAAAAATTCATCTACTGTAGTTTTGGTCTTGTCATTGAAAGTATTATGCACCCCAGTTTTGCCTCTTTCTTGTGTTGGGTTTTCCTCTGTTTCTGTCAGGTTTGGCAAAAACCCAGGTTTTATTGAAAAAACACAACCCACCTGGGTTTTTCAGGTTTAATTGGGTTTCATCATCATATGGATAAAGCATAATAATGAAAAATAAATAAAACAAATTTAGAAAACAATTAGATTTGGTAAACACATCAGGCTCTGCTCAACAACAAAATGTCTAATTTCATGAATATTCTTTAATCTTTATTGCATCATTCTTATTAAAAATAAAAGTTATTATTATTAATAATAAATAAATCATGAATATGTATTATTAATAGTTAAGGTATGTATTAATCTTAAATAATTATCAGTATTGATATAACGAATGCAAATTCATTATTGAAGGTATTGTACCAGTACCATAAAAAGAAATCTATATTATACAATTTAGGGGGGTCGAAATTTTGTATTCTTATTCTACACACTGCTCAGAGTTTCCTTTGGGCACCTAAACAACATACTGTAATTACACCGCTATCCCCCCCCTACCCATTGCATATGCCCCCCCTTTTTTTAAATTGAAATGAAATTGAAACCAATTCTTTGAATAAAAAACCTGATAAATGACAAAGATTAAAGTAAATAATGATATAAGTAAAGTTAAAGTAAGATGTATGTATTTATTTATTTATTTATTTATTTATTTATTATTTATATTATTTATTTATTTATTATTTATTTATTTATTATTTATTTATTTATTAAGGTAGGTTGATTTTCCGCATTTTTTTAGATATCGACTTTGGACTAGTCGAGATAGTCAGGGCTTAATATGATAATAACTGACAAAAAATTACAGATCCCGAGCTTTAACCGTTTTTTGAGGAAACAGTTTCAAAAATCGTCAAAAAATTGTACCGAAAAATATGGCATTTTCGCAATTTTTGGCCGAAAAAAATCCTGAAAAAAGTTACAATTTTATTGAAAAAAAGTAAAAAAAAACATGTACGGAGTCAAATAGACACATTTAGATCCCAAGATCATCATAATTTTCACTGTAAGAGCCCTTAGAAGCAAAGGAAGGCCTCATCTGGTGGCTTAGGGCTTTGGCCAGAATGTGTTTGTGCTTTGATTCGAGTCCATAAACAGTATGGGAAGCTTCAGATGTCAGCTTCACGGCCCTTTCAACACTGAGAATGTGAAGGCAGATCAGGCAGCTCCAGCTTGGTGCCATTCAGCAATGCTTCTTGAAGCTCCTGGTCAGAAAAGTCTTCTGTGAGAGCAGGTTCACAGATGCCACTTTGAGAAAGGTTGATTAGTTCTGACCAGTGGGTAGCTTCAATGTTGATGGCTGTGATCTTCAGCCTCTTCTTGGCTGGCTTCCCACTTCTGAAAGAATAATAAATTTATTTTTTATTCCAGTTTAAGATTTAATCCCTATTAGTCTCAGAATTGCTGAATTAATTTAATTTAACTTAAATTAAAAAAAAAAAAAAAAAAAAACCAGTTCTATAAATCCCCATAATCCAATTTTTTTTTCAGAAAGAAGGTAAGAGTATTTCCATTATCAGAGGGGAGGAGGGGAATTGGGATAATGTGAAAAAAAATTCGATTATGGAGATTTATAGAACTCGGGACTTTTTTTTATTAAATAAATCCCCGTAATCAAATTTTTTTTTCACATTTTTTAAAATTAATAAATGCTTACCTGATGGACAGAATTTTCTTGAGAGCAGCTTCTCTCACTTCCAAGTCATCAGACTGCATCATGGAGTACAGCACATTCTTGGGCAGCAAGGCAAAAGCATTGTACTTCAGGTTCTTGAAAGCAACATCCTGGATTTCTTCAGACTGCTGCTTGATCCTCTGGATCATGTTGATTCTCTCAAGTATTCCCTCTCCTCTACTGGAACCTGAAATATTAAAGTATATTAAATAGCGGATCTAAAATAAGAGATAAAATCCCGAAAAAAAATTGATTATTAATTTCTATTACCAGGGGGGGGGGGGGAAGATTACAGGAGGAAAATGCGGATATTTTTCAATTACAAGCATTGACTTTCCTTCCATTTAAAAGGCACCTAATCGCACTGAGTTAGGCCAGTTAAAAGTTAAAAAAATAATAGCATTACCTTCTTACTGGGAGGACAAGTGCAGATTATGTGCTGTGTTTGACAATTTTCTTGCACTTCACAGCATTTGTCATCACAGGGATGAACAGGTAGCTTACAGGTGCAAGCAGAAATGTCCAAAAGTTTATCCAGCTTTTCCTCCAGATTCTGCTCCTGGACTGTAGAAAGAGATTTTCTGTATCTCTTTTGCTTTCTTGAAGCACACTTTATCCACCAATTTCACTACATAATATTCCTCATACAGGGGCAGCCATGGGTTCACTGCCTGCCAGATCTCAATCGCATCCTTTGCTATCATTTTAGCAATATCATAGTCTTTCAAGTCCGGGTGGCTGTTTTGGAGGAAATAACTGTACTGAATAACTTGGCGGAGGGTAGGAGGCTCTGTTTTATCCAAAGGGGAAGGCTGGCTACTGAATTTTTTGGCACTATCACTTCGAGTTAACACTGCAAACTTCCGTTTTTTACCCATTTTTATGAAATATCTGAAAATAAACACAATTAAATGAACGCATCATAAAATAATTTAGTTTAATACACATTTTATAGGTAAATATCATTAAGAAATACAAAATAATACACTAATAAACATCTATAATGCATTTACAATAAGTTTCAAGCATCGTTTTGTTAAAAAAGCCAAATTTTAATTGATTATTTTGATGAAATAAGGTCCGATATTTTGTTTGTTTACATTGCGCGAATGCCGCGCGCGCGATTTTACACGTAAAATTCGGCAATTTTACAACTTAAAAATAATTAACAATCCTCAAAAAATAGAATCATTTTCACAAATATGAGTTGGTGCAACGTTTTTTATACATTAATACCTTTCTATCTCCCTTTGCTTTGTCCGGAGCGATAGGGCGCGTCCCTCTGTGGCGAATGTGGGAATACACCTTTCTTTGGTGTAAGGGCTTTCTCTGCCCTGGTGGACCATTGGACCCGTTTGGAGACCCGGCTGATCTCCTGCTTCTTTTTCTTTCTTTCTCCTTTCACCTATTCTTTGTGGCTTCTCTCTCTTTTTGGCGGTTTTTTTTGGACCTTGATTTTGACCCCTTCCCTGGCCCTTGGGTGTGGGAGGTGGTTGCCCTGCACCCTTGTCGCTTTTCAACCAAACCCAAGCCGTGTCCCTGCCACTTTTCACCGCGCGTTGGATGAGAGTGGCCACTTTTCAGGGACTGGGTGCGGGTGTATCTCCCCTGCGTGACATCTATTGGCGGTGGGACCAAGTGTGCCCGCGATTCGCCTTTCTCTTGTTGGAGTCGGTGGTGGCTGGATGCGCGCGGGGGATGAAGTTCTCTTTTGTTCGCTATGGATACTTCTCCCCCTCGGCTTACGACGACTACTTCTCATTCCCGGACTGCTCCTTCTCTCAACACTCGGGTGGTGGGCAACCAAGCCCTCGAGTCCTCTACCACTGGAAGACCGCAACCTGATGGGGTTGACCCCCCTGTGGAAGCGGAACGCTTGCACTCTCCTTTTCCGTTGCCGACCCCAGTCCGTCCCTCGACTATGCCCTTGGACCTACACTCTCTGGAGCAGGGGTCTCGTCCCAGCCCACCTCAGCCACCTTCGGGCAAGTCAAGTTCCACCGAGGACTTGCCCCCACAACCCGGCTTCTTGCTCTCCCCATATGCCCCCCCTCACCCGCCGTCAGCCCGCCTCCCCACGGAGAGAGCCCCGCGGCGGACGGGGGAGCCGGCATTCACGGCCGTCCTATCGACCGTTGAATATCCCAGTCCACTTTGACTCTACAGCCTCCCTCTCCCTTCCAAGTATCCACAAATTCCTGGTGATTCGGCCTACATCTGGATCCCTCCCGACCAACTCAGAACGGACGTTCCAGGCGATCCGAACCCACAGCAACTCCAGCCGCTACGACGTACGTCCACAGAGGGATGGCTCCCTCCTCGTAAAATCACGCTCAGCCGCAGAGACAAAAGCCCTACTCTCCGTCACTGAGGTCCTTGGATGCTCGGTGTCCGTTTCCCCACACCCTCGCCTGAACCAGAGTCAGGGCACAATTTACGCCACCCGCCTATTGTCGATCGCAGTGAACGAGCTCCTGGAGGACCTCGCACCCCAAGGAGTCACTAAGATTTATCGCTTCACTTCCCGACAGGGAGGCACCCCTCTCCCCCACCCCACGTCTGCTCCTTACTTTCAATACCTTAATCCTCCCCGACCGCATTGTATGGGGTATGGGAGACCGCGCATCATGCGAGTTTTCTATCCGCCCATACATCCCGGACCCGACCCGTTGCTTTAAATGCAATAAGTTTGGACACGTTAGCTCCGTTTGTCGTCAGCCGCATCAACTGTGTGTTCACTGTGGACAACTCGCTCACCTTGACAGGTGCCCCAATACACCCAAATGCTCCAATTGTGAAGGCGCACACCCGTCTTCATCCCGCGAATGCCTTTTCTTCAAGTTCGAGGAGGTCCGAAGCCTACAAGTAACGGACTTCCTTAGCCCCCGTGAGGCACGAGACAGGGTGCGGAGTCGGGAGGTGAGGCCGGGGGTGTCTTATGCCGCTGCTCTCGGCTCTATCACCTCGGCACGCCGCCCTGGCCTGCCGCCGAAACCCCCCCCAGCCACTGCTCCCGGTCCCCCCCAAAGAAAATCCTCGCAGGACCCGACGGTCTCCTGTTCCCCCACCATCCCTCCCCTTCCCGCACCTCACCTGCCACGAACCTCCCAGGAGTCTGGGACCAGGACACCCAGGTCCCATCCACCTCAAACCCTGCCTTCCCAGTACTCTCTGCACACGCCCGAACCTGCCGCCCGGAGCAAGCCATCGAGGCGGAGACCCCGGAGCGTGTCGCCAGACCCTCCGGCCTTCCAACGTGTCTCCCTCTTCCCCAAGAACCAAGAAGACGGCTCGGACTCTCACACCACCCACTACGTTTACTATGTCCATCTCTCCCCACCGCAGAAGTCCCACCACTCTACCCCCACAGACTCTGACAATAGTAGCTGAAATCCATGACCCGCCCCATACGACGAGACTCAATCTGAACAATATACTCTCCCCCGAGGATCCAGTGGATGCGGCCCTGGCGCAGCTGCACGGTGTGACCGAGGGGAGCTCGGCCGCGCCCACGAGTCTCTTGGATCTGCCCTTGCCTCCTGGTGCCATCTTCTCCACCCCTTCACGAGACCACTCTGGTTCACCCCCTTCCACCCCCATAGTACCCCCCCAACATCCCCGGCCCCCTCCTTGTCAGCCACCCTGAGTACGCCCTGTCGCCACCTACGGTCAGCCGTGAGACCCCGGACAGGCGGGGTGGCGCCACGTTCGGGGTTAACATGCCCCCTCCTGGCCCGACCACAGAAGTCCGTCAAAACACTTCTGACCCTCTCAGCCCACGACGTTCCTCTGTCTGCCATGATCCATGCCTCCGGTCTCGCTCGGCCCACTCGACCCCGCAACCTCCGCGGGGTTCGACAGGCCGGCCGATTCCTTCCCTGGTGAACCGCGATTCCAGATCTCCCTTCACACTCCAACCTCCTAGCGCCTATGTGCGCACCCACTCTGCCAGCTCTTTCGTCATTTATCCAGATTTCCAAAGCGCACTTCTCTCCCTAGAAAGATTTAACTCCTCACCCGCTCGTCTGTACCATCCAGCAAACCTTCCACTTTTTAACGACCCTCCAACACAAGACAGTCGCCTTCTGCTGGGTCCCGGATCATGTCGGTATCCAGGGTAACGAGGAGGCGGACCGCACGGCAAAGACGGCCTGCTCACTGCCGGCCTCCTTCCGACCCCTCCCCTTCTCCGACTTCTTCCCGACTTCCCGCTCCCACTTCCGCTCCATATGGCATTGGGAATGGGACCAGGCCACACAAAATAAACTCCACATGATCAAGCCACAAATAGGATACTGGGCCTCCTCATTCCACCGGTCCCGCCATAAAGAAGTAATCCTAGCCCGTCTCCGCCTAGGCCACACCCGCATCACCCACGGACACCTTATGGCAAAATCGCCAGCCCCGCTTGGCCCTACCTGCCATACCCCTATCACTGTCATACACCTCCTGGTGGAATGCCCAAAGTTGTCCTCTCTTCGTAGCAGGTGTTTCCCTCTCTCGGCCGAAAATCCCATACCCGACCGTCTACGATCCGTACTCGCCGAAGACCCCCACTTTTCAACGGAAGCGATTTTCTTCCTTACTCACCCATCTGCTCCATCGCATCTAAAACCATACCCCTCCTGCCCACTATCCAGCAACTGACCCTTACTCCCCTAGTTTACCACCCCCAGCACAGTAACACCACCCACCCAATGCCTCGCCGAGATATGTACCACTTTCTATAGGTACGAATCGGCGGTAAATTAGGAAAAAAAAAAAAAAAAAAACTTTCTATCTAGACTAGTCCAAGATCACAGTTCCAAAATCAACCTACCTATGTATGTATGTATGTAATAAGAAATCTTTCTCTGTATATTATTTAAAGAATCAATTGAAGCATACTATAATCAAAATATTCACCTTAAGAAATTTAATTGAAGCATATTAACCCTTTAAGCCCTGAATTTTTTGTAGGGTTAAGTTATGAATGCGTGTATTTGAAACATTAGCAATTTGTACCTTCAGTCCTTAAAGGGTTAAAACCAAAATATTCACCTTAAGAAATTTAAAATCATAAATTACTGACACCACTGGCCTTTCCATTGGAACACAGGTAGCTTTTTTCTCGACTCCAGTACATTCAAAATAAATTTTTATCTGTTTTCGTAACCAATTCTGTCTTGTGATGCTTCTGTTACCACATTTACAGCATGTTCTACTCCCTGGCTGTGACAGGGAAAAGGAATAAGCTGAAGTGTTCATTTCGAACTTTTAAGAGGGGTGATGGTTTCGTTGTCCCAGTCGATCATGTTAGGATAATCGTCTGCTTCAAAGATCAGTGTTTTTGGCAGCTCAAAATTTCTCACATTGGTGCTCCTAGTTCTTGCTCGAATGATGTGCTGAAGAGCCAGCTCTCTGACCTCTCTTCTTGTGTGTCATCATTGAGAGTAAGATATTCTCTGGGTGGGCAAAATAGGCATTATTTCTGAGGACACGCTCCATAATCATCTGATGCTTTTTATCTAAGCCTTTAAGCAAGTGCATGATGTACCAAAAATTAGATGCTCCCTCATTTGCCTTTGGATGAGACTTTATCCAAAACCAGCCTGGAGCATAAACCAGCATTATAGTTTTTACTAGGTCTTGGATGTTTTTGTCTGGATTCCGTGTAGAGACATATAAGCGCAGGATCCTGTTTGCTCGTGTTAGCCATCTTGCATGATGGAGGGCACCTGGGGATCTGGTGGCTAACGCTTGTGAGGCGTCCAGATTGTATGCTAATGCACATTTCATACATATATTTTTGGTCACTGCTGAAACTTTTAACAATATCAGCCGAAACTTCTTTAATGTTGCCCTCTACAGGGGTATAATCAACTATATCCAGTTTGGTCAAATCCTCTCGGAGTTTATTTCCAAGAGAACCTTTGAAGGTATTTGGTCCCGAAGTTTTTCCATCAATTGCTTCAAATACGTGCCTGAAGGGCAGTTCGTTTGCATGCAAAAGGCAAATCAGCCATTGTACCAGCCTGTCCAGATATAATTCAATCAATTTTAGCACTCCGCCAATCCTGCCAGTGTTCGCTGGGGTGCCATCGCATAGCAAAGCTTTGAGGGATTCTTTGCTATTAGAATCAACTATAAAAGTTATTATTTCATCTGCAATACAACAAGCAGTTCCGTTATCTGGAGCTATATGATCCATGTAAACATCACCAGGTTCTTCGTACTCCATTCCCTTCTTTGTCTTAGTTTAATCTTTTCTACCATCAAATCCGATGCCTTCAATCTGTGTGTTCTCTGACTTCACTTTGATTATGTTCTTTTTACCCACACACATTCTTTCTGTTTCCACTTTTATCCTATCCAACATATTGGTTTTTTGTCTAATATTCCCATATCCTTCAAAGCTGCATTTACTATAGCTGCAGTAGCTCTGTAATTTACATGGTATCTGTCTGCTGTTATTGTTGTTATAAATAATTCTGTTCTGATGGTTTTCTCTCAGCTCAAAATCCGGAACAAAGTCGATATCGTCGCTGTCATCATCAATTTCCATGCTCTCATCTCCCATAATATGTAAAGTGTAAAGGGTCCAGTTTGCTGGTTGAGGCGACATTCATATCTAGGCTTATCTTGGCTCTTCTTTCTAACCCTTTAACTCTATTGTGAATCCTTTTTCTTGCGGAAGTCGTTACTCTGTCGATTGGTCCTAGTTGGTTTTTTCTTTGTTTCTGCCCCACAAAAGACTCCCACTCAATCATTGGAACTCTAATATCACATCTGCAATCCGTTCGACTGATTTTTTTATCGTAACAAGTACAAATAGCAAACATTTCATCGAATGTCTCCACCTTCTGCTGAAAACTTTTCTTTGTTTTAATGGTACTTTATTTAGCTTTGCTGCAGATTCTATCAATCGTTCAACTTTTATAGCTATTCCTTCAAATCCTATATGTGGAAAGGAAAACTTCTCCCAAATGGCTTCCATATCTTTAGTGACCTTTCGAAATCAGTTCTTCTCGTTTTCTTACCAATATATAATGCCTAAATACATCAGCCTTTGAAGGAGTCATTGAAGGTGGAAATTCTGCAGGGTGACCAAATGTTGAATTGTGCGTTTTGTTTCTTGTCGCCATGATTTCACTTATTTAGGCCTAGTAGCATTAATAACAAGAAACTAATTGTTAAATTCTAGCAATTGAATCATTCAATCCGAATTTAATATAACTCATTCAATCATAAACAATCTGAAACTAAACAAAAAAAATGTGACAATAGTTTATATAATTCATCTAATCTATCTAAATTAATCTATGTAATCTATTCAATCTATCTAAAACTCTATCTAAATAATCTATCCAAATTAATCTAATCTACTTAATAAGACTAATATAATGCATGATTGTCACATTTGGGGTTTATATCTGTGGAGAGAGTAAAATGGGGGGGGGGGGATGCTATGGAAGGGGTAAGGGGGTCGCATATACTTTTTTTTTTTAAAGATGTTTTTTTTACAAGATGTTTCGACCCCCCCTATTATACATGCGAAATAAGAACTGACCAATCACAAGTAATGTGAGTCAAGTAATTCATAAAACACTTAGTAATTTGCTATACATGTTGTTTATATAATCTTCTAAAAGTAAACTTTTGTTTTAGTAAGAAATTGGAATTTCATTGAAGTAAAAAATGTAATTCACTTTAATACCATGTTTTACTATTACTTCCCTATAAAATCATACTTACTACTTGAATTTATTCAAGAAAACATTGCGCAGTGGTATTAACTTTATTAGATTACCTTTTTCTTTTCAAGAAGTAACCAACTAAATGACCTTATACAGTACATATTTTTTGTGATACTCTTGACCTTAACTAAGTAGACTAGATTGTAAGAAAGTAACAAAAGATGTAAATAATAATAATAATAATCTTTATTCAGAAACAACACATTACGTAAGATATTCATTACATCCATATAGGTTTACACTGTGTTGATATTAATGTTTAATTTTGTATTTTTTAGTGACTTAGTTTAATTACAGTAACTATTTTTATCTGAATATGCTGTTGGGAAGCATGACAGCTTTTTGGGCAAAAGTCTTTGAGATTCATTCTTATTTTTACGAAGGAAAATAAGAAATGTAAATAGAGGTAGAAAAAAAAAAGTTGCATTTAGTTGCATGAAAATTGAAATAATCTTTGAAATAATAGAAAAGGAAGAGGTAAACAATATGGTAAACGGAACGTGTTGAAATACTGATGATAATTTATTTCTAATATTGCAAATTAGAAATGATGACACAATCTTAGAGTTAGAAAAATACAGATAAATGAGGCAGATTATAACTATGGCATAATATAATGGAAACTTTTAACATATAATTTTTATAACTTGTTTGCACCCAATTTAAGGTTGTGAATTTTGCATATACAGTACAGGGTGTCCCAGAATTAACTCTATTTCAATGAAATCGGACAAATTTTTTTAAAAACACACTTTTATTTATGTTTATCATGTTTAATATGTGTTAAAAATGTATAAATTTCTAAGTTTTTTTCATAATTTTATTTTCATATTTTTTCATAGTTTTTTCATAGTTTTATTTTTAGAATGGCAAAGAGACTCTCCAAAAGTTAACGTGTGGCTTGGAATGACCAAATCCAAAATTTATGGCCCATTCTTCTTTGCGGAAGCAACTGTAACAGGTACCGTCTACTTTGATATGCTTCAGCAGTTTCTCGAACCACAGCTTCTTGATGATGGCATTCTTGATAATGGCATTCTTGATAATGTTGTGTTTCAACAAGATGGAGCACCATGTCATTATGCTCTAATTGTTCGAGAATACCTCAACAGACGCCTTCCGAATCGGTGGATTGGACGTGGAGGACCTCGACCTTGGCCTCCGGATTTGACACCCCTGGATTTCTTTGCATGGGGTTTCATAAAAACAAAGGTTTATCGCCAAAAGATCAATAGTTTAGCTGAACTTAAAGAACATCCAGTTGGCAGTGCGGGAGATAACACCTGAAATGCTTCAAAATGTGTTTCGCAGCACTGAGGATAGATTTGAAATTTGCAGAGATACAGACGGTGCACATGTTGAAACTTCTCAATAAAGTTTCGACTTATGGTTTATAAATCTATTTGTTTTTGTATCATAATTTAGTAATAAACACAAAATTACGTCAGTTTTTATTAAATTTGTCCGATTTCATTGAAATAGATAGTTAATTCTGGGACACCCTGTATAATAGGTGATTTTCATTATTTAGTAATATTTACAAGTTACGATATATATGCATATATACACAAATACATTAATACAAGTTAATAAAGTGTTTCTTTTGTCTGTTCTGAAACGAAATTAACAATGGTTCTTCTCTGATATTTATAGGTATAGCGTTCCAGATATTTGCCCGTTTGTAGGAGAGAGCATTTCCTGCAATTTGCATGGAATAATTTGGTTTATGTATGAAATCATTGGGAAGCCTTGTATTATGATTATGGTTGGTCTGAAAGGGGTGGCGGTGTAATCGCTTTTTTAATTACGGGATTTTCTCTATATTTCGACTTTTATTGGAATTTCACTGAAACACTTATTACCGCTTATCCCCAACAGTATGACTTCGTCCAGTGTATTTTTGAAAAAGAGAACTGCGCGTTTATGAAGATTTCTTACAACAAGGAAGATCAGGGTTTTGTCTTCATCAGGATCGACCAAGAGACGTTTTGGGGTCAGCAGTTCATGCTGCTTTGTAGTGGTGAGAAAGGACCCTCTTACCGCAACACAAGATTTCACAGATCATGTTTGAATGGTAAGTGTGGTGGTCACATCTGGGGGGGAGATTATTCCAATGGAGATGGTAGTGGAGGGAAATCAGTTATTGACAAGAACACGCCTTTAGTTTCTCACCCGAGAGCTGTTGTCAAGGGAATGGTGGCAGCTCGTTTTGGTCACAACGATCGCAGCACCATCTTCAGAATTTATCTGAGCGGAGAAGACATGCTAAAAGGAAAACCTGGCGTGCAGGCCGTTAATGCTTTTGCTTTCGGCCAAGTTGAAGATGGGTTGTACGTACTGTCGCACGTATCTGATTTGAAAGACGTAACAAAAATAAAAATAGATGACGTGGGCAGGATTATAATGTTAGGTTAATGGAGTAAAATTTGCATCAGTTTCATCCGAATCATTTTATTTACTCCACATTTTATTTTTATTTACTCCACATTTTATTTACTCCTTTTTTTTTTTTTTTATTTATATTATGAACTGGATGTAAGATTTTTATATAATCGGCTTTTTTTTTTTTTTACTTTGTATTAAGTTTGATTCATATGTATGTATCTTTAAAGGAATAATATTTAGCTTGGAAAACTTTATTAACAGTTAAGTTTCATAATTAATGAATATTGCTGAATTGCTTTGCATTTACAATACTACTTGGAATTATACTTTTAAAGTTTTGCGGCCACCATGTTGGTACATTAGTTGTATTGTGACGATTTGTGATAAAAAGGTGTTTTACACATTAAGTGGTTTGTGTTTATCAAGAAAAATAAATGTTTCTGAATAATTATTTAAATTTCCCCCATCTGTTCTATTTTTTTCAACTGAGGAATTTCTTATTCGGTGCTTGAGCACCGTGCTCAGGAAGGTGCTTCCGTGCTTTTATGCAGGAAGGAGGGGCCAAGGGCGAATGCCCTCAAAAGCGTCCCTCTCCCATAGAAGAAGAGCCGAAGTCAAGTCCAGTGTTTTCGAGATGCCTGGACACTGCGTTTCAAAGATTGGGGGTCATAGACAGGAGGAAAGATGGATTGAGGAAAACTGTTCCAGAGTTGATTAGATGAAAGATTGAAAATACCAATTAACTTTTACGTTAGAGAGTTGGAGAGAAAGGAATGATAATGTGTCGAGAGTCTGGTGCTGCGTGCTCTCCTTAAAGGAGGAGAGATATAGTTAGAGTGTTCAGAAGAGCAGTGTCCGTTATTATAACGATAGTATATATATGAGAGAGAGAGAGTACCTCAAAAGGCCTTGCGGACCATACCGAGGAGGTACCAATGGCAACTGGTAAAAGTTTATTTTTCTTTCAACTATCCTAGCAGTAGTAGAAAACTGGATAGAAAAGTAGAAGGCTCCCTCCCTGCCAGAGGCAGGTACGGAAAAAGGTTGAAGAAAATACCTTGACCCTGGAAAAGTAGCCAAGGAAATTTTACAGGAAAGTGGAGAATATATAAATAGCTCTATATTTAGCTTGCTCACAGAGACACCGAGCAAGCGAACTCCTGCAGAGTTTTCTGAGGTTTTAATCTTAAACTATGAGTGTGTTCTGTACTTTGTCTAGCCTATTTTTAAACAGATTTACACTTTGACTGGAAACATCCTCTGAGGGAAGTTGGTTCCAGATATTAACTATTTTATAGGAAAAGAAATTTCCGCAGACTGAGGTCCTAAATGTCTTTACACACTCAAATAGTGTGCAAGATTTCGTCTAACCTTTTCTTGAACTGATCCACAGAGGAACTGTTCACAACTTCCGAAGGTAACCTGTTCCATGTGTCACAGATCTTATACGTAACGTAATTCCCACACACACTAGTCCTAAACCGTTTCAAATCCAACTTCCAACCATTGTTGCGAGTTGGGTTATCATTTAAACTAAACATACTTCTAAAATCGACATCGTTGAACCCTCGTAAGAGCTTGAAAACCTCGATCAGTTGACCGCGCAGCCTCCGAGTTTCAAGCGAAAACAAGTTCAGGGCGCGTAACCGTCGATTGTAGCCCATATGCCTAACGGAAGGGATTAACTTTGTGGCCCTCGCCTGCACTCGCTCCAGCCTCTCAATATCTTTCCTGAGGGTGGGCGACCAGAACTGCACAGCATACTCCAGGTACGGCCGAACAAGGGAATTGTACAGTGAGAGCACAATCTCCTTGTTCCGAAACTGAAATTGCCTCCTGATATAACCCAATAGTTTCTGGGCTTTCTTTTCCATCTCTACACACTGTTTCGTAAACTTAAGGTCGCTGCTAATTAGCACACCCAAGTCCTTTTCTAAATCAGTCACCTCGATATTACTGCCCAACATCGAGTAGTCCGACTTGGGATTGGCGTAGCCAATGTGCATCACTTTGCATTTACCCAAGTTAAACGGCATTTGCCATTTTTCGGACCACTCTCCTATCCTACCTAGGTCCGCACGCAGTTCCTCGATCGCTTCGGGCGTCCCAACATTGGCCCCAAGCTTGGTGTCATCAGCGAATTTGGCGATCCGACTGACGATGCCACCGTCGATATCATTTATGTAAATGGTAAACAACAGTGGCCCCAAAACGGAACCCTGAGGAACCCCACTAGTGACCGAGGCCCAACCCGAACTAGCCCCTTTAATTACCACCCTCTGCCGCCTATTCCTCAGCCAGTTTTCAATCCACCTACCTATTTCCCCACCGATACCCAGCGCGCGCACTTTCGCCATTAGCCGGCGGTGAGGTACCTTATCAAAGGCTTTCTGAAAGTCGAGATAAAGTATATCAATCGCCCTACTCTTATCGTACTCACTCAACATGACGTGGAAAAACTCGAGCAAGTTGGTGAGACACGACCTATGCCGTCTAAACCCATGTTGGGAGTCCCCAAGCAGCTTGTAGGAATCCAAATGGTCAACGATTCTATCAGCTATTATCCTTTCTAATAATTTACCTACAACTGAAGTGAGACTAATAGGACGATAGTTCCCTGGACTTTCGTGATCCCCTTTCTTAAAGATAGGGGTCACGTTGGCCTCCCTCCAGTCACCAGGCACCTGGCCCATCTCCAACGATTTGTTGAAGACTGTAGCCAGGTGGGGAGCCACCTGGTCGCGCACTTCTCGCAAAACACTGGGGAGAAACTGGTCTGGCCCAGGAGCCTTAAACGCGCTCAGTTTGTCTATTCTATGAGCAACGACTGTCGCGGTACATCTAACACTATCCAGGCCAGCACCTTCGTGCCTCACAGCTGGCTCGGGGATGACGCGGGTATCCTCCCTGGTGAACACTCCCGCAAAGTACTCATTAAGCACATTAGCGATGTCCGCGTCGGAGGTCCGCAGAACGCCGCTTCCGTCCTTTAAAGGACCTATCATGCTTCTAATGGGCTTTCTACTATTAACATAACTGAAGAACTCCTTAGGGTTCCCCTTGCAGAGGCTTGCCACCCGTAGTTCTTCGTTACGTTTCGCTAGCCTAACCTTCGCCTTCACTTCCCTACACAGGCGGACATACGCTTCAGTGTTCTCGTGGGAACGATTGGCCTTCGCCCTCCTATACACTACTTTCCTATTTCGGATAGCCGAAGCGATGCCACGATTGAACCACTTAGGCTGCGTTGAAGCAGGGGTGACCGGTTTTGAGGGTATGGCAGCAGACTGCAGCACCATAAACTCATCCCGGAATGCACTCCACACTCCCTCAACATCGCCGCCAACCTCTAACCCCATCTCTGCTACGCTATCCCTGAGGCTAACAAAGTTCGCCCGCCGGAGATCGAGCTTACTGCCTCTCGAGTTACTACGCTTCACCCGAGGGACGCACACACGGAACCTAATAAGACCGTGATCACTCCCGCCCAACGATTCGTCAACGGTGAGGCCAGTGACGAGGTTGTCTTCGGTCGTGAATACTAAGTCTAGAACGCTTTCGCCTCGTGTAGGCTCGTTGACCCACTGAGTGAGGAAGTTCTCATCAGCAAAGTCAACTAGCCTCCTCCCTTCAGCATCGGCAGTCCTGTTTTCCCACTTTATGCCGCGACAGTTGAAGTCTCCTAAAACTACACACACCCTATCCCCTAGCAGGCTACTGAGTTCGGTGTACAGGGCTGTATCGTCCTCGAGGAGGAGATGCGGAGGTCTGTACACCAAGATTAACCTATAGTTCGTCCCTCCCACGTTCAGATCGACGCCAAGCAGCTCCCGTTCCGACCGGAACTGGCAGTCAACCGGACTCAACGTGTCTCTGACGTATATTAGTACCCCACCCCCCTCCCCACGGGTGCGGTCTTTGCGAAACATTCTATACCCGGGAATTTCGAACTCCCCAACGTAGTCCCTACGATCAGTATGAATCCAGGACTCGGTGATAGCAACGATATCCTGGTATTCTGATGCTAAGAGCGCCCGTAGCTCGCAAAACTTGTTCCTAATTGACCTAGCATTAAAAAGCATTGCACGGAGGGAGCCTTCCCTATTCTGACCGCCCCCTAGCACGACCCGTTTCCCGAACAGCCAGGGCTGTCGGGAGTTGAAGAGCCCCTCACTAACGAGGGGGCAACTTCCGCAGGAGACTGAGCCCCCTCCAACGTAGGAGGAGGGTCACCCACCTGTACTTCGACGCACCCTTCAGTCGAAGGTATGTCCGCCACCGGCTCATCCTCATCTCTCCCCGGTGGGGGCCCATCATCTCTCCCCGGACTCGACCTCACCATTCTGTATAGGTGCCGGTCGAGCAGCGCGCCTAGCACACCTTTACCCTTGTTATTGAGGTGGACACCATCCCTCTGGTAAAGGTCCCACCTACCCGAAAATGCATCGAAGGGGTCAATAAACTTCACGCCCAGCGGAACGCACAAGTCTTGTACCCTCGTTGATGCCAATGACCTTACTGAGCGCGTGGTCACTGACATTCATTCGCGGTAAAATACCCATTAACATTCCCCTGTCTGTCTTCAGTTTTAGATCATCCGCAAGAGACATGATCTCGGTGATGATCCCTTCAGTAAGACCTACCCCACCGCCTTTGAGGAACAGGTCATTGCCACCAGCGTGGACAACGATCGCAGTCCTCCGACTAGCCACGCGCACCTTCTCTACCTCCTTCCTTAAGTGCGCCGTTCCCCGCCCAGGTAAGCACCTTACCTTCCTCCCATCCCGGTTTGCTGAAGCAAAGTACTTCTCCTGGCCCCTGATCTGCGAGTCCCCAATCAAAACGGTGTCTTCCTCCTTCGAGCACAGGAGACTAAAGCGGTTAGAGGTCTTGACAGGGGCAACTGGGGTCTCAGGCTTCGGCTTCGCAGCCTTCTTGCCCGAGACCTTTCGAAACCCGTCGCCACCCATACACGCAGTTACACCACCCGACCCACCCCGACAGGTAGCTACATCCTTCGGTTTCTTTGGGCCATCAGCAGGCCCCTTCCCACCCTTTTTCTTCATTGGCCCCTGCCCACCCTTCTCTATCGATCCCTTCCCACCCTTCTCTATCAGCCCCTTCTTTGAGCCCTCCCTTTGTTCTAGATACTTAATCTTACAGTTTGAATCTGCTGGTGTGTTTTTAATTTGATCTTGTCCACTGGGTTGGATTTCCAGTGCTACGACCCTAGCTTCAAGCTTTTTTACTAATTCCTTTAGCTCTTTAACTTCCTTTTCGTGGTTGTCTCTAAGTTTACAAAACAAACATACACTAAGGGATGTGATATCGCTGATACTACCCTCTGGGAAGTCTACGCACCAATGATTAACTTTACATTTAAAGCATTCTGCTTTCAATTTAGCTGGCCCTGCCATATTTTCTTTTTTTTTGTTTTTTCTGAATACTCTGAATAAGATAAAGCGTTCTAGCAATGAAAACTATCCAAAAACGTTATGACCAGTATATAAAAAGGGGGGGGGGTGAATTCATCCCGCGCGTAGACGCATCCGCCTTTTGCAAGAGACAGAGAGAGAGAGAGAGAGAGAGAGAGAGGAGTTACAAGGAAAAGAAGTACCTCAAAAGGCCTTGCGGCCCATACCGAGGAGGTACCAATGGCAACGGGCCAGGGAAAATTTTGTAAAAGTTTATTTTTCTTTCAACTATCCTAGCAGTAGTAGAAAACTGGATAGAAAGTAGAAGGCTCTCTCCCCACCCTCCGCTCCCTCCCTGCCAGAGGCAGGTACGGAAAAAGGTTGAAGAAAATACCTTGACCCTGGAAAAGTAGCCAAGGAAATTTTACAGGAAAGTGGAGAATATATAAATAGCTCTATATTTAGCTTGCTCACAGAGACACCGAGCAAGCGAACTCCTGCAGAGTTTTCTGAGGTTTTAATCTTAAACTATGAGTGTGTTCAGTACTTTGTCTAGCCTATTTTTAAACAGATTTACACTTTGACTGGAAACAACCTCTGAGGGAAGTTGGTTCCAGATATTAACTATTTTATAGGAAAAGAAATTTCCGCAGACTGAGGTCCTAAATGTCTTTACACACTCAAATAGTGTGCAAGATTTCGTCTAACCTTTTCTTGAACTGATCCACAGAGGAACTGTTCACAACTTCCGAAGGTAACCTGTTCCATGTGTCACAGATCTTATACGTAAAGTAATTCCCACACACACTAGTCCTAAACCGTTTCAAATCCAACTTCCAACCATTGTTGCGAGTTGGGTTATCATTTAAACTAAACATACTTCTAAAATCGACATCGTTGAACCCTCGTAAGAGCTTGAAAACCTCGATCAGTTGACCGCGCAGCCTCCGAGTTTCAAGCGAAAACAAGTTCAGGGCGCGTAACCGTCGATTGTAGCCCATATGCCTAACGGAAGGGATTAACTTTGTGGCCCTCGCCTGCACTCGCTCCAGCCTCTCAATATCTTTCCTGAGGGTGGGCGACCAGAACTGCACAGCATACTCCAGGTACGGCCGAACAAGGGAATTGTACAGTGAGAGCACAATCTCCTTGTTCCGAAACTGAAATTGCCTCCTGATATAACCCAATAGTTTCTGGGCTTTCTTTTCCACCTCTACACACTGTTTCGTAACTTAAGGTCGCTGCTAATTAGCACACCCAAGTCCTTTTCTAAATCAGTCACCTCGATATTACTGCCCAACATCGGTAGTCCGACTTGGGATTGGCGTAGCCAACGTGCATCACTTTGCATTTACCCAAGTTAAACGGCATTTGCCATTTTTTCGGACCACTCTCCTATCCTACCTAGGTCCGCACGCAGTTCCTCGATCGCTTCGGGCGTCCCAACATTGGCCCCAAGCTTGGTGTCATCAGCGAATTTGGCGATCCGACTGACGATGCCACCGTCGATATCATTTATGTAAATGGTAAACAACAGCGGCCCCAAAACGGAACCCTGAGGAACCCCACTAGTGACCGAGGCCCAACCCGAACTAGCCCCTTTAATTACCACCCTCTGCCGCCTATTCCTCAGCCAGTTTTCAATCCACCTACCTATTTCCCCACCGATACCCAGCGCGCGCACTTTCGCATTAGCCGGCGGTGAGGTACCTTATCAAAGGCTTTCTGAAAGTCGAGATAAAGTATATCAATCGCCCTACTCTTATCGTACTCACTCAACATGACGTGGAAAAACTCGAGCAAGTTGGTGAGACACGACCTATGCCGTCTAAACCCATGTTGGGAGTCCCCAAGCAGCTTGTAGGAATCCAAATGGTCAACGATTCTATCAGCTATTATCCTTTCTAATAATTTACCTACAACTGAAGTGAGACTAATAGGACGATAGTTCCCTGGACTTTCGTGATCCCCTTTCTTAAAGATAGGGGTCACGTTGGCCTCCCTCCAGTCACCAGGCACCTGGCCCATCACCAACGATTTGTTGAAGACTGTAGCCAGGTGGGGAGCCACCTGGTCGCGCACTTCTCGCAAAACACTGGGGAGAAACTGGTCTGGCCCAGGAGCCTTAAACGCGCTCAGTTTGTCTATTCTATGAGCAACGACTGTCGCGGTACATCTAACACTATCCAGGCCAGCACCTTCGTGCCTCACAGCTGGCTCGGGAATGACGCGGGTATCCTCCCTGGTGAACACACCCGCAAAGTACTCATTAAGCACATTAGCGATGTCCGCGTAGGAGGTCCGCAGAACGCCGCTTCCGTCCTTTAAAGGACCTATCATGCTTCTAATGGGTTTCTACTATTGACATAATTGAAGAACTCCTTGAGAGAGAGAGAGAGAGAGAGTTACAAGGAGTTACAAGGAAAAGAAGTACCTCAAAAGGCCTTGCGGCCCATACCGAGGAGGTACCAATGGCAACGGGTGCCAGGGAAAATTGTGAAAGTTTATTTTTCTTTCAACTATCCTAGCAGTAGTAGAAAACTGGATAGAAAAGTAGAAGGCTCTCTCCCCACCCTCCGCTCCCTCCCTGCCAGAGGCACGGAAAAAGGTTGAAGAAAATACCTTGACCCTGGAAAAGTAGCCAAGGAAATTTACAGGAAAGTGGAGAATATATAAATAGCTCTATATTTAGCTTGCTCACAGAGACACCGAGCAAGCGAACTCCTGCAGAGTTTTCTGAGGTTTTAATCTTAAACTATGAGTGTGTTCAGTACTCTGTCTAGCCTATTTTTAAACAGGCTACCTACAACTGAAGTGAAATGGTGGTGTTTATAGAGGTTCCAAAGCCTCTCTTCCCACGGATGAGGTAGCAGTAGGGTCCTAATAGTAAGAGTAGGGGAAAAAAAAAAAAAAAATTTAGTATTTAGTCAGAGGAGAGCATCCTTAACCTAAGAGAGAGAGAGAGAGTTACAAGGAGGAATTACAAGGAAAAGAAGTACCTCAAAAGGCCTTGCGGCCCATACCGAGGAGGTACCAATGGCAACGGGTGCCAGGGAAAATTTTGTGAAAGTTTATTTTTCTTTCAACTATCCTAGCAGTAGTAGAAAACTGGATAGAAAAGTAGAAGGCTCTCTCCCCACCCTCCGCTCCCTCCCTGCCAGAGGCAGGTACGGAAAAAGGTTGAAGAAAATACCTTGACCCTGGAAAAGTAGCCAAGGAAATTTTACAGGAAAGTGGAGAATATATAAATAGCTCTATATTAGCTTGCTCACAGAGACACCGAGCAAGCAAACTCCTGCAGAGTTTTCTGAGGTTTTAATCTAAAACTATGAGTGTTTTAGTACTTTGTCTAGCCTATTTTTAAACAGATTTACACTTTGACTGGAAACAACCTCTGAGGGAAGTTGGTTCCAGATATTAACTATTTTATAGGAAAAGAAATTCCGCAGACTGAGGTCCTAAATGTCTTTACACACTCAAATAGTGTGCAAGATTTCGTCTAACCTTTTCTTGAACTGATCCACAGAGGAACTGTTCACAACTTCCGAAGGTAACCTGTTCCATGTGTCACAGATCTTATACGTAAAGTAATTCCCACACACACTAGTCCTAAACCGTTTCAAATCCAACTTCCAACCATTGTTGCGAGTTGGGTATCATTTAAACTAAACATACTTCTAAAATCGACATCGTTGAACCCTCGTAAGAGCTTGAAAACCTCGATCAGTTGACCGCGCAGCCTCCGAGTTTCAAGCGAAAACAAGTTCAGGGCGCGTAACCGTCGATTGTAGCCCATATGCCTAACGGAAGGGATTAACTTTGTGGCCCTCGCCTGCACTCGCTCCAGCCTCTCAATATCTTTCCTGAGGGTGGGCGACCAGAACTGCACAGCATACTCCAGGTACGGCCGAACAAGGGAATTGTACAGTGAGAGCACATCTCCTTGTTCCGAAACTGAAATTGCCTCCTGATATAACCCAATAGTTTTCTGGGCTTTCTTTTCCACCTCTACACACTGTTTCTTAAACTTAAGGTCGCTGCTAATTAGCACACCCAAGTCCTTTTCTAAATCAGTCACCTCGATATTACTGCCCAACATCGAGTAGTCCGACTTGGGATTGGCGTAGCCAATGTGCATCACTTTGCATTTACCCAAGTTAACGGCATTTGCCATTTTTCGGACCACTCTCGTATCTTACCTAGGTCCGCACGCAGTTCCTCGATCGCTTCGGGCGTCCCAACATTGGCCCCAAGCTTGGTGTCATCAGCGAATTTGGCGATCCGACTGACGATGCCACCGTCGATATCATTTATGTAAATGGTAAACACAGTGGCCCCAAAACGAACCCTGAGGAACCCCACTAGTGACCGAGGCCCAACCCGAACTAGCCCCTTTAATTACCACCCTCTGCCGCCTATTCCTCAGCCAGTTTTCAATCCACCTACCTATTTCCCCACCGATACCCGCGCGCGCACTTTCGCCATTAGCCGGCGGTGAGGTACCTTATCAAAGGCTTTCTGAAAGTCGAGATAAAGTATATCAATCGCCCTACTCTTATCGTACTCACTCACATGACGTGGAAAAACTCGAGCAAGTTGGTGAGACACGACCTATGCCGTCTAAACCCATGTTGGGAGTCCCCAAGCAGCTTGTAGGAATCCAAATGGTCAACGATTCTATCAGCTATTATCCTTTCTAATAATTTACCTACAACTGAAGTGAGACTAATAGGACGATAGTTCCCCTGGACTTTCGTGATCCCCTTTCTTAAGATAGGGGTCACATTGGCTTCCCTCAGTCACCAGGCACTGGCCCGTCTCCAACGATTTGTTGAAGACTGTAGCCAGGTGGGGAGCCACCTGGTCGCGCACTTCTCGCAACACACTGGGAGAACTGGTCTGGCCCAGGAGCCTTAAACGCGCTCAGTTTGTCTATTCTATCGGCAACGACTGTCGCGGTACATCGAACACTATCCAGCCAGCACCTTCGTGCCTCACGCCTGGCTCGGTGATGACGCGGCTATCCTCCCTGGTGAACACTCCCGCAAAGTACTCATTAAGCACATTAGCGATGTCCGCGTCGGAGGTTCGCAGAACGCCGTTTCGGTCCTTTAACGGACCTATCATATATATATATATATATAATATATATATATAGAGAGAGAGAGAGAGAGAGAGAGAGAGAGAGAGAGAGAGAGAGAGAGAGAGAGAGAGAGAGAGTAGAGAGAGAGAGAGAGAGAGAGAGAGAGAGAGAGAGAGAGAGAGAGAGAGAGAGAGAGAGAGAGAGAGAGAGAGAGAGAGAGAGAGAGAGAGAGAGAGAGAGAGAGAGAGAGAGAGAGAGAGAGAGAGAGAGAGAGAGAGAGAGAGAGAGAGAGAGAGAGAGAGAGAGAGGAGAGAGAGAGAGAGAGAGAGAGAGAGAGAGAGAGAGAGAGAGAGAGAGAGAGAGAGAGAGAGAGAGAGAGAGGAGAGAGAGAGAGAGAGGAGAGAGAGAGAGAGAGAGAGAGAGAGGAGAGAGAGAGAGAGAGAGAGAGAGAGAGAGAGAGAGAGAGAGAGAGAGAGATTGAAGACACGGTACATTACACCTAATCTCATCTGTTTTGGAAAGAGTATATAAGATCTTTCCAGGAGAGATCACGAAAAAAGTAAACGCCAAAAATGTTAAGAGAACAGGAAGGATCGAGTTGTGTGTTGTTGAAGATAAGGGGATATTCGTGTGGGAGATTGTGACTAGTAGAGAGATAGAGGAAATGAGTTTTTGAGGCATTGAAAGTCACAAGGTTTTTTCTGCTCCAATCAGAGATGGCAGAAAGATCGGAGGTCGAATGTACCATCGCCGTCCACGCGACTGTTGAGAGGGACGCTTTGTGAAGCGAGTGGAGAAGTGAAGAGTGGAATCATCGGCATAGGAGTGGATAGGAGAGGAAATGCAAATTAATAGATCATTGATAAAAGGAAAAGAGTTGGTGACAGGGCCCAACCATGAGGAACACGATTGTTAATAGTTTTAAGAGAGAACTGTGTCCTTTACAACCGCAGCTATAGATCGGCCAGAAAGGAAATTAGAGATGAAGGCACAGATAGAATCAATAGAAATCGAAGGAGGGCAGTTTGGAAATTAAAGATTTGTGCCACATTCTATTAAAAGCTTTTGATATGTCTAGCGGAAAAACAAATTTCACCGAAATCCTGAAAGGAGGATGACCAAGAGTCGGAGAAATATGCAAGATCGTCAGTACAGCATCTCTTGCAGAACCCATACTGACTGAAGTAAGATTGCGGAGAGAGAAGTGAACTGTGCTTCAGTGCTGACTCCATACCTCGGCAAACTCTTTCATCCTTGACTTTCATCTTAAATGTTTAAGAATCTTCCTATTAAGGATAGATTAAAAAACTTTAGAAAGGTAAGAAGTCAAAGCAATTGGACGATAGTTGGAGGGTTGAGTGTGGTCACCCTTCTTTGCGACAGGCTGAATGAAAACGAACTTCAAGCAGAAAAGAAGAGTACAGTACCAGATGAAAGGCAAGGACGAAAGAGTTTTCCGAGGTATGGTGTCAGCACTAAAGCACAGTTCTTAAGAACAACAGGAAGAACACCATCAGGACCGTACGCTCTCCCAGAGTTGAGCCCAGATAGGTCAGAATCTACATCTTTGTAAAAAATTCTAATTTCAGGCATAACTGAGTCACGGGGAGGAGGAGATGGAGGAACAGCACCGGAATCGTCCATGGTTGATTTGAAGCCGAAAGTTTGAGCGAAGAGTTCAGCTTTATCAGGAGAAGAGACGGCAACTGAGTCATCAGAATGGAAAATAGGAGGGAAAAAAAGAAGTGAAGTTGTTGAAGAGGTTCTTGGCTAGATGCCAGAAAGAGCAAGAAGCATAGGCGTATGAGGCGGGGGTTTGGAGGGGCGGCAGTCCCCCCAGGGCTAGGGAATTGAGCATTTTCAGGGCAGATATCAACTGTAATGCCGTAATAAATGTAATAATTATGTAAAAAATATTTTAGAATCTGTATGTTTAGAACAGGAAGATAGTTTTAAATTTGCGCGAATGTACTTAATGAAAATGCCCTTCCGGTGTCGGGAGAATGGGATCTAACCTAGGTGCGAATTTCTTAACGGTCGGTCCCTGGACTGTTTTTCCCTCTTGTTTTGGTTCATTAGTGTTTCTGTATCCACCCGAGGAGGATGCCAGTGGGCGTCGAAACTGTCGTGGAAATAAACTCTCTCTATTAGAGTGGGTTTTTATTTTCATGTAATGCCGTAGTTTTGCTTGTCATTTAGGAAAAAAGGCTTTAACATATGTTACTCATACTCTAACCTTTGTGTTATTTTATGCTACACACAGTGTTTATGCGGAAATCAGGGTCCCCCCCCCCCCCCCCCCCACTAGTAAAGTGCCATTCCATACGCCTATGGTAAGAATAATTAGAATTGGATAGGTTTTCACATTTTTGTCTGATGAAGGAATTTTTGGCGAGTCGAAGAACAAATTTTGCACGAATCCGGCCAGAAATATAAGCTGAGTGAGAGTCAAGAGTTGAATGGCGACGGTACCTTCTGAAAGACTCCTCTCTATTGCGGATAGCATTAGAACAAGTAAAGTTAAACCAAGGATTTTGCATTAGTAGTAGGAAAAGAATATGGAATGTACATCTCCATGCCAGAGAGAATCACCACCATGATGTGATTCGTTCAGCTCAGTCGGAAGGGCCTTGGCCACGGAAGTGGTAATCATTCCATGGGAAATCAAAGTAGTACTGCCTAAGTTTCTCCCAATCAACGGCGCTAAAGTGCCAAAGGCTGAATTGGAGCGATAGGACAGGAAACGCAAGATTGTGGTCGGAGAAGCCCAACTGAGAAAAAAGTTTGTCAGAGTAAGAAGGCTGAGAGGTGAGAAATAAATCCAGAACGTTAGACCTATCCAAGGCGATCGAGGATAGGAATAGGGTGGTGTAAAATCTGCTCTAGGTCATTTAGGATGGAAAAGTTGTAAGCTAGTTCACCAGGGATGTTGGAGAAATGAGAGGAAAGCCGAAGGTGGTGGTGAACATTGAAATCTAAAATGGAGATTTCAGCAAAGGGGGAGTATGATAGAATGTATTCCACTTTGGAAGTGAGGTAGTAAAACAATTTTGAGTAGTTGGTAGAATGAGGAGAAAAGTAAACATCGCAGATGTATTTAGTTTGAGTGGCATGTAAGCCGCAGCCAGAGGGTATGGAATTCGGAGGATTAGATTTCGTGAATACGAGAACAAGGTAGGTCATTTCGTACATATACGGGGAATATCCACCTTCGGAGTATAATTGAGCATAGAGAAAGTATGAGGGTAGAGAAAAGGGATTGCTGTCAGTCGTCCCAGACACCAGTTTCAGTGAGGGAGAAAAGGTGAGGTTTAGAGTTGGAGGGGTGGTGTTCAACAGATTGCCCTTTTCATAAACTTCTGCAACATTCGTGAACTTTCTCAATTTTTCAGAGGCCGAGAACATCTCTAATAGGCAGCAGCCCCACTGCCCGAGTCTATGTTCCCGGTATCTAACTACTTTTATTGTAATGATTTAATTGAATGACGGTTGAACGGTTTGTAAAGTACAGTGAAGTTTTTAAATTGCAAAAGTAATTGGCGGATATTCAGGCCGGGAGTACTTCAACAATAGGGCTTCATCTGGCTTATTACCTATGACTTACAATCGCAGTATTTGACAAAAACTATTTCATACATAAAGGATTTTTTTCTCGTGTGTCCGCGTGTATCCGGCTTTGGCATTTAGGTTGTTCATTACCTTAGGTGAATTATGCCCCCATTCATACGTTGGTCGTGTAAAATTTATAATTAGCATTGATTGCCACTGTTTTCGTAGTTTTTGTCAACCGCCGCCTTGTTTTTAGTATTATTGTAGTTACTATAAATTCCGGAGGAGGGGATTAATTTTTTTTTTTTTTTTTTAAATTTTGTCATTTAAGAATATCAATAGTAGTAGTAAATTTATTTTTTTAAATGTTTTTGGCGAGTACCCGTGGCTTATAGAAAACCTAAAAGCAGTTTGATAACGAGTTTCTGAATATCAAAAGGCAACGTCTACTAGCAAATGTGCAAAATACCGCTTAACTTTTTTACTGTTCTGCACTCTACATCAATAATATCAACCGAGAAATAGATTTAAAATGTTCACGAAATTTTACCTGTAACACCGTCTAGGCAAGGAAATTCAACGGAACCCGTACTTAACGATTTTGTCGATCATTTCTAGGAGTGTTTTGATGAAGATGCTGTGATCGACGTCAGCTGAAATGTTCCTCATCGATGATTGTCTAGTTCTGCAGTAAGTGGGTTTACTCGTGAGTTAGATTAGTTATACAGAAAATTTGTCTTTTTGCAATAAGCGAGTAGTTTCAGCGTGAGACTCCCAACTTCACAATGAGCAGTTCTAGGGAAGGATATAAAGCTACGAGTAGGAAAAGTTCTCTTTTAAAGACCGGCAATATTGGTTTGTACTGCGACAAAGTTTGTATTTGATGAAGTTGAAGGGTCAGAAATTGGCACGGCCATATAATGCCGACTCCCAGATTGTTGTCATCATCACCATAGGGAGTTTATTCCCAACCTCAGTGTCTGCAGTTAGCTTGGAAAATGCTATTACCTACTGAGCTATGGTGCTGGCTATGCGGAAAGTTGACAAAAGTAGATCCCTTCGGTTTCTTCATACTCTGATTTGATAATGAAAGTCGATTAACAGTAACAGATTCATTGAATCATTTTTGCCATTTGTTCTTGGACAATCATCGTGATGTCTACTTTTATCAACACTGTATATACACAGGGTGACCCAAAAGGTACCTACCAAGTTCAGGCCTTTATTTCACCAAAACTATTGAGAGTAAAAAGATAGTTCAAACGCCATTCAAATCAACATCTCAAGCCTTTTATATGACTGTGTTCGATGTACTGTCCCTTCACTTCGACGATTTTTCGCAACCTCATCCCAAAATTCGATACCACGCTGTGGAGAACATCCGTCGGAATGTCGACGATTTGACGTTCAATCGATGATTTCAGCTCCTCCAAAGTCTTTGGGTTGCTCTGGTAAACTCTATCTTTGAGGTATCTCCACAAAAAGAGGTCACACGGGTTGAGATCAGGCAAATAGACAGGCCAATCAATGCCGCTTCCATAGTGCTTCCGAAAGTCCAAACCAATGACATTCTCTCTCAAATGCTCATTCAACAAATGGCGTGAGTAGTATAGTGTGTCCAAATTTTCATCGAATTCTATTCATTCGTTTAGGAGAAAATGTAAGTTAATGTTGGTAGGTACCTTTTGGGCCACTCTGTATATTAGATGGTCACACGAAAAATTGCTGAAAGAATAACTTTGGAAGCCAACGAGTACAGTAGCTGTATAATTCGTAGGTGTTCAAAGAATAACAGTTCATTTTAGTGCACTTGACTATCCTGCTTCCCACGCGAGTTGCAGAATGACATAAAAAGTGGTGTTTTGTAAGTATTGTGTACTCTGCAATAGAATATGTGGAAACAGAACAATGTGCGTACAGAATCATATACTGTCGCAGAACCACATACGATATACCAGGAAGCACTTACAAAAATTCTATCATTGTATGTTGTGACTTTTTAAGTTTTTGATCAATCAGCATCGAGCAGCAGAGATATAGAAAAAGAAGATTTTAAGGTGAATCATTAGCACTGTAATTTTCTGTGAATGCCGAGAATTAGCTTCGAAAGACCATTGAGACGATGATCCATGTAATGATTTATCTGATGGAGGCTATAATGATGGTGGTATTTAATTACAAAACAAAAATCGGTAATTTAATTACTGAAGACATTGGAAAAGATAAATTTTGGAGTATTTACGTGAATGAGAACAAACTGTTTAACTCGACAGAATCGAGTATTCCTCTGCTACACTTACGGAAGCCTTTATGAAACTTTTGACTTTTGAGAGTCTGGGAGACACTAAGTGATTGGCCTTTGTAATACCAGCTGAAGTACTTTCTTGAAACTGAACGAAAAAGAATTGACTTATCATACATTTGGGGTCGAAGTTATGGTGGTGGTTCCACAGTGAGTGGTCTACGTCGTGGCCATTGCTGCAACCACTTCCCCTCGACCAACGAAATTGAGCGACATTGGGTCTACAGAAGCTAAGGCTAACAAAGACCCTAAGATCCACTCTAAGGCTAGCCCGAGAGAAAGAGAAGAGGATAAGGGGTTAAGTAAGGAGCAACACCTATCATTCGTGGGTTAACATTCATTCAGAAAAAGGGGAAAAAAGTCTCACCATCATCATCCGCCGACCACTGCCGACAAGTCAGAAAAATAGTCGGAGAAAATAGGAGAGGGGTGAAAGATGAAAAGAAGTAAAATAAGAACGCTTACAATCCATGCAAACACAGTCTTAACTCACTGTCATACCATGCAAACTACAAACATGCAAGGAAAGTGTTAGACCAAAAAAAAAAAAAAAAAAAAAGTAGGTACAGTTAAACAAAAAGTGGGTTAGTATACTACGAGCTACATCTACGTTCGTTAGTCACACGCTGGCATGTCACAAGCTGGCATTCATCGTCAACAGACTCATCCTCGAGCACCACCACCAGAGCTCCTGTTGTTAACTTTCTTTTTTAATTTTAAACAACGTTAATATTTTTAAAATGTCTGTCAAAACGGTTCTTAAACACATTAACGCTGGTAGAATGAACGACTGACGCGGGAAGATTATTCCATTTATCAATTACTTTAAACGTAAAGAAGTTTTTAGCGATATTAGTAATGAAACGTCTGCCACGCAACTTAAATCCGTTATTGCGAGTATTACTATTATCGAAAGTGAACAATTTGTCAAAATTTACGTTATCGATGTTATTAACGACTTTGAAAACTTCAATAAGATCCCCCCTTAATCTTCTAGTTTCGAGTGAATACAGGTCTAACTCTTTAATCCTATCTTCATACGGCTTATTGCGCAATGACGGAATAAGTTTCGTGGCACGACGCTGAACCCTTTCTAACCTATCAATATCCTCACGCAAGTACGGGCACCAAAACTGAACGGCATATTCTAAATGAGGCCTGACTAGGGACTTGTAAAGGGGCAATATAATATCCTTCGATTTAAATTCGAAATTACGCGCTATGAAGCCTAACATCCTATTAGCTTTTGCGCAAGACTCCAGGCACTGGTTCCTAACCTTTAAATCTTTAGTTACGCGTACGCCTAAATCTACTTCCTCGTCAACGCTCGCTAACTCCCTATCATCCATCGTGTACGCGTAATTATTGTTGCGAGAACCTATATGCAAAACTTTACATTTGTCTACGTTAAATTGCATCTGCCACTTATCTGTCCACTCCATAATCCTATCTACATCGTCTTGGATCCTAATTCTATCGTCCTCGTTAACAATCTTACCGCCTATTTTAGTATCGTCCACGAATTTTGACACGTTACTAGTCAATCCTACATCTATGTCGTTAATGTAAATTACGAATAGCAATGGGCCTAACACTGAACCCTGTGGGACACCGCTACCTACATCTAACCACCCCGATTCACTACCATTAACTACGACCCTCTGCCTCCTAGCACGAAGCCATTCTTCTAACCAGTTAGCTACCTGACCGCGTATACCGTGCGCTTTAACCTTCGCAATTAGTCTCCTATGCGGAACTGTATCGAACGCCTTTTTAAAATCTAAATAAATAACGTCAGCTGCCCTATGCCTATCGTATTCGCGCACTATTTCGTTATAAAATTCTAACAAATTAGTTAAACAAGACCTATGGCGTCGAAACCCGTGCTGACTACTATTAATCAAACCCCTACTTTCTAAGTGATCGATAATACGATCCCTAACTACGGATTCCAAAAGTTTACCGACAATTGACGTTAAGCTAATGGGCCTATAATTGCTAGCTACCGCGCGGTCGCCTTTTTTAAAAATAGGCGTGACGTTAGCTAATTTGAAGTCTTCAGGAATAATCGCCGTTTCGAGTGACTGATTAAAAATCTTCGTTAAGGGGCCTACGATAACTTCTTTCAAATGTCTAGGATAAAAAGCGTCAGGGCCTGGAGCCTTGCTAACTTTTAGCCTATCGATATAATGCGCAATCTCAGCCTCGTAAACAGTTATTTCATCTAAAATAGTCTCGCTATTAAATGCAACGATATCGTCCACGTCGGGGACATTATTTACGTCTTCTACGGTAAAAACTGTCGCAAAAAAGTTATTAAAAATACCCGCCATCGCCTGAGCGTCAGAAGCCAAAGCGCCATTAACATCCACTAGAGGGCCTATGTTATTTTTTACCGGCTTACGATTATTAACGTATTCAAAAAACTTTTTTGGATTATGTTTACTATCCGCAGCTATAAGTATCTCTAAATTACGCTTAGCATTCCTAACTGATCCTTTAACCTGACGTCTAAGCTCGATATATCTGTGTCCAGATGATGTAGCGGCTTGTGGTTCGGATTCCACATAAAAGCTGTAGGTCCCCTCCGTCATATAACCTTGGCTGTTACGGAGGAGGTTACCCCCCCCCCTCCGCGCGCGCGCACAAAATCTACAGTGAGTTGGGTGGGGGAGTAAAAAGATGTTCAGCCCGTTATCAAATGTGTGAACTTACAGCGACATTCACATATTGTGCGAATCATGTTCTTAATGTGGTTTTAAACTTGGTCAGTGTTGTCACTACCATTTAGAGTGTAGAACCAAAGATCATACCCAAGACTTATTTCTGTTTGTGTAATATCAAGGGATTCAGCTCCAAGAATAAATCATCTATTGTTTATCCATCATTGCTATATCTGCCATTCGTTCTGTTCCACACAATGATGATATTCCCATTCCTGCATGCCCGAAGAACTTGAAGTTTCTGAATCTGATACAGGACTTAGCGATCACAGTGACTTTGAAATTGATAAGAATTCTAAGGACCCAGTTATTCACTCAGGCAGAACTGAATGATCTTGTACGAGATCTTGACCTACCGAAAAATACTGCCCAACTCTTGGGATCCAGGCTGAGCGAAAGAAATTTACTGGCTGCTGGGACTTCATGTTCCTGGTATAGGAGCAGAGAACAAGAATGTTAAATTCTTTTCTATGGATGGTTCTCTATTATTCTGTACTGACATACCTGGTCTTATGAATACTATGAGCATAGACTATGATCCAAAAGAGTGGAGATTGTTCATTGACAGGTCAAAGTCAAGTCTAAAAGCTGTTTTGCTGCATAATGGCAATGAACTGGCATCCATTCTCATTGGCTACTGTTCACATGAAAGAAAGTGACATGAAATTTCTTCTAGATAAACTAAAATATAGTGAGCATAACTGGATCATTTGTGGAGAGTTGAAGGTGATATCCATGCTTGTTGGCCAACAATCTGGGTATACAAAGATACCTTGATTCATGTGTGAGTGGGACAACAGAGCAAAAGCTGATATTGGAAGAATGAGGATTGGCCCCAAAGAACTAACTTAACACCAGGCAGCAAAAATATTATGAACGAACCTCTTGACACCTGTAAAAGTGTTGCTACTACTATTGCACATTAAACGGGTGTTAATAAACCTAATAAAGCAATTTGGATAGAGATAGAAACTGTTTCAAACACATTTCTGACCAATTCTTTCCTCTAAGTGAGGAGAAAATAAAAGCTCGAGTGTTCGATGGCCCCTCAAATATGGAAACTAATGAAAGATGACAACTTTCTGGATTCAATGTCAAATATGGAGAAAGCGGTTTGGATATCATTAAAAAAATGTTGAAAATTTAATAGGAAACCATAAAGCCAAGACTATAGAACAATTGTTAGCCACATGCTAAAATGCTATGAAAAACTTGGTTGCAACACGAGTGTGAGTGCATTACCTTCGCAGCCACTTAGAGTACTTCTCTGAGAACCTTGGAGCAGTTAATGAAGAGCAAGGTAAAAAGTTCCATCAAGACAGAAAACATGGAAAAACGATATCGAGGAAAATGGAATGTCACTATGATAACTAACTACCGTTGGTGTTTGACGAGAAATGTTTCCTAACTAGATTTTGTTTATATTATGTGTATAAAATCGGGAAATTTTATTATTGATTGAGAAAATCTGATGTGATAGCAAACAACTGATACCAGATTTGGAATCACACCCACAAATTGTATTATTCCATCGAGTATTTCCAAATAAACAATTTTTTTCATTTGCATACTGGTGTAATCTATCTGATGTACTAAACACTTGTAAAATAGGCTGCTATCTTCGTACAAAGATTGTTAATCATCTGTTGTATGCAGATGATCTAGTTCTTATTTCTCCATCTGTAAAAGGTCTCGGCAGTTTTGGAGGTTTGTAAAAGGTATGGAAAGGAAAATGACAAACAATAATCCTACTAAAAGTCATGATTATGAAGACCAAAGACTACAAGTATACAAAATTTTCTGAATTTCAATTGAATGATATGGAACTGTCAGAAGTGACCCAGATTATCTGGGCCAAGTATTAACTGATCTTTCAGATGACTGTGGCATTATGAGAATATAAACAATTATATTGCTTAGGGAAATGTTTTGATTAGAAAATTTCAGGTGTACAATAGATGTTAAGGTAATTTTATTCAAAACCTTTTGTACCCCCTGAGTGTATACAATACACATACAGCTCATTTGTGGTGCAACTACAGGATGTGAGGAAATTATATGTAGCTTATAACAATGTACTCAGGCTTTTGTCAAGAACTCCTAGGTTTATAAATAGTGTTCCTTCGAGTGCCAGTATGATATTTAATTATTTATAGTCAAGAAAATACTTCACTGACTTTCGTCTCAGTTCCTTTACAAAGAGAACCTTATTGCTATGTTTTTTTTTAAGAGCTTTTAGGATTTGCACCCCTCTCGTATTTGGATGCAGAGTTTGCTTATATTAAAGAATCTTTTACTAAATTACGTTACCCCAATATATTTATTGAAAAAGTACTTGGGGGCTGCAAGAAAAAAAAAATTATAACTATCGCATCACGGGTTTACAAAATTCCGTTTGAATTGCTCTGTTATATTGGCGAGACCATTGACTTTAAACGTCGTCTTTAACGGCACAAATATAGTCTAAATATTGGTGATAACTCGGACTTACATAAACATTACTTAGAAATTAGAATGTGACCATAATATAAATATTAATAATTCCCATTTTGATGCTGATAATAATGATAGGAGGAGTGGTCGAGTTCTATTTGTTAAAAAAAAAAAACGATAATTTTAATATTAAAAAAAAACTATTTTCCTTATTTTTTAACCAGCATTTAGCAGTAGTAAATACACTGTCAACAGTTTTATATTTATCGGAACCAGGACGATCCTTACTCAGTTCACTCAACTTTATAATCTTTCGTACAGAATATAAATTTATCAATCACTTTACCAATTTCAAGGTTCAAATAAACCTAATATTACAGATGTAGGAGACAACGTTAAACCTATCTCACGAGCCAGAGGGTTGACTTGTCGGGAGATGCAAGTTCGCCAAAACAGTCGTGTTCGCTTCATAGTTCCGAACGTATCTAGTCAACCATCGTTCATTTCACATAAATAGCTTTGACATAACATTGAAGCCGTAGGAAGGCCGCAAAAATAATTTCTTGACACACGTGTAATGGTTTTTCATGAAAATTAGCAGCAAAATCAAATTTTACGAAAGATTCTGCATACAGAAAAGTGGAATTCTTCAATCGATATTTTTGTTAGGATTCAAAAGTGGAGGAGGAAAGGTGCACGTGCTTTCTAAGTTTTGTATATCATAAGTGGAAATTTCTTCTTTCAAATTCATTTTTGTGCGAAACTTTGCCATGAATAATTATAAATATCATTAGCTATTGACAAAATTGTGAAATCAAAATTTTTTTTTTCATTAAAAGCAGCTTCAAGCTTAATTCCAGATCCACAGGTTCCCCCTCTAGCTCCAGGCAATATAGCTTAGCGCTCAACACTACTATTTCAATTTTTAAAATCGCGGCTTCAAATTGCAAACTCTGTTGAGGAGCTACTGCCAACCCTAGTCTGAAGAGTATTATTATTATATAATAGAGAAAAAAAATTCATTTTAGGATAATTTTAAACGAATTAATTTTATTTTTTATTAACAAAATATTTACATCTGTCTCCAGTAAACTACCAAAAGCTGTTGTAATCAGCTTAAGAAAAATAAAATCTACTTAAAATAGAGCTATGGTAGTTTATATTAAGAACTCCCAAAATACTGAATTGTTCCTAAATAAATACATTGTACATTATTTTTTACATTTATCTGCCACTAAAAGCCATACTATACAACTATTGTACACATATTGAATTTAATAGAATCTAGGTAAAACATTAAAATTTACGTTTTTCCAAAGGGGCATGATGATCATTACGAGTTACTCCAAGATTGTATTTTGATCCCGTTAATATTTCATTTTTATTTCAGTGCGCGAAACCTAAATCTAAGAACTTTGAAATGACCAAGACTTACGAGGCATAATTCAGAAAACGGTCCCCAAGTTTCATCTCATTTCAGATTTATTTCGCCTATAACAAAAACCTTTTCGAAACGAGGGACGGGTAACATCCAAAGCTAATTTCCGAAATAGAACAGTTGGGGATAGGCGTGAATTTTGAGTGACGAGCTCAAGAAATCCAGTAGGTGGTAAACTCCTCTCCAACCGCGGTGACGGTGGGAGTCGAACTCAAGCCTTAGCAATCCGCGTTCAATTTCCAATCAACCGAGCCGTCGGAGTTTTGATGAGAGGAATTTCCCCAAAATGGTGAATATTTAATTAAAATTTATTTATCAATTTAAAAAAAAATCAGATGGGGGGCCCTTTACAGGCCAGAGCTCAAGCCATTAGATGGCCCATTGCTAAAAAGAGAAAAAAAAAAAGTAAAATATGTTGATCTACTTTCATCTAAATGCCCAATAATTCAAATAGAAACGAGCCACAATTGAAGCGAAATGATTTATTGTAAACAGATTTTGGTCAAAACTATAACCATCGTCAAGTGTTAGAGCTCGGGTCATATAAAAAGGGGACGGTATCCATTTCTCCTACTTATGACCCTTTTTCATTCGTAGCTGACGATGGTCACAGGTTTAACAAAGTTTGTGCTCATATTAAGTCCGCTTTAGTTGCAGCTTTCCATATAATTCGAACAAGTTCTAGGGACTGAGAATACAAGCTTCAAGCTGGTAGCTTACCAAGATGAGTTACTAGAAAGTTTAACTTCTACATGAGCGATATCGAGAAAAGTGGACCAAAGGAAAAAAGTAAAGTCCAACAAATCTTTGCTTACCACTCCTTTATAAAACGTTACAAACAGTCGGGAACAAGTAAAATTTTATAATTTGTACAGGATGTTAAATAAACTTATTTAACAAATTTGTAGTCGGGTACAAACACAATTACGCGAGATCTGTATATTTATACTAATATTCTGTTCTCTCTTTTAAATGAGTGGTCAATAACTACTACAAAGTGTGAGCAAATGAGGAATAAGTTTGATAAGTAAGCAAATCTCGGAAGGATTGAACACCGAACCTTATCAGCGCATCAGACTGTTTTCACCAGTACTAATTATTATTATTAGTTGTTTTCATGACTAGATCAAAGTTCTATTTTGGATAAATGTCATAACAATAAATAAAATGAAGATATGTTTAGAAGTTCTTTGGAAGCAGCTATCTGAAAAAATATGACCATAAAAGTATCCTACAAAGAGAGAGAGAGAGAGAGAGAGAGAGGGGGGGGGGGGGGGGGGGGGGGGGGGGGGGGGGGGGGGGGCTAGTAATGAACTAACGAAAAGATTTGGAAAAAGTGGGCAAGATGTGCGATTTCAAAATAATTTAAAGATCCTATGTAAAGCAAATATCCCTGAGCCAGAGATTTTGTTGGTTTGAATTATTAAAAATTTAAATGTTAGTTATTCATCTCTAAAAGAACAATGATAAACATCTTCCATATTTTTTTCTGACCGCCAATTCCAGGGCTCAGATGGTTTACATTTATAATAAAGCCTATGAATTAGTTTATATCAAATACGTGGAAACGATTTGTTTGACGTCGCTAAGTTTTGGAATTCATCTATATCTTTGAATGCATTGGATATGTCGCCTAAAGACTTCTTAGCCGTGTCTTGAATCTTCCCTATAGAATGTTTCAGCTCGGATGTACTGCGTATGTAGGTAGACATTAATTCTTCTACTTCAATATCTATTTTCCTTATAATCCATTCCATCGCCTCCCGCCCCTGAAAAGATGATGTATTTGATCAAGAGTTAAAGCAGGAACTAGACCTCGTGTTCCCTCAGAACCATATTCTTAACCTTGACCTTAGGTGCAAGAACAGAACGCTCCAAAAATTATGGCGTTTGAACTTTGAGGGACCAGACTTTTGCTCGTGATACTTCGTCTTGCGATGATCGAAGCATGTGTGGTTCAAATATATAATTGTGTTGAGCAGTTCAAGTTATATCGCGGATACGAAAGTGTGAAGAACGAACAAGGGCAATCCTGTATGTTTCCTCCGAATTTATTTGGTCGGGGAGACAAGGAATCCTTACTTTACCCTTTCGCTCCGGGTGTGGCATATAAACACATCCAATTTGCGCTCAGATCCGGGTGTAGTAAATAAACCAACTCCTAATCTTTTCTGAACTCCCGGTGTAGTTTATAAACCAAGGGTATATCCCTCTCTTTTCACCCTCTGGGATTGAAAATAGGGGGATATGTATTATAACTCGAATTCATGTAATTCGCTTCAAAGCTATGCCCGTAGTGAAATGGTTAAAATGACCAGGACCAAGGCAGGCACAATGAATAAGGGAAACTGCATTAAAATTCTAAATACGTCCAATATCCATGAACAAATAAAGGGCTCGAGTTCCAGTTTATCTCGATAAAAATATAAGGAAATGGTGGAAATGTATTGAAGAATACTTTAGCATCCAGAGGGGAATGAATTTCCTGAAGTATTTTCTTCAAATCGTTATTAGAAGTTCATGATAAGAAAATAAAAAACTAGTCAATAACCAAACAAAGAGTAGTGAAGTGCATTCAGGTTCAAGCCAGTGAATGCTAGTCCAATAGTGCAGAAAAGCCAATACTATTTAAATTTAGGGAATATAATGACAGCAATATTAAATTCTCAAGGGAACTCCATACTTATTGTTAGGACGTCAAGGACATTACATATGTGTACGAGTATGTTTCAAGAAGATTGTGAAGCTTGTGATTTCGTGAAATCCCTGAAATTTTCAGTAAACTCGTGTACTTCATACCATAATATTTTTTTATGCCCGAAGGAGGGGCCAAGGGCGAATGCCCTCAAAAGCGCACCCTCCCCCCCTAGAAGAAAAAGGGAGCCCAAATCAAGGTCCAGCACTGCGTTTGAAAGATTGGAGGTCAAAGCGGGGGGCGATTAAACCTTGCGTTAGAGAGTTGGACAGAAAAGGAATGAGAATGTGTTGAAAGTCTAGTGTTGCGTGCTCTCTTTAAAGAAGGAAGCATGCAGTTAGAGAGTTCAGAAGAGCAGTGTCCGTTATAATAGCAATAGTAAGAGAGAGAGAGAGAGAGAGGTATTGAAGACAGTCAGTAAGAGGAGGGGGAATTGACGAGACCAAAAGTTTTGATTCCACCCGGTCAAATAGGGCTGTGTTGGTTGAGCCATCTTACACATGAGAAACATACTCCATACAGGGGCGGACAAGACCGAAGGATTTGTGCCAGACTCTATCAAGAGCTTTCGATATGTTTAGTGCAATAGTAAAAGTTTCACCGAAATCCTGAAAGAAGGGTGACAGAGTCGGAGAGAGATGCAAGCTCGCCAGTCGAGCGTCCCTTACGGAACCCATACGATCTGAAAGAATATTGTGAGAAGAGAGGTGTTTAAGAATCTTCCTATTAAGGATAGATTGAAAAACTTTAGAAAATCAAAAAATTAAAGCAATTGGACGATAGTTCGAGAACTGAGTGTGGTCACCCTTCTTTGGGACAGGGTGCATCAAAGCGAACATTCAGTAGGAAGCAAAAGTACCAGATGAAAGATAAAGACGAAAGAGTTTGCCAAGGCAGGGTGTGTCAGCACTGAAGCACCGTTCTTAAGAACAACAGGAGGAATACCATCAGGATTGTACGCCTTCCTAGAGTTGAACTCAGATAGGTCAGAAAGAACATTTTTGGAAGAGAGACTAATTTCAGACATAATAAAGTCAGAGGGAGGAGATTAAGGAACAGCACCGGAATCGTGCAAGGCAAGGTTGAGTTCAGCTTCGTCAGGAGAAGAGACGGCAACTGAGCCATCGGAATGGAAAAGAGAAGGGAAAGAAGAGGACGAAGTTGTTGAAGAGGTTCTTAGCTCGATGCCAAAAAAGAGCGAGAATAATTAGAATTTAATAGGTTTTCACATTTTTGTCGGATGAAGGAAGTTTTGGTAAGTCGAAGAACAGATTTTGCACGCTTCCGGAGAGAAATGTAAGCTAAGTGAGAGTCAGGAGTTGGATAGCGATGGTACCTTCTGAAAGCCTCCTCTCTGTTGCGGATAGCATTAGAACTAGTAAAGTTAAACCAAAGATTTTTTTTTTTGCACTAGTAGCAGGAATAGAATATGGAATATACACCTCCATGCCTGAGAGAATCACCTCTGTGCTGCGCTCAGCACATTCGGAAGGGCCCCAGCCACGGAAGCTTGGGAAATCACATAAGTACTGCCTAAGGGCCTCCCAATCAGCGGCGCCAAAGTGCCGCTGATTGGAGCGATAGGACAGGAAACATATAAGATTGTGGTCGGAGGAGCCCAACGGAGGAAAAAAGTTTCACAGAGTAAGAAAAAGGATAAGAGGTAAGAAATAAATCCAGAATGTTGGGCGTATTTCCAAGGCAATTGGGGATACGAGTAGTGTGGTGTAGAATCTGCTCTAGGTCATTTAGGGTCTTTGGAGTGAAAATGAGTATAAAGTATGAGGGTACAGAAAAGGGGTTGCTGTCAGTCATCCCAGACACCCAAGTTTCAGTGAGGAAAAGATGAGGTTTACAGGAGGAGAGGTGGTGTTCAACAGGTTGAGAATTTGAGAAAAGGCAGTGAATGTTGCAGAAATTAACGAAAAGTGAGTTAGGCAGAGGCCCAGAACATCTCGAATGGGCTGTAGCAGATCCAGCCCCGTTACTCGGGTCTGCGTTCCCGGTACCAGGAGCGGGGGAGCCAGAAGTGGGGACATTTATGGTCCCCTCCCCAGGAGACCCCCGAGGCTCTTGAAGTTGATAACTTTTTTTTAAATTTTGAAAAGATTATGTAGTGTGTAAGATGCATATATAATATATATATATATATATATATATATATATATATATATATAATATATATATATATATATATTATATATATATATATATATATATATATATATATATTATATATTATATTATATATATATATATGTAGAGAGGAATTGAGGAATAGGGAGAGAAGCATATTTGAGAGCATGTTGGACTGCTCATTGGGTAGATGATACACGGAAAAATATCAGCTCAGGCGGAGTGATAGGAGAAATGAGAGTTCCAACACTCTCCATCTTGTCATTATCATTAATAATGATGACCTGACGTAACTTATTCTCTGAAAACTCCAATAGATTTGCGTAATTTATACCATAATACAAAATTAAAGTGGATAACGTGACCTGACCTGATTCCACTTTGTCAAATTTGTAACATGGTATAAATTTTGCGAATTTACTGAAAATTTGAGGGACTTCACGAAATCACTAGTTTCACAATCTAACTAACATGCTACAAATTTGACAAAGAGTAGATAATGACCTGATCTAACCTAAGTGAGGTCATTATCCACTTTGTCAATTTTGTATCATGGTATAAATTATGCGAATTTACTGAAATCTTCAAAGATTTCATAAACTCGCTAATTTAAGAACCTCTCTCTCTCTCACACAAATAAATAAGGGAGATGGTAAATGTTTCAAAGAAAATTGCCATCTTCAACAATTATTTGGCCTCTATTTCACTATTATTTTCTTTTCTACAAACAAACTTTGAAATTCAGCTACAGGTAGCCATCGTAAGTTAACGCGGATGCGTTCGAAAATATCCGAGTAACTTTCGAAATCATTAACTCATGAACTTAACTTCTTATGCGAAAAAATTTAGTTCCGTTCGGCGTCGGCCAAAATGGACCGTAATTTTCACAATATTCTTTCTTTTTGTACTTATTAATAATTTATTACAAAAGATAATAATACGATGAGCAAAACATAAAAAACTAAGCTTACCCCAGCCGAGTGTAAACACAGACTGATAGGAGAAAGTGTCTGAGCGACGAGCGGGCCCAGCTATCTATCAGGGCGCGGGAAATTCGAATGAGCACTCGCTAACTTACAAAATGAGATAAATTAAAACCTCGCGAACTAACTGGGGATACCTGTAATGGTTTTATTGCTAGTATTTCCATATGTATACAGCATACACATCATTCTCAAGTTGTTTTAAAATTATGTGCATATAGTTAAAAAATTCTTAAATTTTCAAGCCACAAAAAAAAAAAAAAAAATCGAACCATATGACTTTCCTTCAGGTTCATAAATTTGTGTATATATCAGCAACATCAAACTCTATCTAAATCCTTTATCAATTCAAAGTTTTCAGAGGATATTAGAGTCAATTTCGTGATAACCACAAATAAACAAGAGATACCTGTACCAGACTTTCAACACATTGTCATTCCTTTTCTGTCCAACTCTCTAACGCGAGGGTTAATCGGTATTTTTAATCTTTTATCTACTCAACCAGTCAACTCTATCTTTCTCAATCCATCTTTCCCCCTGTCTATGACCTCCAATCTTTCGAATACAGTGTGTCTAGACATCTTGAAAACCCTGGACCTTGATTTTAGTTCTCTTCTTCCATTATTCGTTGGAGGGGGCATTCGCCCTTGGCCGCTCCTTCCTGCATAAAATAAAAAAGGCTTCTTTTGGAATGAAGTCTACCTCAGTATACATTCTTCAGTTCCATTCTTGACAGTTTAGCTTTTACAGCATTTTCAAAAACGGTTTCGTCAATAGTCCTCATTCAAAATATAAGCAATTATTATGAATGATTTTCTTTATATTTTATTATTGTGACTTAAAAAATCAGATATGAAAATTTAAGCACTTCAAAATTAGCCTATACAGTATGTACATAATCTAAAAAACACTATAATCATTTGTACAAAGGGTCATTCCATGTCAGTTCAATGGCGAAAAAAACGTGACCACCACCGATTTTTTTTAAAATTAGCACACTTATAGATCTCTGAGAAAAACAGAATGACGTTTGTTTCAACACTCTTGGTCATATGGTTCCGGAGATATGGCCCTTCGAGTTTTGTAAAAAAAGGTCAATTTCAAAGGTCATACCATATTTCAACATGAAATATCTCGGCTCCTATTGCACTTACAGAGACCATTTAAACACTATTTTAAAGCTTTTAAGCAGATCTACAACTTTGCTTTCCATATTTCACCTCAGTGGTAAAAAAAAGATCTTATTTTTGAACTTTCACCTTGTGTCGGTCATTTGATGTCACAACCGATTTTTTTTTCTCCTTTCACCCAATTTTGGGTACACATGTCTACCTTAACCTAAAACAAGATTTTTAATGTTGATTAAGTTAGTATAGACACTGCAGCCATTTCAGTGGACCATACCCACCTCCATTTTGACCAAGTACCTTTTTCCACCAAACTTTGGAGCACCGTATCTTTGGAACTGTTTGAGCTAGTGTTGAGAAAAATACCATTAAATTTTTCTTACTGATATATATAATGTCTGCTAATTTTCAAAAAAATCGCTAATTATCTAACCCAACCCAACCCAACCCAACCCAACCCAACCCAACCAACCCAACCCAACCCAACCCAACCCAACCCAACCCAACCGTTATTTGGTCAAATAAGTATCCGGCCTTATTATAAAATTGATTTTTTTTGGTATATTTCAGAGAATTATATAATATAGGTAATTTAAATTCCATAATTAATTAATTTACATGGACATTCAAAAGTGTGAAGAACTTTGAACCTGCTATCCTGTTTAAAGGTAAAGCTATGTACATATATAAGTACCTTATACTAGGCTATAGGTACTACCCTATAGAATAAGTTTAGTTTTAAGAGTTAGACGAGTTTTAATAGAATTACTTAACTTTGTGTACAACAGTATGTACCCATGTGAAAATAAGCTTATTTAAACCTTGGAGCAAGGATTTTCTTGGCATCTGTATTTATTCCAATCTGTAAATCAAACTGCACATTTTTTCTTGTTGTAGACCTCTGAAACAAGATCAGTAGGTCCCAAATTGTATTTGTGCCATCTAAGCAAAAATAGCTTTTAACATGGTTGGATACAATGAATAATTATAATTGTATTTTTAATTAATTGATCCTAATTTCCATTAATTGTAATTGATTCAAAATAAAATAAAAATAAAGGTAATTGTAATTGATTTTTGAGCTATAACTGATGTAATTGATCAATTAATGACAATTGTTAAAAATTATACCCCTAGATCTGGCAGTCATACATCATCCAATGAAAATAAACCTTTGATAGTTTATTTAGTTATACTTAGATATATAGAAGAGAAGTTATATTTGTGTAATTGTAATTGATTCAGACAAAATTAATTGTAAATGATCTTGAAATTGTGAAGTACAATACTAACTAATTAATTTGAAGAAAAATAAAAAAATTGTAATTGTTTCCATTTTGTGTAATTGAACCCAACCCTGGCTTTTAAGCTACATATTTTTTTTTCTTTTTAGATAAACATGGATTTCAGCAGTTTGAATATGGGCAGGTTCTGTTGTGACCCATTTAAAAAAACAAAGGAAAAGAGGCATTCCATGTCAAGTGTACACTAGGGTTGAGACTTTTTAATTTTGTCATAAATATTGTTTCCTGTATCATCAATCGATGAACTTTTGCTTGAAAACAATAAAAAAGGGCCTAATTCTTCAGAATTAAAAAAAAAATGTCACCCTGAAAGCAAATATAGTATATTAGTATATTAGTATATTAGTATTTATTTATCTCAGGTTATCTATCTTACAATGTCGCATAAGAGAAGTGCTATTGAATGCGAAAAGGGCAAAGAAACTTGGACGAAGAATCTGGTGCAGTTTCAGAACTCACACAAAAGAAGAAACGTCTCATCAGAAATGTCACCTCTTTTCGAACGAAGCCGCTTGCCTCTCCAAATACATATTGCTGGAAGATACCTGTTTCTAGGCAACAATGTAAAAAGTAGAAAAGACTGGGCAAAGGTGATTTGTAATGAAATCATTCAATTATGGGATAAATTTAATTTCCCACATGTGTCTAATCAAGTTGTTCAAAGCAAGATCGAGAAAGTCTTGAAGACACATGATGAATGTGTACGGCGTGGCAAGTATTCAATACTGGATGAACTATTTGATATCACAAAATTAGATGGACAATGGCTATGCAGTGAGGACAAAAAGTTTTATGATCTGCAAAAGGAGAACAAAGGTGAAGTGGGATATGTGACTGAGAAACTAGCAGGCAAAGAAACTATCCATCCATCAAAACGAATAAGGAAAACCTCCAGTACTTGCGTGGCGTCCAATTCTTCTGCCATCGAGTCCATCGATGTGTTAGATAGTGATGCAATAATGAGTGAAACAGAACCTAGTGACCATGAAGATGACTGTGAATCTTCCGCAAGAAAGCCAATGCGTAGACATTATAGCAAAACTGCAATTGCAACCAATTTAGTAATATCTTCAAAATTATCAACAAGCAAAGCTGCAAAAGTCTGCAAACAGCTGTCAAATGAAGGAATCAATATACCAACACCATCTCAATCAGGTATTTACGAATCAACGTTCAGAGAAGCAGTTTGACTGAAAGAAGAAATGAAAGAAAGGCTGCAACTAGAAGATTGGTCATTGCATTTTGATGGTAAACATATTGATGCTAAGGAATATCAGGTGGTTGTTCTGAAAAATGAAAACAGAGAAGTCAAGTTAGGTGTGTTGTGTTTGGCAAATGGCAAAGCTGAAACTATCTCTGATGGAATACGGGCTCTTCTGGATGAGCATAACTTATGGAGCAGCATAAAAATGATGGTAGCAGATACAACAAGTGTCGATACAGGAAAATTGAATGGAGTTATAGTCAGACTACAAAGATTGTTTGCAGAAAAGGGGCTTGATAAGCCACAATTCATTGGCTGCCAGCATCACGTACTGGACCGAATACTTCGTGTGGTGATGGATGACGAACTTGGAGGTAATAAAACATCACCAAACATTGATTACCCTTTTGTTTCAGACATCATGAAGAAATATGATGAACTTAAAGCAAATTTTGAAAATGGCGAGGAAGAGATTTGTGAAAGTTCAGGATGGCGTGATGACATGAAGTTTCTGTTTCATCTAACACGTGTTTTTCAGTTTCTTGAAGAAAATGGCAGATTTCCAAAGGTACATTTTCGAAAAATACCAAACATCAGCAACGCCAGATGGAATTCAAGAGCAATATTAGCAATCCTAACCTATATACTTCTACCAACACGAAGAGAATCTCTGCATAAGATTTGCAGATTTATTTCCTACGACTGGGCAGACTATTGGTTCAGCAATCAGATGTATAAGAATGATGATTATCATAAATTGTCCAATATCTTGCAACAATACCGAAAAGCACTAAATACTCTGGAAAATCACTGGAACAGAGACCCATCTGCAATAGCTATACCAAGGAGCAACCAATGTGCGGAACGTGCCATTAAGGTGATGCAAGAACTTTACGTAAACTGTAAAAATAAAGACAACCTTAATCACAGGTTTATTTCAAGCAATAAGTAAAACAATTAAAACAATAATAGAGTAAATGTATAATATTGTATTTGTATAATTAATATGTATTGTATAGGTATAATGTTGTATAATATATGTTTATGTATAATAATTGTGAAATAAACATGCAAATTTCTATTTATTATTTTATTAATTTTTTATTTTTTATTTTGGGGTGAAGTTTTTTCAAAATATATCGAAAAAACTTATTTTCATTGTCAGGGGGCAAAAGTTCATCAATTTATGATAGAGGAACATGTTATAAAAATGTCATAACCCCAGTGTACACACTTTTTGGTGATTTCTGCCACTCATCTCACTGATTTTAATGATTTTTGGTGTGGTAATTGGGTATGATGAGTAATGAAGCATGACCAAATTTTAGCTACTTGAGTCAAATAGTTTGGGAGTAATGACCCCCCCAAATTTGGTGTCAGCAGCGTAACCTCGTGATTTTGAAAGGTCTAACTCAGGATCTAATGGATGGATTTTAATGATTTTGGTGTCAAAATGCTCAGAAAAGACAGCAGAATAACTTTAGTTTTATGCACAGAGTGCGTACATTCCATTAAAAAAAGTTCCATTTATATTTCACCTTTGACCTTGACCTCAGGTCAGAATTCAAAATTCAAGGTCATGAAAATTGGCGTAAATAAAGACCTTTAGATGAAGCATATTCAAGCAAAAAATTGGAGTGGGATCTCCATGGGTTTGCTTTCCACAAGCATTTGAAATTGTGCATGTTGAAAATTTTGAGTATTTTACTCAAGATAACTTCACAAATAGTTCATATATATACATATTATAATATAGCTACATACATGATTTGATATATACCTATAGGTAAGCATCAAGATTTTTACAAACAAATTATTTGGTTCTCTAAAAGTATCAATAATTTTATCACAAATACTATATAATTTTTGCAGTTAAAAATAACTTGAAATTTAGGTGTTTGAAGTTTGAACAGTGAACAATGACTAACTTGTACAGGTATTTCTGATGAATTAACACTTCATATTGCTGTGCTGAACCTGAAAAATATAAATTTTATACCTATTAAAAATTTGAGTAAAATTATCATGATAAGGAGTTGTTTAAAAAATTAATTAGCAAGGTAGGTAGTTAAACCCCTTAGGTACCTCCCAAGACCTAGGTGTGTACCTTGTTCCAACTTCCGAAGGACCTAGGCCTAGATACTATGCAGGGTGCCAAAACAGGTTTTTTTTTCATTCTGTATTAGTTTAGAGATCTTATATATTCTACTGTATGGCAGAAACAAGCATAGGCATCGGGCACGTGTTTGTGGAGAAAATAAATTTTCTAACCTCTAAGCTACTAGGATTCTAGCCCAGGACCATTTATTCACAGTCACAGGCTCTAACGACTAGAGGGTTAGAAGGATTTCTGCTATTTAATAATAATTTAATATTAGGAAGCTGTACAATTTAAGACAGACTAATACTTAGAACTGTATTCATAAGTGTAATTATTAAAATATAGTTAGTTACAGTGTATAGGCATACATGTCAATAAGCAATTTAAATAGCAATAGGGTCATTCTCTGTCAGATCAACCAGTGCCTAACACCCTCATCTCTCAGATTTTGCTGAAATTTGGTTTATAGGGAGTTTGTGGGCCCTGAATCCATTTCTGAAATTATAAGGTCAATCCGACCAACGGTTCAAGAGATATGACCTCGGGAAATTTGAGGTCACTTGCGAGGTCACTAACATTTGGCGACCCATAACTTGGGTAATAATGGTCACAATTATATATATATATATTTAGAATCAGAAAACGACAAGGAATCCAAATATGCAAGTTTTAGAACTCTAGGTTGAAAAATAAAAAAGTTACACTGTAACCAAAATTTGAGGTCACGATTTGACCTCTGGGGTATCAAATGAGAATTTTTTTTTTAAATGTAAAAATGAAGGCATAGGCATTGGCTATTAGAATCAGCAAAAAAAGTTTGTTTTGTATTTTTTTCATGTAACTAACATATAAGTGAACACCATATTCATAAGTTGTGCGTCAATTCTACCTATTTTTTCACACTTAAGCTCATAATTTGACCTATAGAAATTAAAATTACATTTTTTTATAGATATAAAAACAAAGGCAAAAAATGTAAAATTGTATTTCACTGCTAATCTACACTGGCAATAATAGTTATAATAGTGAAAGGGGAAGACCTACTTAGAGGATTCATGTGCTAGCCTAATACAATTTTTGCATGCTCGATGCTCTCATCAATTTCTTTTTGTGGAAAAATATTGAATTCTGCTGCCTCCTCTTAGGGTAGGACAACTCATTACAGTTAATATATGATGTCCTGGCACTGCACATGAATCCTTGTTTGATGGATAATAATATGCACTTGATCCTGATGACCCAGAGGGATGTAGAAAGTTCACAGTGAAATCATCAAACTCTTCACAATATTCCTCCACAATTCCATACCAAACTTGCATGTCATAAATGCAGCCAACATACTCTCCTGGTTTGACACATTTTAGGTTACCAAGCATTGCAGGTTCATTAGTAAAATGACTTTTCCTTATTCTTTTCTTTTCTCCAATGCCACTTGAAATGGGATACACCATCAGTTCTTCCTTGTTTAGGGGAACAAATCTATGATATTTCTGAGTTCCAGGAATAGCCCTACTATCCTTGAATCGATGTTCCAACCGTTCTTCTGCATCTTTCAAATCAGCTGTAGTTACAAAGAAAAAATTTATCTTCTTGCTCAAGTTTTCTTCACAAAACTGAAACATGTGTTCTGATGTAAGAATTTGCCTCTCTGTAGTTCTCTGCAAACTGGCACGAGCAGTAGCTCTTTTCACTGTTCCTCCAATCCCATCACATGCATTTTTGCCATGGGATGTAGCAAAGAAGTGCCATTCACAAGACAGACCAAAATCCTCTTCATGGTAACAGAGATTTGTGAAGTTGTATCTTTCTTATATTGGCCAGCACATCCATCTGAGAAATAGTGCACCTTCTTCAATTGTGGGCATCTGAATTTAACATATGTCATAAGCTTCAATATGAATGAGTAAATCATTATAGTGTTGTGTTTTAGTGATGCAGATAAGAAACAGACACTAAAATGGCTAAGTTCCTGGTCTGCAGATGATCTATAATAGATGACAAAAGGGTGAACTGTACACTGTGAATTGTCCCAGTGAAACCCTTGGGCAGCATCCTGGACAATGAAAGAATAATTCTCAGAGAAATCACCTACTATAACTACCTCGCTCTGAGGTGGTAGCGTTTCTTTCAACTGCTTGAAGTACTGTGATTGTTGCTGAGCAACAAAGTGATGACGAACCATGCGGGATATTTTCATGCTTAGGGATGATAAGTATTCATGAAGTGGCTCCACCTTATCAACCATTGTACAACGGTCAACAGTCACCCATTGCTTGTAAGATATTTCATTTGGAGCTGATTTCACACTGTCAAGTAACTCAAGAAAATCCAGGACACCCTCTTCTCTTGTGCAATCATTGCAAAGTTGCATCATGCAAGTTTCTCTTTCTGTACTGCAGACACTGTAATCCATAAGATCCTTGTATGAAAGACCTCTTTCTCCCAATGCAGCCAGCTGCAATTTTGGATTTTGATGGTATGTGCAGACACAGACAGAATGAGTCCCACCACTACCGGCAAGCACACAATATGATGGCCGTAATTTTGCAAATGTGGAAAATCCTATTTTGGGATTCTTTTCATCATTTTTATATAGTTCAAACATCTCTCTTAAATTCCCGAGGACCAATCATTTTTGCACCTTCAGCACTGATAACTTTCACGCAATCCTTTTGGCCAGGACACATACGACTAACCTCTTCTGACTCATAGAATCTTCTAACTATATCTTTGTGTTCTTCAGATATCACTTTTCCTTTGCTCATTAGTGGAATCTTCGGAAGGATTCCATGTTCTGATTTAAGTGAACGGCTTCTTTTCACCATGTATGTTGTAGTTTGAAAGAAACTAGCTGTTTTTTCAATTGTGTATGGTGAGTGTCAATATTTGTAGTTTGTGATGGTGACATTTGCTCTCCAGGAATGACTGTTTCAATTCATTCATTAATTTGTCTAGATGTTTTTCAGATTTAGTTTCAGGTTTTGAAGTATCACTTACCTCCTCGGTAATTTGAACACCATAACTGAGTTCTAGCCTCTCCTTCAGGTGTTTCTGAGCAGATGATAGCTTACCACGAGCCTTGCGCTTTTTCTGGCTTAATGACAGCCCTTCTGAAAAGAACAGAAAAAAGGTTTCACACACCTGAATATTAGTAATTAAATATTAATTATAGTACCTTAAATGCTATATAATTGGATATATAGTAGATCAAACAGACCTTGTAGTAAAGTATAAGTTATTATATTAATTTATTACTTACTTTTTTTAACTGGTGTTTGGTCCAGAAATGCTAGAACTGGTTCAACTGAAGTTGAAGGATTTTCCTTTATCAAGCAATCACTGTCATTGTCCAGATCTTGAATTGAAGAGATGTTACTCAAGCCACTGATAGTAGATGATTCATTTGAATCCTGCTCAGACTCGTTGTTTTCAGTGGTACTAAGTATAGTGGGGTTTTTCATTATCAGTGTCCAGCAGTTCACACACAACAATGAGTCTTTTTTCACTCTTCCAGCACATTTTTCAACAAGTACATCAGTCACTTTTCTAAGATTGATTGTTATGCGTTTCTTGTGTTTTTGAATAGGGTCCTGGCAGTATTTCAAGTGCCGAACCATTGTATTTTGATCTGTAAAGATATAGGATTTACAATTAGGTAATATATATTTTTTAGAAAATATAGCTATACACACTTAATATTTTAGGCCTTGATAGTCTCTGAGGCTCATTAAAACACCATACACCAGCCACCCACAGTGCTGGCTGGAACTGTACTAACCTGTAGACAAGGAATTTTGCAACTATCTGTGTTGATTCTGCACTTAGACAAGTAGCAACATGTTTCAACAGGTTTGTTTAGGCTACATGTGAGCTTAGTCTTCCCCTTTCACTATTATAACTATTATTGCCAGTGTAGATTAGCAGTGAAATACAATTTTTATTAAATTCTTGGAGCTTGAGGTCAAATTGATAGCTAAGATATAAAAATTCCTTGAAATGACAAGCAATTTATAAATATGGTGTTCACTTATAAGTTAGTTACATGAAAAGTACTGTTACCGCGACCGGGATTCCACAACCGAATATATATATGTCCCCTTTACAGCGCGAGGCCGTCCCAGCCAGGAACAGTAAAACATTAGATTACAAAACTATATATTAATATATACAAAGTAAATCAGGCTGCATAAACAAGTTATCATTACCCTGACAAACTAACTTAAACTTAACCTAAATTTAACAACCTAAACCCGAACTTAACTTAACCTAAACTTAACAACCTAAACCCGAACTTAACCTAAACTTAAACCTACAATATTAAATACTTAAATCACTGGCACTTATAAAATAATGGGGTTTATTCAGGGCGCTTACAAGCAGTTATGAGATCTGGCTCCCAACTCCGTCTCCTAAGAAATTCAGAAGAAAATAACTAATAAAACACCACTTACATAAATATCATTTCTCCAATAATTAAAATCTTAAGTAGATATATACATTATATATACATAGAAACCAATTTATAACATACAGCCTACCTCTTTTGCAGAGGACAATTCTTAGGTTACTGTTATTACAGTATGCTGTCTCCCAACCAAATCTAATATGAAAACATTTATATATCACTCAAAGATATCTAAAAATAGCTTAATATACACAATATTTTAGGATTTACAATTATGAATTATGTACAGCATTAATGACTCACCTAATACAAAAAATTCCTTTACAGGGAAACCCTCGATGATATGTTTCTTATTTTAAATTTTACACGGTTTAATCACCACAATTTCCAGTTCAAGACCAGCTGTCCGCTTCCAAGCAACCAAAATTCAAAAGTGCAAGCACGCACGAAATTCAGCCACGTATCACATACCATACAACCAACCACCAACGGATCATCCAGAAATCACAACATGCACCCTGTTACACTTCCCCACCCTAAGAATGAAATAAAATTTCATTCTAACCATACATTCTGTAGCACACACACACGAGACAGAAAGACTTGTTTCCCTAGTAAAATATTGCAAGTCACTTAAATACAAAAAGGGAAAAAAAAAATAATACAGAATACCCAATTATATACATATTTACAAGTAAGCACTCTCCCTATGCCCTAATTAATGAGATCGAGTAGTAAATACCGATACAAATAAGCTACCCCAAACCCGCAGTATATACAGTTATAATGACATATAAAATAAATTCAATTGTTGAACAAAAACGAACCCAAACATTTTCAGAAAAAAACTTTTCTATACACTTTTATTAACTTTATTTACTCGAGTCTCGCTTTCAAACGACTCTTCCCAGTTGCATCTACATGTAATCCTCACAAAGCGAGAATTTTCATTGTCCTTCAATTCCAGTTGTGACTCCTCTAATCTTGCTCTCTCCACATTGATACTGTCCACATTACTAACGGGTTCCACCAACCATCTTTCTATCACTCCCTCATATTCATCTACACAATTTCCCAACTCCTTTATCATACGCTGTCGCTCGAAGTACTCTTCCAAATACCTCTCACTCATTTTCATTTTCAAAGTTCTATCTGTAGTAATTAACTTCCTAAGAACCTTCACGCCTATTCCATAGGGGATGAAGTTAGGGTGACCTTCACGCCAAGTCAATTGTTCATCAAAGGGAATAGGTAACAGCTCGCCTCGTTTCAGGGTGCCCTCTGCTAATTTCTGTGCAGGTGGCTTACCAGTCTGCGAATGTACAGTCTGATTATAAAGCAGTACCGCCTTTGTCAACCCCTCATCCCACACAAATTTCTTAAAAACTCTGTTATAGTCCTATTCACCCGCTCAACCGCTCCATTACACGCAGGTTTATAGGGACTAGAGCATACATGCTGTATTCCGTACTTGCTCAACATATCTCCAAACATACTTGACCGAAATTCAGGGCCATTATCACTCAAGACTCGCACCGGTACCTTCAACATTGAATTCAACATTCGTTCAAAAGAATCAGACACCGACTGAGCACCCTTATTCCGAATTGGTTGCACATGTACGAACTTGCTAAAATGGTCCACACAAACCAAACAGCCAATATACCCACTAAACGTCTTCGGCAATGCAACCACATCTACAGCCACAAGTTCATATGACCTTCGTGTTATCACTTTTAAAGTTGGAGGAAACGTCACCATATGTCCCACTTTCATCTTCTGGCATTGCTCACATGTCCTACATACATCCCGAACTACCATACTTAACCTCGGATGCCATATATACCTGCCCACTAAATCACACAATTTGTCTCTTCCAACATGCGCGCGAGACACATGAAAAGTCACAACTATATGTACTAGCAATTGAAAATCCACTACTGCAGCCCACATTTTCTTTTTCTCATCCCACCTCACCAAGACATTTTGAATTACACTCAGATGTGGTCTATGGGGCGCATACTCTCTAAATTTTTTATTATTACAGTCCATTTCTTCTCCACTCAGAACCCTTTTTCGAATTTCATTTAAAACTTTTACCCTACTTTGCAAATTATCAACTTCATTCAAAGGTAAAAAATTCTCCCATAACCAACGCAGTGTTTCCTTCTCATTATATTCCAAATGAACACTCCGGATGTTAATTGCCGATTCATTTCCATAACTTACTGTAACGTTTCTGAAATCTAATACTGTATCAGCCCTCTCCAAGTAGTTGATACCCAGTAAAAAACATACTGGTATAATAGTATCCTTCACAATCGCAAAAGGAAACTCATACTCGCCACACACATTCTTAACTTTAAGTTTCACCAGTCTTGATACATTGAATTTCGCACCAAGCCCTTGTAAACTAGCACACACTTCTTCAAATTTTCCTTCTACCCCTTTATCACACAAATGCTTAATCACACTCTCTCTCACTAAACATACTACAGCTCCCATGTCCAGAAACGCACAAAACATATATCTACCTACAGTGATCCATGACCATGCTACTGGACCACCTTCATGGCCACAAGATTCCAATTCTCTCTCTCGCTCAAGTCCAGCTTCTTTCATAAATAAATTTAATGGCATTAAATCTTCCTTCAATTCTCCTCTCTCCATATCCTTTTTACTCATTTCTACTTCCTTCTGATCTACATGCCCTACCATTTCTACATCTTTCCTAAACTCGCTCATCTTCTTTACAGGATTAAAGTGAATTCCTCCCAAACTCTGCAAATGGACTTCTTTCAACCCTTCCTCTCCTTTAACACGAAATCCAATATACGTAACTGAACATTCAGGTATAAAATGCACCCAAATCTTAACTCTAAACATATCACTGACCATAAGTAAAACTTTTATGTCTGGCATTACTCTGACATCTTTCATGTGTTTCAATTCTTTCAAACTCCTACCACCCTTATTCAACTTGTACAATTTAGCATGCTTCAGCAGCTCATCCACCACTTTTTCTCTAAATTCTTGCAAACTCTCAGGCACTCCCTCAATCTGTTGCTCGTTCAAAACTATCTTCAAACTTTCAAACATAGACTGCGTTCCACCAGCCACTTCCTTAATTACTTCTAAACCTTCTGGCAGCTCATTCCTCAATTCAACCTCACACCATTCATCTCTAGTCCAATGATTCTGCTGTCGAGACATCGCATCAGCACATACATTACTCTTACCTTCAATATATCGCACTTCAAAAGTATATTCGCTCAAATCATCCATCGTACGTGCAAGCCTGCTGTCAATCATTTTCATACTAGTCAAATAAATCAACGGCCTATGATCAGTATACAATATAAATTTGCGCTGAAGTAAGAATGGTCTAAAGAATTTTGCTGCCCACCTCATCACCGCCAATTCACGTTCTATGACTGAGTAGCTTCACTCCGCTCTATTAAATGTAGTAGATGCATACGAGATAACTCTGTCTGTACCCTCCTGCTTTTGAACCAAGCACGCACCCGCACCGACACTTGACGCATCCACGAATAACTCCAACATATCAGCATTCTCAGAATAGTCTGGAAACATTAACATAATATCCTCATACATAGCCTTTTTTAACACCTCAAACGCATTCACACGCTCTTCTGTCCAAGCTACTTTATCTTTCCTTTTACCCGCAGTTAACCGAGACAGAGGTTCTGCTATTTCGGAACAATGGGGTATAAACTTTCGTTGAAAATTTACTAACCCTAAAAACTCTCTCACCCCTCCGACATCAAGTGGTCTTCCAAAATTAATCACCTGCTGTACATACTCAGGCTTTTTACTCAGTCCTTTACTACTCACGATATGACCTAAAAAGGGCACTCCCTCACTCATCCACTTACATTTAACAGGCTTTATTTTCATACCAGCATCCGACAACCTTTGCAAAACCAGCTCTAGTAACTTTATATGCTCATCAATACTTCGCTCCATTATCAATATGTCATCAAGGTACACAATAACTTTCATCCATGTAAAACCATCTAACACTCTTTGCATTTCCCTTTGAAAGGCTGAAGGCGCCGTTTTCAACCCAAATGAAACCGACTTGAACCGGTACTGCCCATGCTCAGTTATAAATGCAGTGAAATCCCGACTGCTTTCCTCCAATGGCATCTGATAATATCCACGCACGAGATCTAAAGATGTAAAATATTTCATACCATGCATGCTAAAGACCAAATCTTGCAAATTAGGCATAGGAAATTTATCATCTTTCGTTACCGCATTCACTCTCCTATAATCAATGCACAATCTAACCGACCCATCCTTCTTTCGCACAGGCACCACAGGAGAACTCCACGCAGACTTACTTGGCTCAATTATATCAAGCATACATAATTCTTTACATTGGCGTTCTATCTCCAAACTAGTTTCCCGATCAAATCTTCTAGGACGCTGACATAATGGCGTATAACAGAGCTGGGCATTTGCGGCATATTTTGCGGTACTGCGGTACTACCAAACCGGCACCAAACTGGTACGCGGAAATTTGAATGCGGTAGCGGTACTGCGGTACTTTCAGCAATCCTTTGCGGTTTGCGGTAGTACCGCAGTACCGCAAAATATGCCGCAAATGCCCAGCTCTGGCGTATAATCATACAACTCTTATCTTATGCGAAGTCAAAGCAGCACGTCTTACATCACTATCACCCTTACTCACCACCACCTTGTTCTTCCATATTACTCGCTCCAACTTTTCACGCTCATCTTTACTCAATCCCTCCGGCAATAGCACCTCTTTCATCATTTCCTCTTTACGCCAGTCACTCGCCTCATTTTCACCAGACACTACATTATGCACAAAAGTCCCTATATGCACGTTAGTTTCATCATTCTCAACCACCACAACTTCATCCTCGTATACCATTGAACATGCAAATCCTAGTCTCATTCCCTCCTTTAATTTTACTTCTTTCGAGGAATTACACTGAACTAATACTTTATTTTCTGCACTATCCCAGTCAATTAACCCAGGCCACAATTCAATTTTCACCTTTAGCTCTGGATCTACAAATTCATCTAAAACCAAGACATTTTCTTCATTCCTTACACAGGACACGCATTTCCTCCTAGCTTTAACGATATCGCACAATACCCTAACTTTAACCAAATTCCAATTTTTCTTATCTAACACTACATTCTCTGCAACGTACACTGGTATCTTTGATACTACTCTAACGCATCTGTTCTGTTCATTATTGAAATACAACTCGTCTGTTTCCCCACTGGGGCCAGTACGTTTTATACATCTCTTCCTCGCATAAATTATTAAACCCTTACTAACAAAAAAGTTTTTACCCAGGAAGATCTCATATGGAGAGTTATTTACCACATAAAAATCACATATACCGAAATCAATACCATGAATTACCACCTGCGCAGTCAACATACCCTTCCCAACCAACCGATCTCCTTCTCCAATACCTTTCAACCTAATGTGCACACTGTCATCAATCTCAAAGTTAGACATACGAGAAACAACATCCCTGCTAATGAGACAAAACTGCGCACCTGAATCCAACATCGCTTCAGTTTCCGTACAATTCAGTTCCACTGGTATCTTCCACAGTTTTCCACTCTTCAAACCTACGCATTCATTAGCCAAGTACACAATCGTATTTTCCACCATTCACTCTCCGTCTTTTTTTCCACGCTGCGGTAATGGACTACGTTGCTCACACTGAACATCCGCGGTCCATTCACTGGCATTTAGGTCAAGGTCAGAATTATTAACAATTCGTTCCCATTCTAACATTTCCGTGCGGGGAATGTCACACGACTCGTACATTTCACCCACACATTCATTATTTACTCGCTCCGGTCGTGTTCCCTCCAGACCGGAGCTTCCTAATTTAAATTTTCTGCTTGTGCTCCACTCACATTATTCGCTCCCATCTGTCCAGGCTCACCAATAGTCTCTCTACCCTTACCAATCTGATTTCTTTGTCTTATCTGAGCAATCACCGGACAACTAATCGCACGATGCCCTGGATCATTACACCCATAACATAAGACCACTCTTTCAGCTCCACTCTCACCCTAGCACTCGTTACGTCACGCTTTTTATCACACATACTTGCTCTGTGTCCCTGGCTACCACACAACAAACACAAACCTTTCATTTTCCAGCAGTCTTTCATAACATGTCCACTTTTCTTACAATACTTGCACTGCAAATCCCTCTTAGCTTGCACATTCTTAGCAGCAGATGGTTGGCCTTGGTAAGCCACCTGCGGTTGTCCGAACTGGTAATGCCCTTGTTGGAATCTATCCTGTTGCAATACACGGCTATACGAGGGTGAAGCGCCAGCTTGTCCTTCCTGTGCAAACGCCCATACCGGTAACGGGACTACCTCTTCCTGCTTCCTGTACATCCTATCCCCTATAGCATCATCGTCTAATGCCCATGAAACTATATCTCTCCATCTTAGCTTTTTACCTTCTACATCTCGACCCATTTGCGCTCTAAATCTCCTTGCAGTCTCTGGAGGGATCATAGCCATGAATTGTTCTTTCAAGGCCTGTTTATCTCTCTCCCCCTCAGGCACCGCTGCTTCATACAGTGTTTGGAGCCGGAGCGCATATTCACCCAGTTTTTCATTCTCTCTCATACTTACTGTCCAAAATTCACGTTGAGTTACAACTTTACTATCCTGTCGTTCTTCACTACACCAACTTTTAATTCGAGACACAACTGTTTCGTATTTAACACCCGGCTTATATACACTAAAATACACACGTCTCGCACGGCCATCCAAGAAATTTCTAAGTTCCACTGCCCATCTATTCTTATCACTTCCAAACTGCTCACTTGCATACCTCTCAAAGTCTTCCAGAAAGTCTTCTACCTTTTGCACACGATCCAAACCATAAGGCCAAGGCTTCGAAGCCTTAATACACTCACGTTTATACTTAGTTTTCTTCATTAATAGTTTCTCACTCTCAATTGCTATCAACACCATCCACCCTGCATCTGCTGCACAAACACCCTTATCTCTCATGGCATAAAAATCTTCCAAATACACGTTCATTCTGGGCAAGGGAGTCTCCTCATTCGAAAAATCTGAACTAGAACTTCCATCCACTGTGTACTTTCTACACTTAACACCTGTATCACTTCTTCCAAACTTACTTTCACAATCAAGCTTAGCCTTATTTCTCAGTCTCCTTTTCCTTTTACTTTGCACCTCTTTCCATTCACCAGGACTTTCACAATCATACTCAGATTTATCGCTTTCAGAGTAATAAGCAACCTTCTTCTCCAAACGCCTTGGCAAGTGCACCCGTCCCACTTCAACCAATTTCTTACTCACATACCCTTCCTCCATTTTACGCATACGCTCAAAAAAAGCTTTCAGTTTCACATCTTTACCTTCAGTTCCTTCTTCATTCAGCAATTCTTGTACAGAACTCTCTATTGCAGTCATCGCACCATCAAATTCATTTAAACCGTCACTTGCCTTCAATCTAACCGACTGCCGCCCCTTCTCATCCACAGTCATGTCTCCTAATGCTCCTTCTTCAACCATCCTAAACAATATGATTAAATCAAGCTTTCAAAACTAGAAAATCAAATTATGAAAAATTAAAAGAAAAGTATATACAATGAAACCAAAACTGAACGGTATAACAAATTGAGTAAATGGGAAAAAAAAAATCTTAGCTGGGGATGCCAACTGTTACCGCCCGCGACTGGGATTCCACAACCGAATATATATATGTCCCCTTTACAGCGCGAGGCTGTCCCAGCCAGGAACAGTAAAACATTAGATTACAAAACTATATATTAATATATACAAAGTAAATCAGGCTGCATAAACAAGTTATCATTACCCTGACAAACTAACTTAAACTTAACCTAAATTTAACAACCTAAACCCGAACTTAACTTAAACTTAAACCTACAATATTAAATACTTAAATCACTGGCACTTATAAAATAATGGGGTTTATTCAGGGCGCTTACAAGCAGTTATGAGATCTGGCTCCCAACTCCGTCTCCTAAGAAATTCAGAAGAAAATAACTAATAAAACACCACTTACATAAATATCATTTCTCCAATAATTAAAATCTTAAGTAGATATATACATTATATATACATAGAAACCAATTTATAACATACAGCCTACCTCTTTTGCAGAGGACAATTCTTAGGTTACTGTTATTACAGTATGCTGTCTCCCAACCAAATCTAATATGAAAACATTTATATCACTCAAAGATATCTAAAAATAGCTTAATATACACAATATTTTAGGATTTACAATTATGAATTATGTACAGCATTAATGACTCACCTAATACAAAAAATTCCTTTACAGGGAAACCCTCGATGATATGTTTCTTATTTTAAATTTTACACGGTTTAATCACCACAATTTCCAGTTCAAGACCAGCTGTCCGCTTCCAAGCAACCAAATTCAAAAGTGCAAGCACGCACGAAATTCAGCCACGTATCACATACCATACAACCAACCACCCAACGGATCATCCAGAAATCACAACATGCACCCTGTTACAGTACCAACATAAACAAACTTTTTATGATTGTTTCTATTAGTCAAGAACTCTGACTTTGTTTTTTATATCTATAAAAAATGTAATTTTAATTTCTATAGGTCAAATTATGAGCTTAAGTGTGAAAAAATAGGTAGAATTGACACACAACTAGTGATGTAAAAAAACCGGTTTTTTTTGTTTTTCGTTGTTTTTTTTGTTGTTTTTTTTGTTTTTTTTTTTGTTTTTTTTAATAATTAATATAGATATTGCCAATTTAATTATAAGGTATACTTTTGCAATGATATATATTATAAAAATAAATAAATAAATAATAAAATAGGCCATATGGTACCAGTATAGAATGTCCTTTTCAGCCTATTTACAGAAAAAACTGGCCTCTTTCTTGCACTGAAAGTCTTGTATCTTGAGATCCATTAAACTTGCGAGAACACTGGCTGGGAGCTGACTGCCCATTGTCCAACCTTCCCAGGACTCTCCCATCCATGCCTCGGATTTTGAATCTAACACTTAACTATCCTTTAGACCCACGATGACATATTCCCCCCCCCCCCCATGAGACCATCCATATATATATACATACACATACACCCATATACATATATACCAATATATACATAAATACTTATATACACATTTATATCTATTGTATACCCCATACACATGCATACATCCAGAATTCCAGATACATACGCATGCATACTCACATATATACCTACACAAACTCATACACCTCTATTTCGCCCTTTCATTACCTCCGAGATCATTTAGCACATACAGTAATATCCATACAGCCAAAAGAAACCAATTAAGCACAGACAGAGCAGCAAAGCTAGTATTTATATCCCAAAATGCAAAATTCCAAGAAAGTGAAGTAAAACATGGTGCTACATTGGCTTCGTCAACATCCAAATCTGCAATAAATACCAGTACCTGTGATATTGAAACTATTTGCTTTAATCAATCTAGTGATAATGATTCTTCAATGGAAATAGAATCAGATAATGAAAGTTAAACAGCATTAGGTTAACACAAAGGTTAAAGAAAGAGATGAATATTTATATTTTTTTTATTTTTCTATTTGGAATATATATATATATATATATATATATATATATATATATATATATATATATATATACATATATATATATATACACACACTGGTATTCTTGCCAATCACAATTATATCTATTGTTTTATACCAGTATTATGGATATTATACCAGTACCTGTGATATTGAAACTAGCATATATGCTCTACCCAATCTAGTGATGATTCTTCCATGGAAATGTAGGTTAACAAAAAGGTTCAAAAAAGGTGAATATTTTCCTTTTCTATCTGGAATATATATACTGGTACTCTTGCCAATCACAATTATGTATATTGTTTGAAACGAGGAAGAATGTTTTATGTTCTAGTTAAAAAATATATATACATATAAAAAATGAGGGTTTGTTTTTCCTTTCTATTATATACTTTTTGCGTGATTCAATTTTTCTAAAAGATGACTATATAGTATATATACTAGGTATAACCGTATAAGCATGGTAGTATAGTAAATTATAGGTAATACTAATATACTTATTAGATTAAAGGAAAAAAAATATGGAATAAGTTTAAAACAAAAAAAAACAGACTACCTTCGTTTTAAACAAAAAAAACGACAAAAAAAACAAAAAAAATGACAATAAAAAACGACTCACATCACTACACACAACTTATGAATATGGTGTTCACTTATATGTTAGTTACATGAAAAATACTAACATAAACAAACTTTTTTTTGCTGATTCTAATAGCCAATGCCTATGCCTTCATTTTTTACATTTAAAAAAAAAATTCTCATTTGATACCCCAGAGGTCAAATCGTGACCTCAAATTTTGGTTACAGTGTAACTTTTTTTTTTTTCAACCTAGAGTTCTAAAACTTGCATATTTGGATTCCTTGTCGTTTTCTGATTCTAAATATATATACTTTTATATAATTATGACAATTATTACCCAAGTTATGGCTCACCAAATGTTAGTAACCTCGCGAGTGACCTCAAATTGCCCGAGGTCATATCTCTTGAACCGTTGGTCGGATTGACCTTATAATTTCAGAAATGGATTCAGGGCTCACAAACTCCCTATAAACCAAATTTCAGCAAAATATGAGAGATGAGGGTGTTAATTTCAATTTTTTTTGGTTGATCTGACAGAGAATGACCCAATACTCACATTTTCCATGCAGTTGTAAGTTTTTGATTATATGTTTTTGACAATAAGTTTGTATCCAGTTTCTTGATTACTTTTTAAGATGACACTTTTTCAGGATCATATTGGCTTCATTGGTTTCCTTTTTTGTGATTGTATATGTTCTTCCAGTAGCTGTCATTGGGTTTATGATTGTGAGGATGTTGGACAAATCTACTGTAAGTATATCAGGATTTTCAGGTTAAGTAAATGACTTGTTTGGGCCACAAGGGTGAAGGAAGTTTACTTTCACTTCACCCTCACCAGGATATGTTTCCATCACACACCCAATCCACCAGTGGTTATCATACTCCACTGTTACATATCCTGTGACATTTTCAATTAATTGAGTGGCTTGTTGGGGGGAAGTGAATTCCTTTCGACTTTCAACTGAGGCACTGTACATTTGTACTTCTAAACAATTTTTTGTCAGTGGTATGAATGAATGTAATTTTGAGTTCCTGGTATGGTTCTCACTTTTGATAAAATTGGATCTAAAAATTCTCTCTCATTTGAGTATTGTTCTTGTGTTGCAGAGCTAAAAGACATTTGAGTCAATTTTGAGGAACAGAAAAAGATCTTTTGGGGACAGAATTTGATTTTCATATGGCCTACGAAGACTTTCTTTTGATGGTTCCTCCGACACCATCCAATGGTCCCTTGCCATGGCTGGTAGCAAAAAAATGCCACTCAGCCTTAACTCCAAATTCTTCATGGTGGCGGCATAAATTTAAAAAGTTTTTGCAGTTTTTGTATTGACCTGCACATCCATCAGTAAAATAGATAATTCTGTTTAGTCGCTGAAAATTTGACTCAAGATGATTTATTAAAACTTTTATGAATAGATGCACTGCAACAGTATCATGTGTATTACACTGAGATAATAGTTAGAGAACTGTGATTTACTCTTTCTTGCTCTTTGTAATAATGAACCCATGGATGAAGAGTCACTTGGCAATTATTCCAGTGAAATCCTTGAGCACAATCTTGGACTACAAAGGAATAGTTTTCGGAAAAGTTCCCAATCACCAAAAAATTGCCTTCATCCAGTTCATTTTTTCTAAATACTTGGCTTGTTGTTTGGCAATGAAATCATGATGCCTCAGTCGAGTTAGTTGAGAAATAAAGGTATCTAGGAAATCTTCTAAATTTTGAACAACACAGTCGAGCTGAGATCGATCTGTTGTTGTTCACTGTTTGTACTGGATTTCATCAATACCTTTTTCTTCATAACGTGTAAGAAGAGTTTGCTTTAGTGAATCAGGTCGAGGGCATTGCTCACACTCTCCTAAATAGCAAGAAGGTTGACTTTTGTCACAAATAATTTTGGCTAAAGCGCAGTGGTAACTACTCAATGGAGTTTCTTCCTCACTGGTAATTTCTGCCATTCTAGAACCTGTCATCATTAACTTAACATTCTGATGAATTGTGCAGATGCACACACTATGTGTCCCACTTGCTCCCGCCAAAACACATTCTTTGGGGCATAGCATCGCAAATTTCAAAAATCTTATAGAGAGAGCTGGAAACTTAAACTGTTGATATGCTTCTTTTAGATTACATAAAACTAACCTCTTTTGATATTTTTTTCATTCACCATTTTCTTTTATTGTTACGCAGTCTTTTTTGCCTGCCATTTGTCTACTTATTTCATCATTTCTAAAAAACTCTAACAATGTTAGTTACTTCCAGTGGCAATTCCTTCCCCATTTTTGGATTCAGTGATGACACCACTCCCTTTTCTTTTGCAAGCTGCTGAGCCTGAACAGCCATTCTTTGTGAACAGTTAAATTCTTGAATTAGTTTTCTTACACTCATTGATGGTGCAAAAACAGTTAGAATCATAATTTGGTCATGTTTATCTGAGTTTTGATATTTATCTTTCAATGTTTGGACAACTACTTCTGGTTCAGACAGTTTGTCTACATTTGATGGACCTGGCTCTTGAGGAATTTCACATACCATATCTAAGTGTGTTCATACTGAACTTTGTATTTTGGCCATTTTTGTTGGGAGGTATGCTTCATTTCTTTGAATCTTGCGCTTGACAATTGGACTTTCCCCAATCATGGTGATTGTCTCATTCATTGCTGACAATTCAGCCTCCTTGTCAACAAAAACATCATATGATGACAATTTCCATAGTAGTATCAGATGAGCTTGATGATAATATTTCTGGTTCTGCTATATTTTGAACTTGTAAAATAGGTAAGGAAAATTTTTTTTTGCATGATGAACATAACTTTTGGCCTGGCTTCAAATGATTTGGAAATTTTTCTATCAGTGATTGTGAAGCAGCCTGAAGATAAGATTTTAATTTATTATGGGAATTGAATGGATCACAACAATATTTTGATGACATTTTATCAGCATATAGTCAAAACCTGAACATACACAAATTTAACATGATTAAATATACAAATTATATAGGTACTGTGATGAAAATTATTGTTCTTTTAGAGCAGCAAATACCTTAATATTTGTAAAAATCTTAATACACAGTTTATTTATCAAACCATGAATGTAGCTATATTTATACATATATTTACATACATACATATATATGAACTATTCGTGAAGTTATCTTAAATAAAATGCTCAAAATTTTCAACATACACAATTTCAAATGCTTGTGGAAAGCAAACCCATGGAGATCCCACTCCAATTTTTTGCTTGAATATGCTTCATCTAAAGGTCTTTACTTATGCCAATTTTCATGACCTTGAATTTTGAACTCTGACCTGAGGTCAAGGTCAAAGGTGAAATATAAATGCAACTTTTTTTTAATGGAATGTACACACACTGTGCATAAAATTAAAGTTATTCCGCTGTCTTCTCTGAGCATTTTGACACCAAAATCATTAAAATCCATCCATTAAATCCTGAGTTATGACCTTTCAAAATCACACGGTTACCACTGCTGACCCCAAATTTCGGGGGGGGGGGGGGGGGGGGGGGGGGGGGGGGGGGGGGGGGGGGGGGGGGGGGGGGGGGGGGTGGGGGTGGGGGGGGTCACGCTTCATTACTCATCATACCCAACTACACACCAAAAATCATTAAAATCAGTGAGATGACCTGACATAAGGTGTGTACACTTGACATGGAATGCCTCAAAAGTGAAAAAAGGCATTTGTGCATTGACTAAAAATTAAAAATTTGGTTGATCAAAATCCTGAATTGAAACTAACAAATAATCATAAAGCATGTGCAACCTGTCAAAATATACTAGCAAATTGTCCATCCCCAATTCCTGAATGTGAACCACTTGAAAAATCACCATCCACCTCATCAAGTGCCCCATCTGAGCTAGAAACTGTTGGAGATGTAGTTGAAATGCAATATGAGCTTAGTAAATTCAATGCTTCATTGGTCACACTTGATGAGACCCCAATAAAACGATGTAAACTCTCTGACAGCACTGGTTACGCAAAGAGAAAGTTGAGGAAAGTAGTAGTAGTTGTGAAAAGAAAGCTTGAACTTGCAACTAAATGACCAATTTCATGCAGTGACTCAGATGATACAGAACTGGAGATTCTTCAACAACTAAAAGAGAAATTTAATCAAGTGACAAGTCGAAGTGAAAAACTGACAATTCTTACTATCCTACCAAAAAGATGGACACAAGTAAAGATCAGAGAAGAATTTAAGTGCTCAGATTACATGGCTAGGCAAACAAAGAGTTTGGTGAGGGAGAAGGGAGTGCTTTCAACTACTAATCCACGTTTGGGGAAATGGCTGAATAGTGAGACTGCTGTCAAAGTAATTGACTTCTATCATTTGCCAGATGTGAGTAGACAAATGCCAGGGTTGAAAGACTATGTTTCTGTAAAAGCTGATGGTAGGCGGGAAAGAAAACAAAAATCGCTAATCTTATGCAACTTAAAAGAAGCATTTGAGCTTTTTAAAACAAACTATCCAACAATTAAAATAGGATTTTCAAAATTTGCAGAGCTTCAGCCAAAAGAATGTGTGTTGCCAGGTGTCAGTGGAACACATTCTGTCTGCATTTGCACTAAGCAATGTAACAATAATGGCTTCCATAAAATATATTGTAAATACTTAATAACTGCCTTTTTTAAATATAAAGTTATGTTGATGCCTCTTTTTTCATAGTTTCACCCAGCTAGACAAGAATCGGTTCTTATAACTCAATTGGTAAAAATAAAGGAATAGGTTATTTTAATATACATATTAAAAGGTAATTGTCTTAGAAATAGCAGACATTATAGATCTCAGTGACACAAATATAATGGTACTTTTCTTAATACTCTAGCTCAAACAGTTCCAAAGAAACGGCACTCCAAAGTTTGGTGGAAAAAGGTACTTGGTCAAAATGGAGGTAGGTATGGTCCACTAAAATGGCTGTAGCATCTATACTAACTTAATCAACACTAAAAATCTTCTTCTAGGTTAAGGTAGACATGTGTACACAAAATTGGGTGAAAGGAGAAAAAAATCGGTTGTGACATCAAATGACCTACACAAGGTCAAAGGTCAAAAATAAGATCAACTTTTTTTTTACCACTGAGGTAAAATATGAATAGAAACAAAGTTGTAGATCTGCTTAAAGCTTTAAAATAATGTTTAAATGGTCTCTGTAAGTGCAATAGGAGCTGAGATATTTCATGTTGTTTTAAAATACAGTATGACCTTCGAAATTGACCTTTTTTTTTACAAAATTCGAATGGCCATATCTCCGGAACCATATGACCTAGAGTGTTGAAACAAGTGCCATTCTGTTTTTCTTACCGAGATCTATAAGTGTGCCAATTTTCAAAAAAATCGGTGATGGTCACGTTTTTTCGACCCAAAATTCCGTTGAACTGACATGGAATGACCCCAAAGGCATACATATAAATACTAATCATCTGACACAATAAGCATATATTGTATACACATACCTTGAATGAATTACTAGTTATGCAATTAAGGAGATACCCTTCTATGTAAGAAGTAAGAGGAACACCTTTCACAGTAATTAGAGTTTCTTGATGCAAAATAGTTTTACTGGAATCATTTGGATCAGGAATGTACTCCATCTTCTCATCCATTGATACAGTATTGGCAAGGGTAACATTTCTCGTTCTCATAACCATTTTCTGCTTAATAGGATCAACCTCTGAATCTTCAAAGGCGTAACATATTCTGTCGCTACCAATGATCTGTAACCCAAATGGAACCTACATCTTAAATGGTTCCTTTTATTAAACATAAGTAAAGTTTCAAATTAGTTTAAGATTGAAACTTCTCAAACTGAATAAAAATAAATACCATGTCATTTTTTGTGAAAAGTTCTACCTACCAGGTAATTTAATAACAGCTACTATATGTGAGAGATATTCACTACTATAAAACGAGTCAATAAAAAATCAAAATGGGTTGAGAGAAAATGAGTCCCATCTCAATTTATTATTAGTGACAAATTTCTCTTACCATACTGAAATATACTAGATTAAAAAGTAAATATGATATTAAAATAGATACCACTCAAAAAACCATTACCTTTTTGGCCCAATCAGGGAGGCCCCACCGAGAGCTTATAAGTCTTGTACTGTAGAGAACACCTCTTTCAACTCTGCGTTCCACAACATCTGTTCCAACTATTTCTGGTTTATGTGGATTTGGATACTTTCTCCATACAGCCTGAGTAACTGTTTCCCAAGGATGACTTGGAAAAAAAAAAAAAAAAAAGAAGTTAATAATAAATATGAACTACAATTTTTGCTTTTGGGACTTTGATTAGCCCTATTGCTAAAGCCAGAAAATATAAAAAATTTGGCATAAATCTATTTAAAGACAGCTGTATCATAAAGCAAGGAAGGTTAGTTTCATACATGATGATGCAACTGAATTTATCAATTTTGTTATGAAACCAAAGCTAGCTATTTAGGGTACAGTATGTTTTTAAAGTGGAGCAGCATTTAGATTATTTAACAAAAATACATGATACCAAATCTACTTAAAAGTATATACCTGCTTAATTTTATATAAAATAAATAAAAGATGGAAGATGACAACTAAAATGAGATTCCTTTCTGACTGTAATTATGTAGAAAGCTCCTTTAAAAAAATACATTCCTAGGACTATACCAGGGTGGGCAACTCACTCAGCTGACCCGGGCATTTCAGGGATTGGAGTACAGGGAGGAAGGAAAGCAACATTTTGGGGGAATTGGGGTGTTGGGGAGAAATGGGAGGAAAGAAAATGAACTATTATACATCAAATAAGGCAGAAATAGATTTCTTTAAAAATTGAGGGCTCATTTTAATTTTTGATAATTTGGACAAAGAGTGTGTGGGTTGTATTAAATTCATAAAGAATTTAATACAGAATGGCTACCACCATAAATGTTGCACTTCCTTTTTAATACATCACTATTACTTTTCTTCTTGTTTATGAATATTTTCTATTAAAAATAACATCATTTCTACTCTGAAAACACACTGGGTGACTGAGGCTTTAAAGAATGAAAACAATCTAACTCCAGTGATTTGACCTCCAATATTTCAAACTTGCCAGTAATTCTTACCTTTATTCAGTGGCAGATTTGTAACCGTGTCACTAGGCAATCTATGCCTGTCCATCAAAAGTTATCAGTAATTAGGAAGCCAGAATAAATGGTAAGTCAGCCTGAGTTCTCACTAACAAACTTATTTATATATTCAATTTAAATGTCTCTGCCCTTATTTTTTTATGTTCAGACTCAGTATTATACATGGATGATGATAATTTGTAGTCAATAAATTTTCATTGAAATTATACTAGTACTGTATTGCCAGTTGAAGGTGCCAGTAATTCAACCCAACCTTCCCCCAAAAACTTTTCAAATTATTAGTTTCAATGTATGAGTTTTGTAGAGGAAAGTGATTGATTAATTTTGACAAATTCCTTTGAAGAAAATAATGGAAGAAAACATTATAGTAATTATTATTATTATTATTATTAGGCTAAAAATAATATTGGGTAATTCTACGAGAAATAGACAAATGAAGTACACAGTAACCTCTTCAAAATTCATGAAACTTGGTGTGAGGGTTGGTTTAGGTCCAAATTACAAATTTCTGAATTTTTTTGAAAATGGGTCAAGTTGGTCAAATTTTATGGCTTGACCAAATTTTGGTCAAATGAAAAAACCAATAATTTTCAAACGTAAATATCTCAGCTCCTAATTGTGGTAGTGTAGCAAGTCTTAAATGATAAAATATGTAAAATTAACTGTAGTTTCTAAATATGTATCATTTTTTTAGGGTAACAAAAATAAAATTATGATTTTTTTGGAAAAAGTTTTTTTTTTTTTTTTTTTGCGATTTGGCAGCGAAGATATCATTTTTCGAAAAAAAGACCAGGAATAAAAAATGTTTATTTGATGTATGTACACCATAATAAGTAATAAAAAGTCAGCTTATCAACGATTATTATGAAAAAAAAAAGAAAAAAAAAAATCCTCCAAATTTTAACAATTTTTTGCTTTCTTTCCAGATTTTCAGTATATACCTAACTTTATAGTATACATAAATTTACCTAACCCTTAAAATGCCTCAAAACACAAAATTTTGTTGCAATCCTATGAAAAAACACTCAAGAAGAATTTTCTGTAACATCAAAAAAGTAAACTCTGCCATGGCAGCTGCAAGCTATGGAATTTTGGAAGAAAATCAATTACTATGCAGCAATTGCTGTCACAATTAAAAAGAAGCCAATTGTATTAGAACATGTTCAGCGTTCATCCAGAGAGCCGGAACCTGCACCAATACCTGAGCCAGATGTACTTAACGAATGTATGGAGCGAAGCAGTAGCGATTCCACGAATCCACCACCATTGGAAGAATTTGTCGTTCAAGACAGGCAATTCAATAAAGATTTGCTCAGCGACAATATTTTACCTTTATTTGATGAAAACCCTATTAAAACAGGTAATAAAACAATAGAGACTCCGTTCAGGACATTTGTTTCTTAATGCCAAATTTGTAGTTTTCTGTTTTTAAATATTAGCATCAGCACTTGAATACATATATACAAAATATTTGATATTTGATTATTTCACGCAACCTAAATTTATGAATTTGTTTTACAGCTGGATTGAAGCCGGGACAAAAACAGATAAAGGCTTCTACGAAATTCAGATTGACAACGGAAAAGGTTAAATAAAGTTTTGAAGCTGCTTATGGGGCTCCTATTGACTATTCTGAAGCTGGTCCGTCCAAAAAAAGTTGTTTGGAAGATGATTTAGAGAGGCAAGACTACTTTTTGGACATATCGTAGTTATTGAAATTTGACATTTTAAATTAAATTTAATACAGTCATCGAAGTATATACTAAATTAAGTTTTATCTGTTTACATTTTTATAATCGGACAATATAATACATATACATATATTTTAGGAAAAGTTTAATTAAAAATATACTAATTAAACCTAATGTCAAATACACTATTTCAGGTATCAAAAGGTTATGGAAGAATTAAAGGAGAAATTTCAAGCAAGTAACGATTGCAATCTTAGGTTACAAATACTATCATTGTATCCCTATCCCATTGAAAAAACTGCTGACTTCTTTGGAGCAAAAAAGTATATGGTGTGTAAGAGCCGCAATCTTCAAAAACAGTTTGGGATTCTTCCTTACATTCCAAACATGACGAAAGGGAAGGTCGTCACAGCTGAAATGAAAAAAATCATTCAGGAGTTTTATGAAAATGACGAATATAGTAGGATGTGCCCGGGAATCAATGATTATAAGTTTGCAATAAATAAAAAAGACTGGTATTGTGTAACTTGAAAGAGTTATATGCTGAATATGCAAAAATTGATGAAAATCCCAAAATAGGCTTTAGTACTTTTGCTCATCTTCGACCGTCGTGGTGCGTGCTTGCGGGACAAAGTGGAACTCAGTGTCTGCGTATGTACGCATCACCAAAATCCGAAACTACAAATATCAGCGTTAGGCATTAAAGATTTAGACTACAAAAAATTAATGTCTTTATCCATCTACAGCATGGACAATGAAGATTGTATGATGCACCGATGCAAAAGATGCCCGTGAGAGGTCAGAATAAAAAATTATTTGGAAAGTTTGGACTTCATGGTGATGGAAGAGATAAAATATAAACAATGGGTGTCCGTCGATCACTGTATGTTAAAAGATATCACCGAAACTCCAGAGGAATACGTGGAATCACTCACCAAAAAAATTGCACAACTGACAAGACACTACATCACGAATAAATGTCAGTCGAGTTACTTCAAAAATCTAAAAGAAACTCTGCCCGAAAATGAAGGTGTTTTGGTGGGCAATTTCGCAGAAAACTTCTCATTCATCGTACAAGATTGTGCCCAGGGGTTTCATTGGGAGAACTCGCAATGTACAGTGCACCCATTCGTTTATTATTCCAAAAACAATGCAGGAAAACTAATTTGCAGAAGTTACTGCTTCGTTTCAAACCGTCGCAGGCATGATACAATTCTGGTTCATAGTTTTCTCAAAAAATTAATCCTGTGCATCCAACAACAAAATTCAAACCTAACTAAAATTCATTATTTCAGATGGATGCACGGCTCAGTATAAGAATAAAACAAATTTTCTAAATTTATGCCATCATTTCAAAGACTTCAAAATTCATGCTGAGTGGAATTTTTTCGCGACATCCCACGGGAAGAATGCCTGCGACGGTATTGGCGGAATGGTAAAAAGAGCAGTCACCAGAGAAAGCTTACGACAGCCTCTCGACCATCAAATCTTAACAGCTGAGGACTTCTACAATTTCTGCTCTCAAGAATTCCTAACCGCTATTGACTTTTTTTACATCTCTGAGGCAGAAGTTGTAGATGTAGAGCTTTCTTTGCAAAAACATCTGAGTGAACCTATTACTTCTACCAAAGGTACTCAACAATTACATTGCTTCGTCCCAATTTCCAAGAATTTGTTGAAGGTTTATCCACTCTCTCAGAGTGCACAGTCAGTCAAAATAAGAGAGCTCATTAGAGTTTCTGCTTCAGATCAAGAACATAATACTGTCTCTCAATGCAAAATTGAAACAGGCTCTTTTGTGGGTTGTATGTATGAAAATAAACTATGGCTCGGATTAGTCCAGTCCTTTGACTGTGAATATGATTATTTTCTGATAAAATTTCTCCATCCTTCGGGCGTATGTCCCTCATACATTTTTCCTGCGCAAGATGATGTTTGTCACGTTCCAACAGAAAATATATTTGGGAGTATTGAAGCAAGTTTACGAGGAGGAACAAGAATACAATACAGTTTTCTGCTTCAAGAATTAAATAACTTTTCAAAGAAGATAAAATAAATTCTATCGAATGTATACTATTTAAGATTGTCTATATAATATTTCTAAAATTTTTATCTAAGATTTGTGTATCTACTTAATAGTTATAAAAATCTTTTCAAGTTCTTTTTTCTTATTATTATATTATTAGTGTCTAAAATTTGGATTCACTGGATGAGAATACTGTCTCTTAATTCATTCTCAAAGACTTGTGTACGTGTAGTATTAGGAAGAGTATTTTATACTCTGATAAGCGCTTTATAAATTAAACATTATTATTGTCAATATATTCTGTCCCTAAATATAAGAGAAGTTATGTATGTATATTGTACATATATTTTAAAAGATTTTTTCTCCTTTGGTTTATCTACATGTATTTTTTATATGATTTGAAAATTGTCTTTTTTTGGACCAACAAGTCTGTAATAAATCTTTGTCGCCTGAAAAAAATTTTTATTACTTAATTTCAAACTCAGTTTTGAGCCTTATAATAAACTATAAGCTGACTTTTTATTACTTATTATGGTGTACATACATCAAATAAACATTTTTTATTCTTGGTCAAAAAAAAAAAAAAAAAAAACTTTTTCCAAAAAATCATAATTTTATTTTTGTTACCCTAAAAAAATGATACATATTTAGAAACTACAGTTAATTTTACATATTTTATCATTTAAGACTTATTACGCTACCACAATTAGCAGCTGAGATATTTACGTTTGAAAATTGCTGGTTTTCTCATTTGACCAAAATTTGGTCAAGCCATAAAATTTGACCAACTTGACCAATTTTCAAAAAAAAATTCAGATTTTTGTAATTTGGACCAAAACCAACCCTGACACCATGGAGATGGTGGAGTGTACATTTGGCACTTTCATTTGTCTATTTGTCCTGGAATTACCCTATTATGATGTTCTGAAAATGTTTACAATTCCAAATTTAAAAAAAATTTAAAATAAAGACTTCAAATTTAATGCTTTTAATCTTGCTCAGAAACATGAAAAGCATCAAAAGGAGGACACCAACTATGTTCATGGAAAAGTTTTACATTACAATTAAATACTTTTAATTATGGAAATCAGCATGGTATATTATTCTAATATATACTCTACTGTTCACCAGCCCAAATGCTAATAATTCCCATGCCTAATAAATGGAATTCACTTAAAAAAAAAAAAAAAATATATATATATATATATATTATAAACAATAATAATAATAATAATAATATGAATTTCAAGTTTAGAAATATTACTCACTGAGATTAAGTCCACAAATGAGATGATAAAGTTTGATAACATAAAAAATGTGTGGCCTTTAGTTTTCATTAAAAATTATGTATAAATTCCACATCAATAATTTTGCTGAATGTAAAAATCAGATGAAGATTAAACTGTAAAACTAGAATGGTTGATAAAATATTTAACTAAAACACTCGGCAAAAGCTTATAACAATGACAATATGGGTGCAAAAACTAACAAGTTGCCTCAAACTTCAATTACTTCACAAAAATGATAAATGCCTTAACTGCCCAATATGAAGTCAACACTATTTCCAACAAATCAATTTACGCTTGCCTAACTCACCTCATCAACAGAGCATAGACAGGGACTTGGAAGAACTTCATGTTGATGCAACACTTTCCTCACATATGAAGCATTCCAGTCATTTTCTTTTTCAAGAGTTATAACAACTATTTTAATTGGATTATGAATATATATGCTTGCAGGTACTTTAAAATCATTAATTATATATATATATATATATACACACACGAGTGAGTCAAAAGTCTCCATACATAGGCAAAATGGTCATGATAAATAAATGATTTATTTTTTATATTTTTGCAGGTGATGCGCTGAGATGCCTTTGTCCCAAGAAGAGCGTATAGAGATCATTCTTCTGACACCATTGCCAAATTCATTGAAAAGTTCAAGACAACGAAGTGTTGCAGACCAACTGAGAAGTGGCCATAGAAGAAGTAGTCCAATTTAAGGAAGATGCATGCATATGCTTGCACCATAAACAGCTTCTTTTGACCAGATATGAGATTCGGCAGAAGCACTGTTGCAACCCATTTGAATATCATAAATCAACATTACCCAAAAAATCACTTTGGGCAATTGACATTGCAACAGCTCAACTGTTGAAGAAAGAGACTGGCAAAGACATCAAGCCTGGACAGAAACTTTGTCCTGATTGCAGGAAACAGAGGGCTGAAATACAAAGAATCAGTTCATCATCATCAAGTGAATCATTTGATCCACCAGAATCGCAAAAGCAGAAACTAGACATCAGCTGTTCAGCACTTGACATTTCCCCTGTAAAGCCACAAAAAGTGAGCGAGAGAGATTTACCAGGATATGTCAAAAGAAAGACAAGACAAGCACAAGAAGCTATTGGTCAGAAAATGGCAGCTCTTACAGGGATTGATGTGGGTGAAATGGAAGCTAGCAGAAGTCAGCAGAGGTGCAGAAATTGTGAAGATTATGAAATACTGTTGGAAGAATTGAAAAGCCAAATGGAATTATCAGACAAAGAAAGGAAACTGCAGATTCTAACTCTGGAGCTTAACAGCTGGTCTATACAACAAACAGCAGAAGAATTTGGAGTTTCTCTTCGAATGGTTAGAACAGCCAGGAAGTTGAAAGCAGAGTCAGGTATTCTTGCAATACCAGGAAAAAAAGAAAGGAAAAACACTGCCTGAGGAAGTAGTAGTAAAAGTTCAAAAGTTTTATGATGATGATGATGATGATGAACTCAGCCAGATGTGCCCAGGGAAGAAAGATTGGGTGTGTCAGGATTGTAGTAATGCCTAGTTAAGAAGATTAATTTTTGTTTAATTAAGATAATGTTTAATATAAATCATTTACTAATAATTATGGAATTACGAAAAAGTATGTTTGTTAGATTTAAATTGTTTAAAATGGGTAGAGTTGGCAGTCCTGAACAGAGGCCCAGAGAGCAGACTACCCACAAAAAGGAGTTAGTCTTTAGGCAGCGCGTTAAGCGTGAGGTTGGCATCATATAACGTAAAATTTAATTAATTGTTTTGTGCCCCTCCCCCTCTCCGACGTAAATTATTATAATAGAAATTCCGTACTCGCATCCCCCTAAATTACTTAAACCCTTTTCGGAATTAAATAAAATATTAAGTGTTAAAAGAGTGTTAATGACCCCCCCCCTTTGTTTTGTAATGGTTTTCATAGTCTCGGTGTGGCTACCATGAATATAATTGTAAAGTAGTGTTGAAATGAGTAGAGAAAGCAAGTGATAAATGAAATAAAGAGCCAATAGAAGAGTAAATAATGAAGAAAGTAAAATAATAAAAGGTGATCACTATATTTGGTGGCTAGCGGTGGTCTTACATCATATTTTGTATGAGGCTTACCCACGTGACTAGTATTTCGATTAAAATTCTTCCAACCCGGTATATTAGCCAATAGCATTAATGAATATTTTATTTTGATTTGATTATTAAAATATCTAAATGCAAAGTTTATCCTGTTTGCAGGCAAATTTCAATTTCCATTCCTTAAAAAATTCATTGTGAATGAAATTTCAAAATGGCGCATCGCCTTCGACATCCTTATAGCGTCCTTTACAAACTTCACTCCTAAAAATTTAATTTTTTTTCTTTCTTTTCGTGGGAGTTCATTTGTTCCATTTTTATCGTACGGTTTTGTTACTTTTCATAGTCTAGTGACTCAAAAATTTCTTTTAGTCGTGGTGCAGAGTCGGTAGAAAAATTTGTCTGACTCAATATTGCGAGTCATTATTACGTTAAATTTCATTCATTAGGTCGGAGAGGACATAGTTTTGAAAATTTATCGTGCTGCTGAGGACTCAATTCTTTTCACTTTTTCTCCTTTCCTGAAACCTACTGTTATAAAATCTAGAAGAGGAAGAACCATTGTTGTCCCAAGGCGATATGATGACTAAGCTGATTGATGCAGCATTGCTTGTATATATTAAGTTAAGGTGTATATATATATCCATCTCATAATTGTAAGGTTAGTGAAAAATTAACTTAATTTAGAGCTAGCATTTTTGAGCTCTTGTGGCATCATTGTTTGCTCACACTGTTGGCATCATTTTGGGGCGCTGCGCGTTCTTTCTACTCGTTTGTGGGATGTCGTATGTACATGTACAGGGTGTGGTCTTGTAGAGAGCTCTCTTGCAATTCAGTTTGGTTGTTTAGATACAAGATTGTTGCACCGTGCAATAGTCCAGGTTGCGTTGTTGTTGCAAGGTTGAGAAAGAAGACCATAAATAGTACTCTTTTTGTTTACATTAAATTCATGTAACTAAGGTCTAAGGTAGGCCCGCATCGAGTCAGCAACCCTGAGGTTACCCTGAGGTAGGACCTAATAGGATCTCAAATCAGTAAGTTTTAATTTAGCTTAACTTGGGCTTTAGGTAGAACTGGCCCTTTAGAATTTGGCCGTTCATGGCTCAGCTGGGATTTTGAACCCGACAAATAAATAAAATAACACCTACCTACCTTTGTGTCTTTTTGTGTTTAAATTTTTTGGATTAGTGAAAATTGTAATATCATAAATAGAATAACGATTAATAAATAAATTTTATACGGGTTTCATTAGCAGATTTTTGATTATATTTCGATTGCTTATATATAATAATAGGATTATTTTATTGTTTATATAGATTTACGGGCTTTTTGCTTTGCTTCGCTTCGCGCTATATAGGATTAAGTTACATTTTAAGGGACAGTCGAAAAATAATCTTAAACATATTAATTTGTCAGATTATAGGATGGTGTTAGACTTTAAAATAAGCTAAATGAGTTTAACTGAAATAGAGAAATTATGAAATTTTCTATAAATTTTGTTGATTTTTTTTATATACTTAATTATACACTTACATATTAACTTATACATATATTAGTTATATATATAATTATATATATTTATATAGTCAAAATTTGGTAGGTAGGCTGATTTATCTTTTTTTTTTCCGTTCCTTTCGTTCAATTTCACGACAATTCCGACATTTTGTAAAATGGCTATTGTATTGTACTAAAGAAAGATTTCTTGTAGGCCTATCGTTAAATATTGTTTGGAGATTAACCGTTACTACGGTATCTGTCTATTGAGTATTAAATTTTGTTATTTAACAAAATTTTAATTGGTTTAACATAATCATAGGATTTTTCTTTAATAAGCACAAATGTTATGCATTAAATTCTAAATTGTGCTTTCCACGCGTAACATTGAATTTATTAATTATAGGTCTAAAAGTGCAGCAGTAAATTTTATTTTTATTTCGGTGGCCAATGTGAGTTACGGTACACATTTTACTAAAGCTGGATATTATTATAATTATTTTTGAATTACAGAAATTGGTGTAGAAATTTTTCATAGTTTCTTTACGTTTTATAAATGCATAAAATTTTATTTTTATAGGTAGGCCAATTTTTATTTTTCTTTCTTCCAGTTCAATGACTGGTAAAATTTTTATTTGGGATTTAGATTATATTCTAAAAAGGATGTTTTGATTTGATATTTTAATTTGGGTATTAGAAATGAAAAATGTCCTTTTTTTTTAGTTCGAGCGTTTGCATAGAAAAAAATTACAAAATTGTCAGGATATAATGGTTTCATTCGGTTACGTAGGGATATTTGTATAGAGGTTCGCTTACAAACAAAGCGGCCGCTCTCAATTAGGCAATGTTTTGTGTTTGTTTACAGTAGGTTGCGTGTATTTTTGAGTGCATATTATCTATTATTATTTAGTATAACTATGCAAAATTGTAGTTTCACTTGGAAACGATAAATTACTGGGATTTTTGTGATTTGCAAGCCATACTGGGTTTCTGTTGAAGGAGAGAGTTGTCTCTCAGATGTAATTTGCGAATTGCGAGTTCAATTCATATGAAATTTAGAGTTTCAAGTTGGAATTACTGTATTAAAATAATTTTCGGTAGTAATTTTTAATTTTTTTTAAATTTTAATAACTGTTTTGGAAAATTATTATTGTTTAAACCTTCAGTCGGGGTTAACTAATGCATTTGAAACATTGGCTCAAGTGTATACTCGGAAATGGAGCCTTCTAGATAGCCAGTAACGTTTTTGTGGCGTCTTCGTCTGCTCCTCCTCAAAGGGCAAGAGGGTTCATGATTGTCAGAGAAGTGATGACATGAAGTTTCTGGGGTTCATTTGTGATTTCTGACAATAGTTTGAACAATAATAGTTCTTAAATTATACTAACAGTTACTATGTATGGGCGTTTTTATATTTATACTGTACAATTTTGTTTAACGTTTTGAGACTTTTTTTTTATCTTCTCCGCTGTAACTGCCATAAGTGACCTTATTGGTAGCTAGATGTGATTCAATTTTTGCGAAATTTTGAGATGTGTAATTTTTTTCCCGTGAATTTGGCCAGAGAAAATGTGTAGTTAGTATTTTGAAGTGAACTGTCGAGAAAATTCGATAAATTAAATATGAAATGATAAGCAGTACAGAAACACATTTCGAATAAACTTTTTTTTTCAAAATTTCAAAAGGCTCAGTTTGGAGGCAACCCAGTTGAATCCGAGTTCCATCCATTGAGTTTAGTCGACCGGATAGGTGATCGATCACCAATGATGAGAGAGAAGAGAAACCAACTGCGCAGGGACTTGGCGCAGGATGGTTTCGGAAGAGAAGAGATAGAAGAGAGGAACTTGGCGCAGGACAATTTCGGAAGAGAAGAGAAATTTACGTGTGCAGGGTTTTGGCACACGAAAGTTTCGATCAAAGATGGTCTACTGGTATTTTTCGGGCAGTAGCTGGTCATGCTGCTCGAATGCTTCGCTAAATATGTGTCGTAGCACGCGGTAGACAAGCCACGTGAGCTTGAATGGGTGTTTACGACTGTACTGTCCATACAGACATACAGTAGGTTCGTTGGGAAACGGCCTACGGCGGAGTGATCGTTTGATTGTTGCCAGTGGAAGAGTCTTTCAGCTGGACGTAGGAAGAGCAGCGTTCACCGACAAAAGTGGAGATGAGACAAGGCGAGTTTCTTCATCGACTTCTAGAATTGCAAATTCCGTCCAATTCCAGAGCGTGGTCCCACTTTCAGTATATCTCCCCCCCCTGATCCTTTTAGAATTGGACGTCTCTCGTTTTTTTTTTCGCCATTGGAGAGAGAGCGGAACCATTATAGCGTGCTGCCCTGCTGCATGTTGATTGATGCAATCCCTTGCATTCTAGCGAAGTGAGCAGGAGAGCTGCAATTGAAAATTGAAGTCCGTTGTCAGCGTGCGGATTGTGATCTAAACATCCAGCAAATTAATGTACTGATTATTATGTAATGAAATTATACGTGAAAGGGTGTGATTATTGCCCATAGTAGTTGTGTTTTTCATGAAATAGTATGTGCGCTCTTGGTCAGTATTTTATGTAAACTTTTTCTTATTTTTTTTCTATGTTGACCTGATAGTAACTGTATAACTATACAAATAACTATTTCAAATGTAAAGCGATCGTTGATGAGGAATCGCGGGAATAGATTGTGAACTTGAGATTTGTGTAGCCACCGTAAGAAAATTTTCCGTTATTTTTTTTTGGCATGTATAGATTAGTTACAGGTTGTAATTTAATTATTAGTGTGAAATGTTATTTTATGCAAATGTGAAAATTATAAAGGTTTCAGTTTTAATATGATACAAAATATATGTGTGGAATTTGTCATTCTAATTATTTCTTGTCTATCAACTTTGAAATTGTTAAAGAAAAAAAAAAAAAAAAATTGCAAAATATATAAATTTGTTGAATAAATTTATTAAAATTGTTAAACGATATTAATAAGTTTTACTAATGGAAAAACTTATTTTCAAGGGGGTGATGCGAGTGTAGTAATGCCTAGTTAAGAATATTAATTTTTGTTTAATTAAGATAATGTTTAATGTAAATCATTTACTAATAATTATGGAATTATGAAAAAGTATGTTTGTTAGATTTAAATTGTTTAAAATGGGTAGAGTTGGCAGTCCTGAACAGAGGCCCACAGAGCAGACTACCCACAAAAAAGAGTCAGTCTTTAGGCGGCGCGTTAAGCGTGAGGTTGGCGTCATGTAACGTAAAATTTAATTAATTGTTTTGTGCCCCTCTCCCTCTCCGACGTAAATTATTATAATATAAATTCCATACTCGCATCCCCCTAAATTACTTAAACCCTTTTCGGAATTAAATAAAATATTAACAAGTGTTAAAAGAGTGTTAATGAACCCCCCCTTTGTTTTGTAACGGTTTTCATAGTCTCGGCGTGGCTACCATGAATATAATTGTAAAGTGTTGAAATGAGTAGAGAAAGCAAGTGATAAATGAAATAAAGAGCCGATAGAAGAGTAAATAATGAAGAAAGTAAAATAATAAAAGGTGATCACTATAGGATTGATGGAAAAAAGCTTCAAAAACAAAAAAGACTGTTGCTCAGCAATTTGAAAGAAATGTACATTGCTTACAAAGATCGAAATGGCCCTGAAATTGGCTTCTCTAAGTTCTGTGAACTTCGACCAAAGTGGTGTGTGACAGTTGGTGTAGCAGGGTTACACAGTCTTTCTGTATGTATAATTCACCAAAATGTGAAACTGATGTTGGCTGGAGCTGATATTCATGAGGATTACAAAACGCTGATGGAAAAATGTGTTTGCAATTTAGAGTCAAAAGACTATGCTACAACAGTGTGAACTGTGCCCTGGAGCACCAACACTAGAAGATCACCTTTCAGCTATTTTTACAGAACAAGCAGAAATGGATCCACAAGAAATGATTGAATATAAACAATGGGTTCACAATGACAGGGACACCTTGATTATGAAACAGTCAGTAGAGGATTTTATGACAGAACTGACTTCAAAAATTATCTTCCTTTGTGGTTATCATTATGTTTCAAATCACTAAAGTGCTCATCTGAAGTCCCTAAAGGAGGAAATAAAACCTGAAGAAGCAATATCTTAATGGATTTTGCAGAGAACTATTCTTTTGTGGTACAAGATACAGCACAAAGTTTTCACTGGGACAACAGCCAAGCAACACTGCATCCTTTTGTAATGTATCACAAAGTTTCAGATGAAATTAGAAGTGAATGTTTTTGTGTCATCAGTGACTGTCTGAAGCATGATACTGTTGCAGTACATGTCTTTCTGAAAGAAAATTTTTGAAGTAAACAAGCACTTTTACTTCAGTAATGGTGCTGCAGGCCAGTACAAAAACTACAAAAATTTCATGAACCTTTGTTGGCACAGCAAAGATTTTGGTGGGATAACAGCAGAATGGAACTTTTTTGCTACCAGCCATGGAAAATCAGCATGTGATGGTGTAGGGGGCACTGTGAAAGATTGGCAGCTCGTGCGAGCTTGCAAAGACCAGTAACTGGTCAGATTCTCACACCTACCAATCTCTCTGAATTTTGTCAAAAAGATGTGCATGGAATTACATTCTTTTTTGTTTCAACTGATGAAACAGAAGCAGAGAGAGAAGCACAGGAAATAAGATTTAATCATGGGCATACAGTAGCTGGAACTCAAGAAAATCATCATTTTGTTCCAGTAAATAATAAACAGATTCAAGTTAGCCAAGTTTCAAGATCTACATGTTATTTTGTGGCCAATGTTGGAATATACAGTGACATTGATCAACGACAGTTGAAACTGCAACCAGGCCAATATGTGGCATGCATTTGATGATGATTTGTGGTGGCTTGGAAACATTTGTGAAGTCTGTGAGGAAGAAAAAGATGCATTAATTACATTTATGCACCCTCATTGTCCAGCATGACAGTTTCAGTGGCCATCTAGAAAAGACACTCGTTGGATTCCAGAGCAATATCTTGACAACTATTCCTGCCTCTTCATTCTTAACAACATAGAACATACATACATACATACCACATCAAACAGGATACTCAAACTCCTCCCCAGACATAACATTCTGTTCCCCCTCACTAGCAACACAATGGAGAACAGAAAAACAACTGTCATCAGACCACCTGCCCATCATCATTAGAACACATTCTACACTCTGTCCCAACAGCCTTAGGCACACTTACAGAAATTACCAGAAGGCTGATTGGGAACAGTTCAAAATACAGACTGAGGAACAATTCACCACATTAAACAAACAGCACACCCATCATAAACATCAATACAACACTCAAGACATTTAATCAGATCATCAATAATGCAAACAAATACATACCCAAGGGCAACATTAGGAAATACAACCTAAATTACACGAGAAGTAGCCCACCTCATAAGGCAATGTAACAACCTCAAATATAATACAAACACCACACACAGAAGCCATAAAACAGCAGATACAACAGCTCAACACAGAAATAAACAACAAACTCAAAGAAATACAAACAAACATTCAGGGAATTCATAACAACACTAAACCACTCCACAGATACATCCAGGCTATACAAGACTATAAACAGCATTACCCACTCTAACAGCAGCATTCACACCTCACACACGGCTATCTGTTGCAGCCAAAATAATATCCCAACAGAGACACAAGCTAACATTCTAGTTAATCACTATGCAAAGGTAAGTCATTTAAAAGAAGACAACCAGACAGACACAAGAAAACCTACAGACTCAACACGACCATTACACCCTTCAATACAGACCAGACCACCAAGATCAAAAACATTAAGAATTCAAAGGCTACTGGAACAGACAACATATCTAACATACACCTTAAACACTTGGGCCCACAAGGAATACTAGCTCTCACAAATATCAGCACATATTCATACCAACACTGTATTATTCCTGACATATGGAAACAAGGTAAAATTATTACACTACTCAAACCAAACAAAAACCCAACAGAACCAGCTTCCTATAGACCCGTTACTTTACTATGCACACCTTCCAAAGTAACAGAAAGACTAATCTTACAAATCACCAACCCACACATTCCACTATCACCTACTCAACATGGATTCAGACCTCACCACTCAACCACGACATTACTCACTAACCTCACACAGCACATCATGGATGGCATCAACTCCAGATGACCAGCTCAACGTACACTATTAGCAACAATAAACATTAGTAAAGCATTTGATGCTATCCCACGCTTCCCTCTCAAACAAAATACTCAACACAAACATGCATAATAACACCAAAAGGTGGCTGAGCAACTACCTTTCAGGAAGATACTCACATGTCACATTTAATGGCGTCATCCAAAAACAAGCTTTTTCCGAACGGGGTCCCTCAAGGCTCTGTTCTCTCACCAACACTGTTCAACTTATACATGTATGACATTCCAACACCCATAGATAACAAGGTTACTTTATCATCATATGCAGATGACATCACTCTAACATCCACCCACAACAACATCAATGCCGCTACAAACATACATAAACAGTATACAAGACTGGCACACACACAATAGACTCAAAGTAGCACCCACAAAATCAACCATCACCTTGCTTACAAGCAACACAAAAGAACACCAGGTAATTCCACAGCTTACACTTAACAACATCAACATTCCACACATTCACAGGACCAAAATACTTTGGGTCACATACAACAGGACATTAAAAACAAATGTACATCAAGACTTAACATGCTTAGGGTACTAACAGGCACAAACTTTGGACACCAGCAGGAAACAACATCACTCATATACAAATATATTCACTCAGTTATGGACTATGCTAGCCCATGCTGGGCACCCATTATCTCAAACACACACATAAACACCTTACAGACAATACAAAACAATGCACTTTGTATCATTACAGGATGCACTCAAACAACACCAATAGAACACCTACACACACAAACAAAAATACTGAAAGTTAGGGAACATTTAGACATGAGGGGAACACAATTCATGGCAGCAGCGACAACTAACCCACAACACCCTTCCCACTACATGTACAATCATGCACCAACACCTCGCACCATTAAGGTAACACCAGAGACATCATATAACCAAATATTCCATTCCATACCACGCCCCACAGACATCACACAGTACAGAAAACACACACACCTAACCCACGAAGCACTGACACAACTCAGTCCGAATGCAGTCCTAGGTGCGAAGCTGCCACCCATTAACAGGTCAGAGATCAGCCTGAGCAGATTGGATCGAGTTAACTTAGCACAATTCGGATGTGGCCATCACCCAAACTTACGGACATATAAACACAGACTAGACAACTCCATAGACGACACCTGCCACCTGTGCCAGGACACACCACAAATAATTGAACACATTATGACAGACTGTACTGCTCTAGCACAACATCACTAGTGCGCTGAACCTCTAGTCCACTCCGGAGAGCGCGATCGGTTACTTGCGTGCCGCTGGCTTGCTCGATCAGGGTGGGCTGATCGGCTAAACAACAACAGCTATTCCTGCTCCTACAGTGCCATGGGAAGAGGGTACATGCTGCCAGGAAATACCTTGTCTACTATAGAAAATTTGTTTGAAAACTTTGAAAAGGAGTTGCACAGTTCTGGATCCAGTTAGAAAGTCAAGGAAAGATGAGTTGGTGGGTGGGTGGGACCTGTGGCTGGACCTGCATGGCTATCAGGCATGGCCCCTTGGTGATGGGGTTGCCAATTTCTCAAAAAACTGAAACAGACTCCTTTGTATTAATAAATTATCTTTATCTTTAATAGTTATCAATTAGAGAAATTGGCAGTGGCTTAGCCACCATGGACCAACGCAGGAGTGCAAATAAATTAACAAATATAATGCTAGAAACATCACACAGAACAAAATTTCAAAGCTCTACTAGACCTACAAAAAAGCAAGACACCAAAATAAAAAATTAGGCCCTACTATTTCAGGACATGCTCTTTTCATTGATTTTTGTTAGAGTATGGTGTGAGCTGTCCCACATAATCATTTTGAGCTTTGAAGATGGGACATTTTTGTCACATTAATTTTGGCCATTTTTGATGCCTTATATCTCAGCAACTAGAACAGGTAGGAAGATCCGGATTGAAACATTTTGTAGCATATGGGCAGTACTTTCTTGGTTTCTAACAAAAGCTCACAGAGTCAAGTAGATCCAGAGCTATAATTTTCTAAAAGTGGCTTCCCAGGAATCAAAATGTAATTTGAAGCCTACTTTGGGGATATTTTATGGAAAATCTATACTTCCTAGAGCTCTAGTAATGTAAGTTTTGAAATCTACAGTAAATTTTGACCCTAGGAGCAAATTTTCAGAGCAGAAGGATTTGTTACTGTGGAATGCTGACTAGCTAAATATGGCACAAATAATTCGGCTCTCAATGTGATGGACAAAGTAGCCCATGCTCTTGGAGTCCTAATGACAGAACCACAAGAGATATGGAACTAAAACATTGCAGAACTTCCTTTAAGACTTAAAGGAATCTGTGAGCAAAGTTAGAACAAAATCTGACATGGTGAGGTGGGGACCACAGGTCCACTTGACGTGGAATGACCCATTTGATCTGAATGCCAAAATGTATCTAAACATGCTGCAACACACAGTCATGCTGTCCCTGCTGAACGAGGACAGGGGATTTCCAGCACACTTTCAGCAAGATGGGGCGCCATCCAATAATGGTATCTGCGTGTGCCAGTGGATGGATCAGCAGTTTCCAGGTCACTGGATTGGCTGCCGTGGTCCCGTGGAGTGGCCTCTGAGGTCCCCAGACCTCACCCCCCTTGAATTTTACTTGTGGGGCACTTGAAGGCCATGTTGTACCAGGTGAAAATACAAAACATAGACCACCTAAAGGAACGCATTTGTGGTGTGTGTGCATGAATAACACCAGATGTGTTAATGCACATTTGCCATCACTGGGAGGAACGTATCTATATGTGCATTCAGTGTAATGGTGCCCACATAGAGCATATTTGGTGACTTACAAATGATTGCATAATAAAGTGACCATTTTGCCTATGTATGGAGACTTTTGACTCACCCTATATATATATATATATATATATATATATATATATATATATATATATATTACGGGTGGTCAAAGTTGGTACTAGAAAGTGAATAAACATCCAGTAGTTGTCGTTTTATCTATGAAATGTGAAAATCAAAGAAATGCATTTTGATAAAAGATCAGAATGCGAATTTAGTTTTTCATTTTTTCTCTTTTTGCTTCATGCGTAAAATCCCGCATGCGGCATACGTGCAACCAAAACAAAGCAAACCCAAACTTATTAACTTGTTTCTATAAGCATAAATATCAACGTTTTGCTTGTATTTTTATATAATTATTAATTATGCATCTTTATTAAAAAATAATGGTAAAATATTATATTTCCTGTGACCATTCACGCTTATTTCTTACATATTGCTATTTGCATTAACACTTTTCATTGTGTTTCAGATTTTCCGGTGTAAATAATGCTAAAACCAAAAACAAGACACCTGACCCGAAAGAAAAGTGAAGAAAAGTATGGAGGTGGTCCTTGTGAATTATTAATGACCGAACCAAGCACTTACAGGCAGCTGATTCAATACTATTATGACCTTAATCCTGCTCACCCTGGCGCAGATTTTTGGGCTTTAGTGCAGCAAGTTAGCAAGGATTTAAAATCCATTTGGTCTTCAGTGAATCCAAGGCTGCCTTTGATTAATGACAAATCCATTGACAGAAAGGTTAAAGACCTACTAACTCTTGTGAAAGACATTAATTGCAAGCATGCTAAGGCAAGTGTTAAGCGAAATCTGGATGCTCACTTGGACAAACTTTTTGATATTTCTGCCTGTTCCTGTTCTTTAGATATTTTGCCTTGCAGTGACTCAAGAGTACTGTATACTGTAAGAAGGACAAGTGTACACAAGAACACATCATGTGTGTTTGCCCTCGAAATGCAAAGGTGCCACTTGAAGAAAGAGCATACCTTCGTGATCAGCGATCCAAAACAGGTCCTAAGGGTGCATACCAGCTGTCTTCAGTGGACACAGCTGCTGCCAAAAGAGACAGGAAGGCCAAACAAGGACAGCAACATGTACTACCTCAGGAGGAAGTTGAGCTAGTAGGATCTTTCATACAGCCTACAGAGTTGCCTGAACTTACAAGCAGTTCATCTGGTGGCGAGGTTAGTTTCCTTTTATTTATATTAATTATATATAATTATAAATAAATAAATAAATTAAATAAATAGATAAAAATAAATAAATAAATTAAATAAATTAAATAAATAAACAGAAAATGCATTAATATTTTCCATTTATTTTCAGGAAGGAGAAGATGAATGGCAGCCAAGGAAGAGGCCTTCAGGAGACTACAGCCTTTTAAAGTTTCCCAGATATGCTATGGAACTTGTCAGAGGTGAATGTTCATCAAATCTGGGCGCAGCTCTTGGGAATGCCTTGCTCCATGACATCAAACACCTACTGAGACCTGAAGTTGACATCAATCACATCATGATTGACAAGTACAAATTAGACAGGGCCAAAGCCCAAATTAGGGTAGTTAGTGAGGGTGTGGAATCAGAGAAAAAGACAACTCATTTGTGTTGGTGTGGATGGGAAGGTTGACAAAAATACCATAACTTACAAAGAAATAGAGACACCTGAAGAGGAAACTGTTCTCAGAAAGTGTGTTGACGCAGAACATCACCTCACCTTCAACTATGAAGATGGAAAATCTCCTGGCACCTACTTTACCCACAGAACAATTCCTGTTATAGGCGCCACTGGTGAGGTCCTTGCTCAGGAGACATTCAGTGTTCTTGAAGAATATAATAGCCTTGAAAGTATCTGAGCCATTCTTCTTGATAATACTGCAACCAACACTGGCTGGAAGAGTAGTTTAGTAGTAAAACTTGAAGAAACTCTGGGGAGGAAACTGCACACTATTGGTTGTGCACTGCATCAGAATGAACTCCCACTAAAAGCTCTTTTAAAAAAAAAATGGATGGAGTGACAACTGGCCCAAGAAGTTTCAGCGGGCCCCTTGGGCAAAGGTGCGCAGAAGATATCCAGGATGAACGAACCTCAGGTACAGTTTGAAGCTGTAGAAACTCCAATCATTGAAGGGTACATTCCAGAGGAAGTACTGAAAGACCTCAGTCATGATCAAAGGCTTCTGTATGAGTATTGCAGAGGGATCGGATCAGGAAGAGTAGATGACAGATGGGCTGCTTGGAAGATTGGTCCACTTAACCATGCAAGATGGTTAACTCTTGCCATACGACTTCTTTGTTTGTACACGAGACAACAGACCAAACCTGAATTTGAAAAAGTTGGTCCATTACATTGTTCAAGTTTATGCTCCTGCATGGTTTGAGATAAAGGCATCCTCTAAGCTGCATGATTCTCCTTGCATCCTCTTCTCTGCTATCAGCCGACTGAAGCTGATTCCATTTGATGATATGAAACGCATTGTAAAGCAGAACATCCAGGGTAATGTTTTCTGCCTCCGACCTGAGAACATCCTCTATGCCATGGTGAAAGATGATGAAGACAGAATCAGGAATCTTGGGCTTCAGACTATACTCACTCTCACACAGGTAAATTTTGCGCTTCTTGTAATTATTATTTTTTTTTTTTTGCCAAAGCTGAGTTATTCTCCAAAAAATATGGAAAAAATATTATAATTGGGTAATTCTATGAGAAATAGACAAATGAAGTACACAGTCACCTCTTCAAAATTCATGAAACTTGGTGTGAGGGTTGGGTTTAGGTCCAAATTACAGATTTCTGAATTTTTTTGAAAATTGGTCAAGTTGGTCAAATTTTATGGCTTGACCAAATTTTGGTCAAATGAAAAAACCAATAATTTTCAAACGTAAATATCTCCACTCCTAATTGTGGTAGTGTATGTCTTAAACGATAAAATATGTAAAATTAACTGTAGTTTCTAAATATGTATCATTTTTTAAGGGTAACAAAAATAAAATTATGATTTTTTGGAATTTTTTTTTTTTTTTGGTATTTGGCAGCGAAGATATCATTTTTCGAAAAAAAGACCAGGAATAAAAAATGTTTATTTGATGTATATACACCATAATAAGTAATAAAAAGTCAGCTTATCAACGATTATTATGAAAAAAAAATGAAAAAAAATCCTCCAAATTTTAATAATTTTTTGCCTTCTTTCCAGATTTTCAGTATACGTATACCTAATTTTCTAGTATACGTAAATTTACCTAACCCTTAAAATGCCTCAAAACAAAATTTTGTTGCGATCCTATGAAAAAACACTCGAGAAGAATTTTCTGTAACATCAAAAAAGTAAACTCTGCCATGGCAGCTGCAAGCTATGGAATTTTGGAAGAAAATCAATTACTATGCAGCAATTGCTATGTCACAATTAAAAAGAAGCCAATTGTATTAGAACATGTTCAACGTTCATCCAGAGAGCTGGAACCTGCACCAATACCTGAGCCAGACATACTTAACGAATCTATGGAGCAAAGCAGTAGCGATTCCACGAATCCACCACCATTGGAAGAATTTGTCATTCAAGACAGGCAATTCAATAAAGATTTGCTCAGTGACAATATTTTACCTTTATTTGATGAAAGCCCTATTAAAACAGGTAATAAAACAATAGAGACTCCGTTCAGGACATTTGTTTCTTAATGCCAAATTTGTAGTTTTCTGTTTTTAAATATTAGCATCAGCACTTGAATACATATATACAAAATATTTGATATTTGATTATTTCATGCAACCTAAATTTATGAATTTGTTTTACAGCTGGATTGAAGCCGGGACAAAAACAGATAAAGGCTTCTACGCAGTTGTAGATGTAGAGCTTTCTTTGCAAAAATGTCTGAGTGAACCTATTACTTCTATCAAAGGTACTCAACAATTACACCACTTCGTCCCAATTTCCAAGAATTCATTGAAGGTTTATCCACTCTCTCAGAGTGCACAGTCAGTCGAAATAAGAGAGCTCATTAGAGTTTCTGCTTCGGTTCAAGAACATAATACTGTCTCTCAACGCGAAATTGAAACAGGCTCTTTTGTAGGTTGTATGTATGAAAATAAACTATGGCTCGGATTAGTCCAGTCCTTTGACTGTGAATATGATTATTTTCTGATAAAATTTCTCCATCCTTCGAGCGTATGTCCCTCATACATTTTTCCTGCACAAGATGATGTTTGTCACGTTCCAACAGAAAATATATTTGGGAGTATTGAAGCAAGTTTACGAGGAGGAACAAGAATACAATACATTTTTCCACTTCAAGAATTAAACAACTTTTCAAAGATAAAATAAATTCTAGCGAATGTATACTATTTAAGATTGTCTATATAATATTTCTAAAATTTTTATCTAAGATTTGTGTATCTACTTAATAGTTATAAAAATCTTTTCAAATTCTTTTTTCTTATTATTATATTATTAGTGTCTAAAATTTGGATTCACTGGATGAGAATACTGTCTCTTAATTCATTCTCAAAGACTTGTGTATGTGTAGTATTAGGAAGAGTATTTTATACTCTGATAAGCGCTTTATAAATTAAACATTATTATTGTCAATATATTCTGTCCCTAAATATAAGAGGGGTTTATGTATGTACATTGTACATATATTTTAAGGATTTTTTCTCCTTTGGTTTATCTACATGTATTTTTTATATGAATTGAAAATTGTCTTTTTTTTGGACCAACAAGTCTGTAATAAATCTTCGTCGTCTGAAAAAACATTTTATTACTTAATTTCAAACTCAGTTTTGAGCCTTATAATAAACTATAAGCTGACTTTTTATTACTTATTATGGTGTACATACATCAAATAAACATTTTTTTATGCTTGGTCTTTTTTTCAAAAAATGATATCTTCGCTGCCAAATCGCAAAAAAAAAAAAAAAAAAAAAATATTGACATTTAAAAAAAAAAAAAAATCATTTTTTTATTTTTGTTACCCTAAAAAAATGATACATATTTAGAAACTACAGTTAATTTTACATATTTTATCATTTAAGACTTATTACGCTACCACAATTAGCAGCTGAGATATTTATGTTTGAAAATTGTTGGTTTTTTCATTTGACCAAAATTTGGTTAAGCCATAAAATTTGACCAACTTGACCAATTTTCAAAAAAATTCAGAAATTTGTAATTTGGACCAAAACCAACCCTGACACCAAGTTTCATGAATTTTAGAGATGGTGGAGTGTACATTTGGCACTTTCATTTGTCTATTTGTCCTGGAATTACCCAATTGTCACTTTAATGGGTAATTTGTTTGTATTATTGAAATGGCAATATTTGAGTACTATTTTTCATTTATAGAATGGAGAGCAACCAGGAAGCAGGGAAGAAAATTCCCCAGGTGAATTGGAATGCAAATCACTGGCATGAGCTCATCAACCTCACTGACCTTGATGTCATGGAACCACCTACCACACAGCACCTATCTGATGAAGAAATCCAGTCATTCATGGACACTAACACTAAGCCAGACATTCCAGACTTGCCTTCTCACTCTCAGAGTGTTGAGAGGAGTGTGAAATTAGTGACATAGGCTTCCCATACTGTGTACGGGTTCGAAACTTGTCACAGATGTATCCTTACTAAAGTACTGAGCAGGAATATACATCCTGCATTTATGTCAAAAGGACATTATTCTCAATCTTATGATGATTTATATGAATAGTTTTCCTTTTTACATGAGAACATGTGATTTTTTTTCAATTTATCACCTTTTGAAAGTATTTTTTTCAAGTTTTGTAGCCAAAATATCTGAATAAATTAGCAAAAATTTGTTTTTTCAATGAAATTTTATCATTTTACACTTAAAACACATGATATACATTCGGCATTGTCTCCTCTTGGGATAGAAAATGATATTGAGTTGCTACATCTATAATTAGTTAATATTATGTCTTCAAAAATGATGAGTTTACCTATTGTGTATGACAAAAAATGGGTCAAAAACCATAACAAACTTTAATTGCAAATCCACAAGCAGGCCCTTATCCATTTGCTCTAAAAAATTTTTGGGTTCATTTCTCAACCAAACCTAACTACTGGGCACTTATTCACCTTGCGATTTCAAAACATGTGGAAAATCAACCCACCCTAATATATACAGGGTCTGTCTAAAAAAAACCAGGATTGTGGAGTCGGAGTCGTAGAGTCGCACGTTTCAGGGCGGAGTCGGAGTCAGTAAAAAACTTCCAACTCCGACTCCAATTTCTGTGTCCTGTGTCACCCTTAATTTCTAAATCCTAAATACTAACATTTAGGTTATTTAGTTTTTTTGGTCAATAAACCTTATTCATTGATAGCCCCCTAGATTAAGTTTTTTTAATATTTTTTTTTTACATTTTCAGAATATACAGTTAATATTTATTTAAATATAAAATATAAAATTTCACACTTAGTGTGGTGGTGATGAAATGTCTTATTATTATGATAATTATAAAGTGAAACACTAGAGGAGTCGGAGTCGTATATTTAAAATGTGAGGAGTCGGAGTCGGATTTTTAGATTTTTTACAATGTGTGGAGTCGGAGTCAAATTTTTGACAATGTGTGGAGTCGGAGTCGGAAAATTTTGGACCGACTCCACAACCCTGAAAAAAACTAAGCCAATTTGAAATCTATAAAATGCACAATTTGAGAGAGATTTCAAATATTTTTTTACACTAAATAAATAAAAGGCTCATAAATAATCTGTGATAATTTTATAACTTTATTTTAAATATTTTAGGAGTTATGTGGTTATTTCTACAGATTGCAAAAATTTCAGTTTTTCTCATTATGTAATATCTTCTTTTTTCTCTTTTTCAGAATTTGTTTAGATTTAAAAATTTTGTGAATACCTCTAAATATGCCATTCTCACATGAAGATAAAATAATTATAAAGCATTATAGAGTTGAAAAAGGTTATAGTGCAAGGAAATTACTTTCTGAATTCAATTATAAAGGATGGACTAGATCAGGTTTAGATTACTTATTGAGAACTATCAATGAAACAGGAAGCATTGAAAGGAAGGTTGGTAGTGGGCGACCAAAATCAGTTAGAGTAGATGAAAATATTCAGAAAGTGGAGGAACGTATCCTTAGTCAAGAGGATCGACCTGGTAGCCACATGACACCTGCTCAAATATCAAAAGAACTAGAAATATCAGAATCAAGCGTAAGAAGGATTACACTGCCCAACAAAAAAAATTTTTTTGCTGGTGATTTAATTCTAAGACCTGTTTCTGGATAATATTGATGTGCTGATTTCAAAAATCACCTTAGATTTTGTCCATCACATCAGGTTTTCGTGCAATGTGCAATGCAATATGCCTATTTTGGGTGATCCATGAAGGGCACTTATCAAAATTGCTGATTTTTGAGACCTGTTAACAGGTGTTTTGCTGTTAAAATTTTATCTGTGGAATATGCAAATCTGTGCATTAAATCTAAAGGTCATGTACAACATATTAAAATCTTGGGTATCTGTGATTTCCCCAGGTGTGAGTGTGACATCATGATCATGGATTCATTTTTTGCTTATTTAAACACTTTTAATCACTTTGTGTCAATATTACCATTGTATATTAAAGTTCACTCCCTGCACAATTGTTTATTTTTCCATGCTGATTCTGAGTATGTAAAAACTTATTTTTTGAAAAGAAAAAAAATTGGGCATAACCCTGCCAAAATGCGATATCTCCATATTTGATTGTTCGAAAACCTGACATGATAGGCAAAAACTAAGGTGATTTTTTAAATCAGCACACCAAAGTTACCTAAAAACAGGTGTTAGAATTAAATCAGCAAAATTGGTGTTGGGCAGTATTATTAAATCTGATCTGCAATTTAAACCATTTAAAAGAGTGCATGGACAAAGTGATGGAAATGCAAGGGAATCATATTGAACAGTTCTTTTAATTTTATTAAACTAAAAATTATCTACAGTATATCATAAAAAAAAAAAATTTTCATGTTAAGTAGGAGAATCTCACTTTTTAGTTAATTATTAATAAAATTAACAATTCTGAAGATATCGTCATAAAAATTTAAAGGATAATAGGTGATTACCTATACTTTGTGTAAAAAATTCAACTTAATTAGATAAATAGTTGTTTTAATAAAGGTTTGAATTTGGCTTAGTTTTTTTTTACAGACCCTGTATATACAGTGTGTCCGTAAAGTCATGGTGGGATTTTAAATAGCTATATTATTGCAACGAAACATGATAATGAGACGAAACAATGCCAAATTTAAGAACTCTCAAAGTTGTATCTTGTAGTTAGTCTAGGCTAAGCTTAACCTTTATCTCATAGTTAGTCTAGGCTGTCCACATGCCTATGTTGAACATGAGCGTAATAGCCCAAAAGTTAATGTGTGGTGTGCTCTAGCATGAGATTGAGTGATTGGCCCATTTTTCTTCGTGGAACCCACTGTGACGTCACACAACTACCTCGCTATGTTGGAACATTTTGCAGTACCCCAAATTTATTGACAATAATGTCATCTTTCAGCAAGATGGTGCTCCTCCGCACTATGCCAACGTTGTTCGAGAATTCCTTAATGAAAAATTTCCACAGAGATGTTATAATGTTTCAGACCAACAAAGACCCTAGGATCCACACATGGCTGGTCTACCTAACTGTGTTCATGTATTGTGTATGTCCTCCGTGGTGGCGGAGGGGACCTACAATTTTACGTGGGTTCCGAACCACAAGAACATAAGAAATTTATGTAAAAACTGCCGGTAAATTGGCAACGACCAATTTTTATGAAACTAAATAATTATCAATTTAAAACTAATTAATTATCGATTTAAAACTAAAGATAGAATCTCTGGATCCAGAGGATCAAGTCATAATAGACCACTATCCACAAATGTTACACTCTATATCTATTTATAACGGACATGCAAATATATCAGATCCAAAGAATCCAGTCAATTTCATTACGGTATCCATCAAGTCACAGTCCATATCGATTGCGGACCAAGTCAAAATTTACAATCATATACATTACAATATATACACTTACGAGAAAAAGAGTAGGTGTGGCTGTAAAGACTGTACAGTAATGTAGAAATGTGTGTGCACCCATTTTGGGTCTCCCATTTAAAGGTGTTTGTGGGGCAAGTGAAGATCATGAGTTTTTCAATACCTCACAGTACTATGGGGGGGCACCGCTCGGCAGAGGAATTTCTTTAAATGGGGTGTGTAAGGACAGAGTTTCCCCTAACCCAAGACGCTGCCTCCCTATATCCCACAACACTTGTGTTGAGCTGTGGGATCTATCCCCAGAAAGCCTTAATTTTACTACCTTAAACTATACCCTTTCTATCAACATATGCATCTAATCGATTTTTAAACATGTTTAAAGACGTGCTACTAATTACTTTTACCGGCAAACTATTCCAGCTATTTACTATTCTATGCGTAAAAAAGTTTTTCGCAACTGCTGTCTCGAACCTTCTACTTGTCAACTTACACCCGTTATTTCTAGTCCTATTATATTGAGATATTTCGAAAAAGCTATCTCTATCTACGTTATCGAACCATTCATAATTTTGAAAACCTGGATTAGATCACCCCTTAACCTCCTGGTCTCGAGTGTTGTCAATTTTAACTCCTTAAGCCTATCCTCGTACGACTTTGACCTAAGCGACGGAATCATCTTAGTTGCTCATCTTTGAACTCTTTCGATTTTGTCTATATATTTGCGCATATACGGATTCCAAAATTGGACTGCGTACTCCAAAGGGGTCTAACTAATGATTTATAAAGTGGAAATATAATATCGCGCGATTTGTACTCAAAATTTCGAGCTATAAAACCTAACACTTTGTTCGCCTTATTGACCGCTGCTGTACTTTGTTTCGCTACTTTTAAATCACCAGTGACTATAACTCCTAAATCTTTTTCCTGCTCTACGCTTGTTAAATCTTTCCCTGACATACTATACGCAAATTTACCGTTACGCGAATATATGCAAAATTTTGCACTTATCAACGTTAAATCTCATTTGCCATGTGACTGACCAATCAACAATTTTATTCAGATCTTCCTGAATTTTACCTCTATCTTCGTCATTAATCACCCTACCACCCAGCTTCGTGTCATCCGCAAACTTTGAAACTGTACTGACTAGGCCGACATCTAAATCGTTAATATATATAAGAAAAAGCAAGGGGCCCAATACAGAACCCTGAGGAACGCCACTCGCTACATTAGCTCAGCACGACTCCGCTCCATCAACGACCACCCTCTGTTTCCTGCCTCGCAACCACTCTTCTAGCCAATTTATTACTACACCCCTGATTCCATGAGCCTTAGTTTTTTCAATGAGTCTTTTGTGCGGCACGGTGTCAAACACTTTTTGAAAATCTAAATACACTACATCAACTGCCCGATGTCTATCGTAATCGTCAACCACGCTTTGGAAAAATTCTAAAAGATTAGTTAAGCAAGATTTGTTTCGCCTAAATCCGTGCTGCGTATTTCTAACAAGCTTATGGTATTCTAAGTGTTCGACTATACGATCCCTAATTATTGATTCCAAAAGCTTACCTACAACAGATGTTAAACTGATTGGCCTATAATTTCCCGCCGCACCTTTATCGCCTTTCTTAAAGATAGGTGTTACGTTTGCTAACTTGAAATTATCTGGTACGCACCCCTCAGAAATAGACGCATTAAAAATCTTTGTTAGCGGCACAACAATGCTATCTTTTAATTCTTTTAGTTGTATGGGATATATGGAATCCGGACCTGGTTATATATATATATATATCTATCAGTGGCAGCTCGTGGTAATTTTACTTACGCATGCAGTCACATGCATTACAGTGTAGTACATATTAGATAAGCTGTATTTTGTCTTTTATGGTATTCTTATGAGTTATGTAGTAACCGAGGATAGAACCAATATTATATTAATAATAATTTTAACTATTTTTTTAACTTAAATAATAATTTTAAATTCATTGAGTATATTATTTATGCATGCAGTGCATGCCTTGCATTCATTAAGAAGCCGCCCCTGATATATATATATATAGATACAATGATTGTTTCAGAAACCCTAATTTAATAATAAACAAGACCAAAACCCATATTGATTATATGATCATATATTTCAGAAATTACTGTCCTTTATCTTCACTGTTAAAAACTTAAAAACTATCAACATGAAATTAATATACAATGAAATTCAACACAACCAAAGTGTGACTAGAATATACAGGGTGTTCCATAAGTCTGGAACCATAGGGCAAAATGATAAAAATGGCAATAAAAATGCCACACACACTTTTGGGCTGTTTGTGAAATGAGCAAGGATGGTAGCAGCTATGTCATCATCGGTGGATGTCCTCAGAGGTCCACTGCATGGTTTATCTCCTATGGATCCCATTTCCCTGAACTTTGCTACAAGTTTGCCACACAGCTGTATGTTATTGGCATGTGGTCTGGATGCAATCTGTTAAATTCCTCAGCAACCTCCCTCTGACTCCAATTTCCTATGAGCAGAATTACCTGGATGTGTTCTTCCTTACTCAAAGACATCATGGGCACTTGCATAAATGGAAAAACATGAATTACTTATTTTACCCTATGGTTCCAGACTTATGGGACACCCTGTATAGTTAATTTTAGAAAAACTTGTACCTTGGCAAGTTGACAGAAGAGTAATCAGAGTTTAGCATAGATTAAAGCTTGAGATCAGACAGTATGCGAGCAGATAAAGAAGAATGTGAAATATGATGGCTGAGTGTGTGGCTATCTTTTTCAAAAGTGGGAATTGAAGAGATTAGTTAATGAATAACCTGCTTATACAGAGATATAAAAAATGTTCTGAAATGCTTTTTTCATATTTGTAATTTTTTTTTTCTTTTTCATAACCTGAAGAAGGTAAGAACTCTTTCTGGCAGAATACTTCCCTCTTAAAGGCAAAACTACTTTATTTTTTAATTCTGCTTACCCATCACCCTACATCCTTACTTTTAAATATTTATGATTTTTTTTTTTTTTTACATAAATGTTTTTTAATCCATTTTTTTATCTCCTTTTCTTTCTTTTAATCCTTTATCCCAATTTCTTTCTGCCAGCTAAATTTCTTTCTTGTAACAATGTTACTAGGATACATAACTAATTGCACTTCTGGCTTTTTCATAAAATGACATTTGTTTTGCCTACAGAAGACCCTATTCAGCAATCACACAAATACATACTGTAATGGATGATTGTGGCTCTTGATTTAAATTTGAAAAGTGGAGCCAGTGGTTTTATGGAGCTTGAAAAATAACCTGTTTTACTTGTGGAAAAAACTGACAATATTTAGTTTATTTTTTTTATGGTGATAGTAATGTCTTGTGTATGGATGCGAAGAAACTTTTTTTCCCCAACAGCTGATCAATTTTATGGATCTGAGCACAAAAAATCTTTATTCCTACCCCTTAATGTTAAGGAAAATAATTTCTATTCTTACATATTGCACATTTCTTCACATCAAATGATTAACCTATAGGTTTAGTTAATTCAACAACAGACAACTCACCATAGGAAATAAACTACCTAAAATTGTCTCTGAACTTTTTCCCACAAAGCTCCATTATCAAATTTAAAGACAAACTCAGTAAAGAACAACAACTTAGGCAATAACAGCAAACACAGGTGGATCATAATTGATAAGCTGTTAGAGGATGCTGATATTCTCTGTCTGCAGGAAACAGGACTTAAAAGGACCTGAATAGCCTATTCAATAACTTTCATAGGATAGGGGAGGCCACCAGAGATAAACAAGATGGTCTCCTTACAGGCCACTGGTGGGGTAGCTATTTTATGGAGGTTGGGGTATAGGAAATATATTAGTGAATTAAAACTTGGTTTGAATTGGCTAGCTGGAATAGAAATTTGTGTAGACAATAAAAAATTTGTAATTGTGTGTATCTATATGCCTTCTCAGGCAGTTAATAATGAGATTACCTCATTAAACTGGGGCAGATCAGCAGTATTATTGATGAGTTGGATACGACATGTGTAGCTATTATTGGTGACTTTAATGCTAATGTGCTTATGATAATTCTTTGTTTAGCAACCACTTAAAAGCCTTCTGTAAAGATAATAACTTGACCCTTTCATCCATGTGTAGTCTTCCTGGTGATAGCTTTACTTATATTAGTGATAGCTGGCACACCACCTCATGGTTGGATCATAGTATTTGTATGTTCATTATACACAGTGATTCACTGGCCTACTTAGTCAGTGCTCCAGACAACTATCTCTTAATCTTCTATGGACCTCTTGTATAATGTCTGTACCTGTTGAGTTTGAAATAGTGTTTGTTTGTTAACACACTGCTTCTAATTGCATTTAAATAGACAAAGATCCTTTTCAAATAGTAAATTAAAGTAATAGTAATAGAAGGAATCAAAAGTAATATTAATAGAAACCTAGTAATTGACCCCATGTCTGCTCTATGCCTGAGAGAATCACCTCCGTAATATGCTCAGCACACCCAGAAGGACCCCAGCCAGGAAGCAGTAATCATTCCATGGGAAATCACACAAGTACTGATTAAGGGCCTCCCAATTAGCAGTGTCAAAGTGCCAAAGGCCAAAATGGAGTGATAGAACAGGAAACAGATATAAGATTGTGATTGGAGGAGCCCAGTGGAGAAAAAATTTGACAGAGTAAGAAGGATGAGAGGTAAGAAATAAGGCCAGAATGTTGGGTCTATCTCCAAGGCAATTGGGGATATAAGTTGGTTGCTGTACAATCTGCTCTAGGTCATTTAGGAGAGAAAAGTTGTAAGCTAGTTCACCAGGGATGTCAGTGAAATGGGAGGAAAGCCAAAGGTGGTGGTGAACATTGAAATCTCCTAAAATGGAGATTTCAGCAAAGGGTGAGTGGGAAAAAATGTATTCCACTTTGGAAGTGAGGTAGTCAAAGAATTTTGGATAGTCAGTAGAATTAGGAGAAAGGTAAACATCGCAGATGTATTTAGTTTGAGACTGGCATGTAAGCTGTCACCAGAGGGTATAGAATTTGAAAGATTTGAGTTTGGGAATACGAGAACAAGTTAGGTCATTGCATAACAAACTTAACATCCACCTTTGGAGTGAAATTGAGTAGAGAAAGTAAGAACGTACAAAAAATGGGTTGATGTCAGCCGTCCCAGACACCCGAGTTTCAGTGAGGAAAAGAAGATGAGGTTTAGAGGAGGAGGTGGTGTTCAACAGATTGAAAATTTGAGAAAAGGCTGCAAATGTTGCAGAAGTTTAAGAAAAGTGAATCAGACAGAGGTCCAGAACATTTTGAATGAGTGGTAGCAGTTCCAGCCCCACTACCTGGGTCTGCATTTCCATTATTGGGAGAGGGGGAGCCAGAAATGGGGACATTTATAGTCCCCTCCCCAGGGGACTCTGAGGTTTTTGAAGTTGCCATTTTTTTTTTTAAATTTTGAAAAGATTATGTAGTGTGTAAGATGCATCTACAAGTGAGGAATAGGGAGAGAAGTGTGTGTTTGAAAGCATGCTGGACTGCTCACAAGGTAGATGAGACAAAAAGATCAGCTAAGGAGGACAGTGACAGGAGAAATAAGAGTTCCAGCACTCCCTGTCTTCTCTCTAATGTCCCCCCGAGAGTACTTCCCTGGTCAATTGGTGTCTACAATCTCTTCCTCCATCCCAGGTTACCAACACAAATCAGCAACAAAATGAAAAAATAGAACCCTGTAATTAAACCTAAGCAGTAACTTTCAGATTCATAAGGCATAGCCAAGCAAAACTGCTTATGTATTTTTAATGTTTTTTTAATTCTCTATTTTGAAAAACCCAGATTTCCCCAATTTTTGGGGTTTCTGTTTGGGGTGGGGGGGGACCAGGTGGGTTGAGCTTTTTTTAAGAATGTGGGTTTTTTGCTAGGGATGTACCGATATCACTTTTTAGCCAATAACCAATACCAATAATTAAAAACAGTATCAGCTGATAACTGATACTGATATCCAGCTAGGGCTTATTAGTTTGTCATATTTTTGTAATATATTCATAATTTATTTTTTGTGTTGAAAATTTGGCAACAAAGCAATAATCCTTTTCATTAAAGATGGCAACACTACATTAGATGTCATAGTTTTGTTTGTTATACAATTAGACTGCAGGCCTATGTTGGGCTTAGTAAATATATTTTTAACCAGCTAGCTGGGTTAATATTGTGAGCTATGGCTACAAGATAGTTTTTTGGTTTTCTAGGCTTTATACCTATTTCTCAAGGATTTACACTTGTAAACATTGCCAATGCTGCTAGAAATTGGCTCTCTCCTGAACATACAGAGCAGCTGCTATTTTTACATGAGAACTTAACCCTTGTGAAAAAATAACGAATTATGTGAAATGATAAAAAAATAAAATATTGGAAATTTCATCCTCTAAATCAGTGGTTGGCGAACTTTTTTGGGTATTACCCCAAAATATATTTGAGGATGTAATCAGGACGTAAATTCGTAATATTCTAAAATTTAGAATAACGCCATATTTATGTAGCAAAATAAAATAAAAATATACAAAAAAAATATCAGCACAAAGTCTCTCTCATACCGCACGCATTACCCCCAAAAGTTTTAAATTTACCCCTGTTCCCCGACCACTGCTCTAAATAGTATTTTATTCATAATTTTTGAAAAATCTTACTTTTGAAATATCAGCCAATACAAATATGGATAAAAATCTACCGATATCACCAATACCGATATATCGGTACATCTCTATTTTTTGCCAACCCTGGAAATAAGGCAAATAAAATGAGAGGTATTATTAAAAGGAATGTTAGTTACAAGAGTAAGGAAGTCATCTGTAAATTATATAATTCTTGTTAGGTCTCATTCAAAATACTGTATTCAAACTTGGTCCCCTCACCTTAGAAATGATACTAATATGCTTGAAGAATAATGAAGAAGTGCAACAAAAGGCAACCAAGTTTATCCCTAACCTAAGAAAATTGAAATACTGGGAATAATTAAAGGAACTGGTTATGTTTAGTTTTGAGATGATGATGTTTGAGGGGAGATACGATATAGATGTTCAAAATGTTTTCAGGTTTGGACAATTTAGATGCAACTTTTTCTCATTAGAGGCTGATAAATTAACATGAGGGCATAATAAGAAAATCAGAAAACAGACTTGTAGACTTGATCTACAAAAATAGTCATAGTAATAGATTTTTGGAGTGAACTGCCACATGATGTGGTAAATAGTAGCTCCTTAGTCTATTTTAAGAAAAATTTGGACACTTTTATGAATGATATATTTGTAGATTGTAAATAATCTCTATTTTTAGCTTAAATTATGTAGGCTATTTTGGTAGCTCTGTAGATAGTTTTATGTTAATTAGCTGACTTGAGATTGACATTTCACACTTGTTTACAGGGATTAGTGTTGGGTCCATTACTCTTTACCTATATTATATCTAGGGCCAAAATGATTTAGAGAAGGGAGTAGGCAGTAAAATTTCTAAATTTACCGAAGATAAATTTGGAAAACATGAAGCCACTGGGGCCTATTAAGGTTAGCCAAGTCACAAGCTATATTTTATAATAAAATTACAACTGATAGTCATTTCATTATAATTCAGTCAGGGGTATAAACCATACCATTTTGGATTTTGTTGAGCTGGAGAGAGCCAATAAGCCTTGAAAAATGATGAAAATAGCAATTTAAATTTTTGTATTCGGACCTACAGTTCTTGAGTTATAGCACTTCAAAGTTTGACACCTTTGCCACTGGGTGGTGCTAAGAGCGCCATTTTATTTTTTAAAAATTTCTTTAAAATCATTTTTTTGTTAAATTTTAACAAACTGTGTCAAATCCTACATTTTTGAGGGCAAGGAATCCAAAAATGACATCAAAATGTGGAAAAAATTCACCCTTCCAAGTCATATCTTCCATATTTTATCTTCTTGGACCAAAAAAATGGGTCGGCTTTGAGGGCCTGTATCTCAGGTCTGCATAGGTTTTTTTTCAAGGGAAATGCAGCATTATTTAGGATAGACATATGAGAAATCATGTTTAAAAACCTCAGATATATTATCTTTGTATGATTTTACAGGCATGAGAGCATACCACATTTTCTTCTTGTACAAAAATGGGATTGTGCTCTTGCACCCCATTGCTATTTGCAAGAAATGCTCTAAAATTAATTTTTATCAACAATACAAAACAAGATGTCAAATTCCTACAATTCAAAGGGCAAGGAATCCAAAAACTACAGTAAAAGAGGCCATAATATCTTTCATTTAATGGTAAGTGTAATGGACAATTCCACTGGAATCAGTAACATTTAAATGCCATAAACAGATTATTTTTTAAAATGTTTTATTTCTAGTACCAAAATTTGTAGAGTGAAACATTTCTGCCATTAAACCTAGTTTAGACCCGTTAACATCACTTGTTAAGTTATGAGGAACTTCCCTATGGCTGTAACACCCATCACCATTTTCTCAACTAGACTTTGGACTAGCTATGGTAGATTTAGTATTATTGTTTTTTTTCTAAACATTTTATTTTCAAAAAGTTGAATACAAATCTTTACATGAATACATATTTGGTTACACAAACAGTATATTGTTCATTGTGCTCACAAAAGTGGATCTAAGAGAAGCACCTATTACAATAAGTTTAGTGTGTGTTTGGTTTGTAACTAAAATTCAATGAGAGCAGTGAAATCCTCATCTGATATTTTGTACACACATCCTGATGTAGTAATCGGTGCAATGAGTATTCTCAATATATTTGACTTTGGAATCCAGGAGATATCATCCCGAGTTGGCCAAGAGAATGTCTGTCTTGGACTGTGAGGTGTCATGAATTTAACCTCAAAGTCATCAGATTCCTTATCAACATCATTAATCACTCCAATCCACCAATGACTGTCATACATGGCAGCAACATAATCATGTAGTTTAGGTATCAGTGTTGTTGATACAGTGGATGGGGAACTGAAAAAAGAAGATGTTCCTGAAAGTTCCTCATCCTCTGCAGTTTTTTTGTAGGAGATGCAGCCAATCTTTCCTGGAATGAAGACATGAAAGCTTCTTATTCCAATTTTGAACCTTTCTTCTAAAGTGGCTCTTACTGGTATAAGTTCGTCTTTTGCAATATAAAAGAACTGTATTGAAGGCATGCTGCTCTTACAAAAAATGAAAGCTTGAACGGCAGAAATAATCTGATCTTTCTGTTAGAGTTAAACTTTCATGAAGCAGTTTTCTTTTAACAGTTCCACCAAGACCATCACATGGAGATTTCCCATGACTGGTGGCAAAGAAGTTCCATATTGCATCAAGTTCGAAATCTTGTTTGTGAAAAGTTAAATTAAGAAAATTTTTGAAGTTTTTGTACTGACCAGAGCATCCATCAGAGAAATATTCAATTTTTGAGATATGGGGCAAATACGAACGAATGAAAGAACAGAGAACAGTTTGAAGATAAACAAATCCAGTGTCATGTTCAAGGTCATCAGAGAAAAAGGCAAATGATTTTGTCTGAAGCTTACCAGAGGAATCCATATGATATAACAATAGGATGGATAGTACATTGTTGCTTAGTCCAGTACCACCCTTGAACTGCATCCTGAATGGCCATTGAATAATACTCAGCAAAATCAGCAAGAATGATGCAGGTTGAAGGATTCACAGAAAGTTCTTGTTTTAGTTTGTTGAGGTAACGTGCTTGACATTTGGAAATGTAGGAATGAGATGTCATATTGTCAATTTTAGAAGCCAAAAACTCAAAGAATTCAAAAGGATCCATAACCACTGACACTATTGTTGTACGATCGGTAGATTGCCACTGCTGGAATGTAATTTGGTCATGTTCATCAAAATCTGGAAAGGATTCTTTAAGAAAGTTGATCAGTCTTTCTTTACCAGGGCAATTTGAACAATGATGTACCATACATAGCTTGCTTGACAAATCACATACAACCATCTGCATTAAATGTTTGTAATCCAGGTTCAATGCATGGGCAGCAAGGACAGCATTATGATGTATGGAGCAAACACACAGAATGCCCACCAGCAGAGCCAACAACCTTACACCACTTTGGATGAAGTGAGCAGAATTTTGAAAAACCTATTTTCATGTCTGGATGTCTATCTTTAAATGAACAGTACAGTTCTTTCAGGCTGCAAAGAAGCAGTCTTTTTTGTTTATGGACTTTGTATATGCTAAGCTAATGTAGTCCTTTGCACTAGGCATTTCTCTTGAATACTCATCATCCTGATAAAAGTTAATAACAGTATTGATTATGGATTCTTCAAGTCCTTTTCTTGCAGCTCTAGTGGGTTTGGCCAAAACACCATATTGTTTTTTTAAGTTGATGGCTAATTGAATTAAGTATTTGCTGGCACCAAAAAATTCCATTGTTTCAGCTGTGGTCCAAGATTTAGGTTTTAATGTAAGGATTTGAACTTTTTCAGCTTTATTTTCTGTTAGACAATATTTGGTTTTTAAATCATCCATTAATTCATTAAGGCCCTCTGCATCTGAATTATGGGGAAGTTGAGTTTTGGAGCAAGATGGCTAGTCTAAACCTGTGGACATGAATGCAGTCTCCATATATTTTGCTGCTTTTTCTATCTTTTGTTGGACATGTGAAATTTTTTGTCATTTTGACTTGCCCTGTGATTTCAATGGAGATACTCCACAAGCTGTAAGCGAAGTCTCCAACAATTCAGAGGTGAGTTCAGGAGTTGAAAAATCAGGATCATTTCTTTGAGAATCATCACACACACTTTTGTCAGATGAACTGTTCTGAACAATGGATTTTGCATGTTTCCAGCATTTTAAGCAAAGCTTTTGACCAGAGATTACCTGAATAGATGATGCTGAAAATTGACAGGCCAAGTCAACAGTAATCACATGTCAACCATTCCGCATCTTCTGCTTGTGCCTACCTACGCAACCATGCAGAGTAAAAGGGTTCAGCATTTTTTCTGGCAATTTTCATATCATTTGATGTACATGTCATAGCGATGAAAACAAACTTTACTTTCATCATTCAAAGAGACAGTTCCATTTTCTAGTTGTGGCTTTATGCCAGACTGCCAAGTAAGCAGTTCAACCTCATCTTCTGCCTGTTCTGCAAGATGTCTGTAGCCTGTATTCTTGTTGTACCATGTTTTATGACATGAGTCTTCTGAACCTTTAACCATTCCAATTAAACAAAGGGAAAATTCTGTTTCCATGTCCATTTCTGAAGCATACTATAGCACTGTTAATGAATCAACACAATCACAATCAGTTCACAATCACAATCAATTCATAAATCAATTTTGAGATTATTTTATAGTAGTCTATGGTAGTGTGCAGTCAGTCTGAAAAGAAAACACAGGTATATTAGGGACCTACTGTATTTAAGATATAGTGTGGTAAAAATATGATAAGATATTTGATTCAATTAAAAAATATATATAAGCATATATTGCATATAAGCAATACCATCCTTGAAAGCTGCCTATCTTTTGTCTCCAAAATATTATGTATTAATAATTGTATAAAAAATATTATGTAGTGTACTACTAAGCTATCAATAAAGTTTTAATGTAGAAAATACAATTTAGGTAAAGTTATTGTGGCTGTTCTTATAATTAAATTAAGGGCCACACAGCTCAGAATTAAGTTGCGGAAATTTTATCAAGAACATTTAAAATTTTAGTTGAACAATATGAAGACAGAGAATTGAAATCAGTGATAGAAAGTTACAATGCTACCATTATTAAATTATTAAAATAAATAGTTAATCCCACTTTCATCCAAGAAGAAAATATGGTATGCTCTCATGCCTGTAAAATCATACAGAAAGATAATATATCTGAGATTTTTAAACATGATTTCTCATATGTTTATCCTAAATAATGCTGCATTTCCCTTGAAAAAAAACCTATGCAGACCCGAGATACAGGCCCTCAAAGCTGATCCATTTTTTTGGTCCGAGAAGATAAAATAGGGAAGATATGACTTGGAAGGGTGAATTTTTTCCACATTTTGATGTCATTTTTGGATTCCTTGCCCTCAAAAATATAGGATTTGACACTTTGTTAAAATTGAACATACAACGATGATTTTAAGGAAATTTTTAAAAAATAAAATGGCACTCCAGTGGCAAAAGTGTCAAACTTTGAAGTGCTATAACTCGAGAACTGTAGGTCTGATTAAAAAAAATTTAAATTGCTATTTTCAGCATTTTTCAAGCCCTATTGGCTCCCTGCAGCTCAAAAAAATCAGTATAGAGTATTTGAATGTAACACCCATTCAGGGTCTCCCATTTAAAGGTGTCTATGAAGCAAGTGACCATACTGACTGAGTCTTTTATACATCACAGTGCTATGAGGGGCACCACTCGGCAGAGAAATCTTTTTAAATTGGGGGTATAAAGACAGTGTGTCCCCTAACCCAAGATGCTGCCTCTCTACATCCTATCACTCTGTGTGGGTGATGAGATTTACCCAAATAAAAGATAAACTATATATATATATGTATATGTTAAAAGTCTCTAAAGTATGGGAACTCTCAACTTTATCATCTAAGCTATTCCAGAATTTTATTACTCTATTTGAAAAACTATGTTGTACTAGCTGTGATTTACATCTTTGGTGAAAAAGCTTAAGGCTATGGCCTCTTGTCCTATCATTGTGATCCTTTGTAAAAAGAGAGTGGAAGTCTATATTATCTAACTTATTTATTATTTTATATACTTCTATCATATCACCTCATAACCACCTTCCCTTTAAGGAAAACATGTTTAGCTGCTCCAACCTCTCTTTATAACTAAGGTGTCTAAGGCATGGTATTATCCTTATCACTCTCTTTTGTACTTTTTCTAGTCTGTCTTTGTCTTGCTCTAAATAAGGACTACTGAACTGAATGCAATACTCAAGAAGAAAACTCACGTATGAAGTGTAGAGCCTACTTATAATTTCTAGTGATTTATATTTGGTAAAGATTTAGTAGAACACATCCACCCAAACTGGTGATGAAAATAGGTTTTTCTAGTATATTTCATGCTATTTCAATTGAATCTGCCCTTCATTTTTGGCACAAATGCACCATTATGGAGATCCCCCCCCCCTCATAAGGCTTTGAAGAAGAGGGAAATTGTGGGCTAAAAAGGTCAGAATCAATTGAAACAGCATGAAATACACCAGAAAAACCTGTTTTCATCAGTAATATTCACAGCAAAAGTAACCTAACCTGGTACCACTTACCTTCCCAGGTATAATCACTTATGGCGCTGAATGCCTAGTTCTTATGGCATTGAATGCCCAGTTAAGTCAACTGTATACCCTTGATAATTGGTTGTTGTGATATTTTTGTTAAAACTAATGAAAATAACACAACTTAACCTAAACAATTGTCAAGGGCATACAGTTGACCTAACCAGACATTCAATTAACCTAACCAGGCATGGGTACCCATAATGAATTCTGGACCCGGAAAGGTACAGTAAGTAGTACCCCTAACCTAACCTAGATGACATCCCACTCAGACTAGGAGCTTTCATCACAGACAGCCATTCTAAAGCTAGTATTGAGTTCAAATTTCAGCCGCTGGACCTGCATGGGAAAATCACATGACAATGGGGCAGCTGCTGATTGGCTAATGATGATAACACGACTACATACATCACAGGACAAGATGGTTTGACTAGGCCCCCTAGTAAATAATGACCAACATGCATAACTACACTTTTCCACATTAAACTTCATGGTTTATCTTTTTACAAGGGTACATTGCAGGCTTTTGAGGAATTTTAGAATTTCAGGTTATGTTAGGTTATATATTAAAACTGTTTTTCCGATTGCTTTTGATGATGTTTGAACGAAATTAACCTTTGTTCAAACCACATCAAAAACCAGAAAAACAGTTTTGATTTACAAAGCCTGTAATGCACACTTGCAAAAATTTACCAATTTCATCTCCCATCTATCTGCCCAAGCAACTACTCCATCAATGTCCTTTTACATTTTCATGGCATCTGTTAAAGATCTTACATTTTGTCCCAATTCTGTATCATCTGCAAATGTTGAAGTTTTACTAGTTAGACCCTTTTCCAAGTCATTAATATACTGTAAATAATAAAAAGTAGAGGTTTAGGTACTGACCCCTGTGGGGTAATATAAAGTACAACTTTATTGGTTAGGCTACATTTAGGCACAACTTTATGGTTAATGTTTAAATTTGGAGTTTACTGGTGTGTAACTTAGTCTATACCACGTAGGGTTGGCTTAGGCCTGCGATAGCTTAGCTTGGGCCTAACTTGAGTCCTAGGGCCTAATTTCATTAATGTCTTACTTGAAAATATGTTCTGTAGTCCAAATTTTCATCTTTATTAATTTGTTTGAATAAAAATTAATTAGGTAAAGCTTCAGAGTACAAATAAGAAATTTAATTTAATAGCCTTCAGTGTGGCCTCCCTGAGTCAAGGTTGCTTTTTAAAAGGGAAGGATTGCTGCTACTACGACTATTTAAGTGGAGTAAGAAAAAAAGAAGAACTCGTGATGGATTATATAACATGACACAGAAATAAAATTTACAGACATCTCGCTACTATATTTAAGTAGATATTTAAGATTTAAAAAATATTCAACTTTATTTAAGATTTGAAATATAAATTGGCTATTTAGAATAAATTAAGAGAGAAACAACAAAATCTTGAGATTCATTGACTTGTGACTCAAAAAGTTTATTTGATGATTAATTTTAAATGTAATGGTATCAGCCTATTTACCTTTTTATCGTGCTGCAGTTATAATTTTATTACTTACATAAAATATTATAGACCCTACTATAAATGTAAGCTATTTCACATACTATTATTGGTATTTTGAAAAGAGAAGACGTAGGCCTACTGGTTGTACGGTCTCATGCGTGATTATGCAATAAAACATGTAAACTTTTCACATTTTATATTGTATATTCAAGATTTAAAATTGCTCCATATAAAACTACAATAACTGTAGACTGGTTTTTGTTATTTCCAGTGTGCAGTAAAATACACTGATAACGCGGTATGAGAATAACTGCAAAAAATCTAGAATTATTTTTTACCATGCCAGGCGAGACGTGAGTAACGAGGTATTTTTTGAGCTAAATGGGCATAATTCAAGCTTTAAGTAGGCTTTGCACTCGCTCAGCAATCACGGACAAACGCTGGTAGATGTAAGTCAGGGTTGCCATTTTGGCTTTTTTAAGGCCACATTTGTAAAATTTGGCCTCATTCAAACGTCACTGGCCTGAAAATCTGTGTTTGGCCTTTTTAACACATTTGGCCTTTTCTTGGCCTTGTATAAGACAAAATAAAATTTTATTGTCTTTTCCCTTTATAGTTAGCTATTAATATTGCAAAATATAACATAAATATTGCAAAGTGTGACCTAAAACATTACATATATAGAGTCTTTTGAGTTTGATCTGACTCCTACCTTTAGATCATTACGTCATGCAACGCTTCAAATTCAAAACGTTTTTGAACATACGAAGGCGAAAGTGTCATGTTGAAAGAGTATTTTCCCTTGTAACGGCGATCAAAACACGTCCGAGAAACAGAATACAAGTTAATCTCTTAGATGCACTTGTTAGAATAAGAGCGCATTTAAACGAAAATTCGATTTGTTGCAAGGAATTCACCGCCTCTGACAGCATGTTAAAGAAATTTAAAACAGACTTGCTTTATGCCAATAGCAGTACAACTGCTATAGCAGCCAATTCCCAGCAAAATACGGAAGTGGAAAGACAGGATGAAGAAGACGACATAACTATTTTCTTGGAATAGTTATGGTGTAAATCGTTTTACCTCCAGGTTAGTTACTTTATTATATCATTTCAATGCATAATAAATCAGTTAAATATATATATATATATTTAGTTTATTATAAAACTGCTTTTATATATAAATCGGCGGTTTGGCTCTTTTTTGGCCTGTTTTTTTCTCCAATTTGGCTTTAAACATCCAAAATCATCTGGCAACCCTGATTGTAAATCGAAAATTTGTAGTCAGTACACAGCAGCTATATATGGTTTTAGTGTTATTTGCATTTACATGGTTATTATGTATTTATTATTAAATTTTATTTACAAGTCTGAAATGAAACGCTCTCCTTTTCTTAGGCTTTAATCAACTTAATTGAACAACATTCCTGTTAATATAAATAACAATAATATAGTTATGGTACACAAAATATATATATATATATACTCAATGATGCAAGTTATAATAATAATATAGATATAGTAAACATAGGGCATTTATATGAATTGTTTATACTACAGATTAGGATTAATTACATCAAAGAAAATATCATTACCTTCATAGAATAAAGTGGATCTTAGGGTCTTTGTTAGCCTTAGCTTCTGTAGATCTGTAGATCTGTAGATCTTACATCTCATCAGTTTAATTCAGACATCATCAGATTCATCAGTTTAATCGAATTGAATATAAACACAAATGATTTTACTTAGATATAACATTCTAATAAAGTCATCATAAACCTGCAAAATAATATTACATTTTTCCCTCCTACTTAGATTGAACAATATAGTCCTCAAAATAACTAGGCGGACACCGAGTACGCCCTGATCGCCGTACCTCAGTCATAGGGGACTCTGTATTTTGATTATCATCATCTATAGTACAGGATTTGGCCTAGAGTTCGTATAAATTTCTGGGTGCAGAGGTTTTGACGACTGATCTAGACTAATTTTGGGGCGTAGAATCCGAATTTTTCTATGCCATCGCACCAAATTGGTGCGAAAGTAGTAAAAATGGCTAAAAATTGGCAAAAATGGCAAAATTTTATCAGGTTTTTGTATTTTTGTCATATTCTTGAGTTGAAAATTTTTTTAAGGGCAATTGTTTGTTTGAGAATCTGTGTTTGTAACATACTGCTGCCTGAACCAAGAAAACTGACAAAAATGTCAAAAAATAACAGCAAAAATAGTAAAAAATTAAGTAAATATTGTCAAAAAATCGTAAAAATGAAATTTTTGGCTATTTTGGGGCATAAACTAGCTCTAACCAATCTTATCGAACTAAATAGTCAAGAAATTAGATATTAATAGCTCTACTAAAATTTCCTAACACAAAAACATGTACAAATGTCTAAATTTTGGGTTACAATGATTAAAAATGGTTGTAGAATATTTGAAAAAATAGACAAAATATAAAAAATAGTACTAATTTTATAAAACTCTTAGGTTTGCATGCTGTAAAAGGCTGTGAGATAAGATCATGTATTATTTCTGATGATGAAGTTGACTGAAAATCTTGCAAAAGTGGCAAAGAGTTTGGCAAAAATGATAAAAACTGATATGAAAAGAATAGACCCGTAAACAAGGCTTTATTCAACTCAAAACATAACATACATATTATCACGACATTCTCCCCGCCTAGCAGAGAAATCACCATCCATAACGTTGGGGCTCTCGACGCTCTCGAGTGGAACGTCGCAATACTGGTTCGTCCGGATGAGCAGAAGGAAGGGCGATGTTGTCTGGCATATCTGCTGCATCTGTAGGAAAACTAGGAGGTGCATCCCGGGGCATATTGTCACTCCGATGTATAGGTGATGCGGTGGTGGGGCCTGGTGCAGGCGGTGAAATAGTAGGACAGGGTGACAAATCCCGTAGGGACACTGAAGACTCACGGCCATCTGGGTACTTAATGTGTGCGTATGTCGGGTTAGCCTGCAAGAGCTCGACTTCCTCCACCAGTGGCTCACTCTTGTGGGATCTGACAAATCGACGCAGGAGAACAGGACCAGGAGTCATCAACCAGGTCGGTAGCGATGTGCCCTGACATGACTTTCTTGTAAAGCCAAAGAACCTTTCATGCGGGGTCATGTTGGTAGAGGTGGATAGCAAAGAGCGAACAGAATGGAGGGCCTGAGGCAGAACCAACTCCCATTCGTCTTCAGGTATGTCATAAGACTTCACGGCCAAACACACGGATTTCCAGATTATGCCATTGTAACGTTCAATCTGGCTATTTCCTATAGGATGGTATGGGGTTGTCTTGCTGGTCGCCACTCCACGACTAGTGAGATATTCCTGCACCTCACGTGACAGAAACGTTTGTCCTCGATCAGAGTGAATAAAGTTTGGCATACCACAAAGAGAAAAAATAGTGTCGAGGCACCTCACGACAGTCTGGGACGTCATGTCATGGCAGGGAATGGCGAAAGGGGATCGAGAGTACTCATCCACCGCAGTGAATAAGTACTTGTTTCTGGTACGGGATGGGACCGGCCCCTTAAAATCAATACTTAATCTCTCCATGGGATGGGTCGCCTTGATAAGGGTACTTTTCGCCGGCCTGAAGAACTTTGGCTTTATTTCAGCACATACACGACAAGACGAGCACACACTTCTTACGTCACTGGTAGAGAATGGTAGGTTTTTCGACCGAACAAAGTGCAACATCCTAGTGACACCCGGGTGACATAGACCAATATGTATGTCCGTGAGGCGGCTTGATGGGGAAAGCGAAGCACAGAAGGCTCGAGTAAGTGCATCTGGAGCGACGTTATCTTTACCTGGCCGATAACGAATCGAGTAACTGAAAGAAGCTAGTTCGAGTCTCCATCCTTGTATTTTATCATTTTTGACCTTCGTCCTTTTCCGATTGTCCAACATAAAAGCCACAGAGCACTGGTCAGTAACGATGGTGAAATGTCGACCAGATAGAAGGTGAGACCATTTTCTAACAGCCTCGATTATGGCTGTTGCTTCTTTCTCCACGGGAGGATAGTGCGTTTCGCTCACATTTAATGTTCTAGACATAAAGGCGACCGGGCGACCATCCTGGTTCAAGGTGGCCGACACAGCCACGTCGGAAGCGTCACACTCCACAACGAATGGAATCGTGTCATCAATGCTACTAAGAGCGGCAGTTCCGAGCAGTTTCTTTAAGGTATTAAAAGCTGTGATGGCTTCGGGGTTTAAAGGAAACGTTTTTGCTTGATACAGTGGTCGAGCCTTATCGGAGAATTCAGGAATCCATTTCGCATAATACGCAAACATGCCAAGGATCCGCTGAAGAATTAGTAGGAGGTAAGAGGTCCTGAAGTGGTTTTAACCTGTCCGGATCCGGTTTGATCAAACCGTTTTCTAGTTGATAGCCAAGTATGTTGATTGATGGCGCTGATATTACCGATTTTGACTTGTTGAAGGTCAGATTCCTTCGTCTAGCCGCCGCAATGAAGTTTGCAAGATTAGTGTCGTGTTCCTTTTGGTCCCGTCCAGCGATAGTGATATTATCTAGGTAAGGAAATGCGCCACAGAGACCCTCTTCCTCAACGAATTTGTCGATGACCCTTTGGAAGACTGCAACTCCATTAGTAACGCCGAATGGTACCCGGGTGAACTGGTACAATTTTCCGTTTGCTTCAAATGCAGTAAAAGGCTTATCCGAATCATGGATACGTATTTGATAATATGCACTCTTCAAATCAAACGTCGAGAAAACTTTATACTTTGCTAAATCATTGATCATGTTTTGAATTCTAGGAAGCGGGTAGGCGTCGAGGTCAGTATAGATATTGACCGTACATGAGTAGTCGATACAGAGTCGCTTCCTGTGGCGCTCTGTCTCATCCTTTGCGATGACTATCTGCGCTCTCCAGGGCGATGTGCTAGGCTCGATAATACCTTCGGAGAGGAGGTTGCGGATCTCCTGGGCGATGAATTCTCGGTCCGTCGAGCCAAAGCCCCTAGACTTTGTGGCTATTGGTTTAGCGTCCCTCTTCATGTTAGCGAATAGGAGAGGCTCTGGTATGTCCGCTGCAATCAAACAACAGGTGGCATTATTTTGATTGGAAATTCGGAGCTCAGGCTTCTCTCCACCATAGTCAATTGTCACCGAAGAATGCTGCTTCTGGAAGTCTATGCCAAGTATGATATCACCGCATAGATCTCTCACTACTCCAAGACGCGTTCTCGGGTAATCGCAATTGCTCAATTGCAAATCCGTAATGCAGATCCCAGTCACGGGAGCGACTACTGAAGTCATAGCTAGGGTAATATCTTGCTGTACTGGTTCAATACAAAGCTGCAGTCGACGAGCGACCTTTTCATTTATAAAGCTGTTAGTGCTTGCTGAGTCGACAAGGACTGGAATTGGATGCCCATTGATCGTAACCGTGATGCAAGAGTAACGCAGGCTCTGTGGAACTGCAGCTATGATTGAGCAGAGGGAGGGGGAAAAGATAGATGCGGTAATTCTTTTAGTTGTCTTGGACTGACAGACCTTCGCCCAGTGACCCACTTTGCCACATGATGAACAATCAGAGTTCTTGGCTGGACACTTGTCTCGGGGATGGATACCACCCCCACAGAACCAACACTGTTGCTTTTTTACGGTAGCAACAGCAATCGTAGAACGCTCAGTCTGATCATTTTGCTGAGAGGCTGACGTGGTTGTGTCCCCAGACGGCTGGTAGAGTTCTGTGACCGCAGTGAATTGACCAACCGATTGGTATGATTCTGAGTTACGTTGCGCAAGGTCAAGAGCTCTAGCCCGGTCGTATGCCTGCGTGAGAGTCAGGGTTTCATTCTCCAAAAGACGCTGCCGGATCACCGCAGAGGAGAGTCCGTTGATAAAGGCGTCACGAACAAGTTCCACTCTGTATTCTTCCGCCGATACAGGTTTCAGATCGCAATGCTTGCTGAATCTGTGCAATTCCTGGAGAAATTCGTCCAACGATTCAGACACCTGTTGTCGTCTTGTGGCGAGAAGATGCCTAGCGAATATTACATTCTTTTTCTTTACATATAGTTTCTCAAGCACCGCCATGGCGGCACCATAAGTCGTCTCGTCGGCAATGTGCTCATATATATCAGCCGATACATATCTTGCTAAACAACGATTTCTATCAGGGGCCTGATCTCCGCATTCTGTGATGAAATTTTCAAAAGTTCTTCGCCAGTGCTTAAATTCTTTTTCCACATTTGGAACGTTTGGATCAATGACTAGTTTTTCCGGGCATAATATACGTTCCATATTTTGATTTTCAAAAACTGACTAAGTGACTTTAAACTAATATGTCAAAGCTAATCGACTCTCTGAATGGCTGAATCTCATCTGAATCTAAATGACTTCTCTAAATGACTGAATCATTGAATGAGTTGAATAAATTGATATGAAAAGAATAGACCCGTAAACAAGGCTTTATTCAACTCAAAACATAACATACATATTATCACGACAAAAACTATCAAGGCCGCTTATGTGATTGAGAAAGTGTTACCGTCACTCAGGTGCATCTTCCCAGTGCAGCGCCACGGCAATGGGCTAAGTTATAGCTAACTTAGTGGGAAGACCTCATTTAATGATGAGGCCCCATTGGTTTTTTTTCTGTTCTTTTTTTCGTTTATTTGAAACTTTTATTGAAACATTATTTACAAATAAAAGCACTATGGCTTTTGTGGTATCATCTTCCGACACCATGAAAATGAAACAGAAGTACAATGTACAGATTTGTTCATCTGTAATTTTATTCAGTTACCTGCTGAAATTCAGGCGTTAGGATTTTGGCATGTTCTTTGATTGCACTTGCAGAATGAGCAGCATGGTATGGATGACGCAGTGCAAGGGCATTTTGACCTCTTTGTACAGGTTTTGCAGCTGCAAGGTTCAATCAAATCCTGAGGTTTATCTGGGTAATCGGTTAGTTGAGGTTCCAAAAGTCCCTCATCAGACTTTACATAACCAGAGTCAAGTGGATTTAAATTTTCAGATATGGAGCCATATGGAGAGTCAGGCCAAAGTTTGCACTGAAGATATGCCCGTTTAATATGCAGTTTAATACTTTTTGAAGAGCAAGGAAACTGAGTAAAATCGATTTTGTCCCCAGTTTTGTAGTATTGCTCAGATCTTAGTTGATCAAATGATATGGATTTTGACTTGGGTTTGATGCAATGAACCAGAAAGTTTTCGGCACCTTCGATTATTTCCTCTGTAAGTGGTTCCTTGCCAAAGTCTTTAATTTCATCAAAGTAGTTTGACTGCTTCAGTGCACTAGATTTTGTGCTTACTTTACTGACACTGTCACAGCCAGTTAAAGCATGCAAGGCAGGCAAAACTTGGATCAAATCGTTTTCAAGCTTTTGATGCAAGCCATGCAGAGGAATGATTTTGCGACTTGTTCCAGAGCCTTTAACAAACCATAATTCCTTCAGGCCATGCTCAATCCATTTTGTTAAATGGTAGATGAGGCACACAAAGATATCAGTATCACTGGTAGTTACTGAAACTGTAGCTCCACCACCAGGCATTGCTTTATCCACCACATAGTTTACGTGTAACATCACTTTGTCATCTGCTTCTTCTTGTGAAGAACAACGCTCAGAAATTTCGCAGACCTTCCCATTTTGGAATTTGACACAAACTTCTGGTTTTTCAAGAGTACCACCTACCAGTACAATTATTTTATCTCCATGGTAGTTTTCCATGAAAAAGCCGACAAAAAATTTTGGAAGTTTGCCTTGTTATCTGTGGAACTCCAATACTTGTTGAAGTCAATTGGAAGCCTCTGCTCAGGTGATGTTATGGAAATTTGTATTTTCGAATGCGCAATTGATCGTCTCATCCGTTCTCCAGTCTTGATGCTTGAAGCCTTGTAATTTTCAAATAAGATATGAATTGTGGTTGACTTGGATCCTATACTCAAAAACATATTTAAAAGTGATTGTGCAAATTCACCAAATGTTTTCAACATTGCTTTTTTCACCGGGAATTTCCTTACTTGAGTCATAAAATCTATGATCATTGCATCATTCCCTTCTAACAACAATGGGAGGTCTTCACCCAGTTTCTTTTCAAGTTCCGATCCCAATTCCGATTTTTTAGATTCCTTCAAAAAACCATCACTGTCTACAAGAAAAAATGGAAGAGGTGTAATTTCATGGAAAAGTAATTGATTCAATGGAAATTTCCTGAGCTGAGCAAATGCAATGTAGTTCAGTGCTGCAATGGTTTCTTTTTTTATGTCATATTCCTTTCGTTTTCTGGAAGTGTTCCTCGCTGTTGCGGGTTTTTGCCTCTTAATTGCTGCAAACAAAGTTTCTGTTCTTTTCTCAAGCCGTTCGGTTTTGAAATCCTTGTAAGCAACATCTCTATCCAGGCAAGTAATGTGATATGTATAAGACTCTTTATCCTCTTCACCGGTAGCAATGTTTCTGAATGGTTTGCCATCTAATGTTTTGCTCAATGTGTTTCCAACTTTGTAAATGTACTGTTGAATAGCTTGGACATTACTGGAGCTCGATAAGGCATGCTGTGTTTTAATCCTTTTGCTTGAACTATTTTCTGGAGGAGTTAATTCTTCCCCTAAGGAGGAATCGGAGGATTCAGATTCAGCATTTTTAGACTTCTGGCTACGTTCAACGAACTTTTTATATGTTGCATATAGGGGTTAAAACCGGTATTGAAATACCGGTATTAATACCGGTATTGAAGAAGTACAAATAATACCGATATTATAGGTTTTCGGTATTGACAAAAATTGCTATTGTAAAATTTAGGCAATTTAGTCCTCCGATGGGCAAATAAACTGTTTTTGGAGGATTCGGAGAAAAAAAAAGTTTCGGGGTATTTTGCAGTTAACCTCTTTTTTTCGTTTTCTATTCCTTTCTATCAAAGAAAACTATTTATTGCACTAGCTTTAAGAGTGATTCATTCAACTGTAGCCATTTCTTCAACAGAGTGGGAAATTATTGAAAACCTTTATGACACCTTACGTCCTGTTGAAATAATTCTTAAAGGGTTATGCTCGAAAGATGCATCACTCCTGACAGCTGAATCATCAATGAAATTTATTTCAAAGAAACTAGGAGAGAAAAATAATCCAATAGTAAAAGAGTTAAAAGATTGTCTTAGAAATCGTTACATTTCAAGAAGACAGCAAGACATTGTAGGTTTAATCAAATATCTTCATAATCCCGAAGTTTTAAAAGTTCAAGAAGAGGAAAGTTTTTCTGTTCCATCAAAATTAGTTCTCAAAAGAACTGCAGAAAGGCTCCATAAAAGACTTTTCCCTAAGAATGTGGTTGATTTGGAGATAGAAATGGAAGAACAGGAATTTCCATGTAACTCTGAAAATGTAGCTGCAAATAAGACTGAAGTGGAAGCAGATTCATTACTGAGTGAATACATGCAAGAAATGGACAAACTAGGAAAAGTGCCATCTAAAAAAAATTCCATTGATTTTGATGTTACTAATGAATTTAAAAGCTTGGAAGTTACTTTACAGAGAAGTGAGAATTTAGAGAAGCTGTACAAGGCACTGCTTTCAATTAAACCTACAAGTGCAGAATCAGAAAGAGCCTTTTCTGCTGCAGGCCTATTTCTGACGAAACTGAGATCAAGTCTATCTGAACAATCCCTAGATGCTCTTTGTTTCCTCAAAGCATACTTTCAAAATCAAACTAAGAAATAAATATTTAGATACTAATAATTTCTATCTACCCCAGTAGTTGTATAATAATATGCTAAAAAAAATTCAAATAATATTTTTATTACAATTTAGTAATTTACTGTATAAACTTTTTCGAATAGAATGCCATCTATTTGGAGTTGGGTCATTAATTTATAGTAAATATGGTGAGTACTGCAAGTCCCTCAGACTTGTGGGAGGGTTGGTAGGGTGGCACCATAATAAATAAAAATAAATTATTTTTTTCATAATACCGGTATCAATACCGGGATTAGCATAATTGCCTCCAAATACCGGTATTGAAAATTTTCGGTATTATGCAAGCACTAGTTGCATAGCACGAAGTGCTGTGATACTAGATATAAGGAGTCTGACTCTCAGTAAGAGCTTTCAAACGCTTGTTTCTGTCATCATTTGGGTACGCAGAAGCCAACTGAAGCAAATTTTTTATTCCATGTTCTCCGCTGTTCAACTATTTCTATCCACTTGAGCTTTTGTTCTTCTGGCACAAGATACATTTACCAAGGTTTGAGCTATGCTTCTTTTCTGGCACAAGTTGACATACATCCTGAAAAAATAAAATATACTAAGACTTCTTGCAATTGCAATTATAATAAACTGGTTCTATTCTATACATATAAAAATTCATTTGTAACACATTGGTCTTTATATTTATGTTTTAAATATTCAATTCGATTATTACTTACCATGATCTATCATCTGTTGAATCACATAATGAATACAGGGATCCTCAATTTGTAGCTACTGTACTACCAATACTAAACCTGAAACACAATAAATATGACTTAGTTACTCTAAAGAAATCAAATAGGTCGATTCTATAAGAAGTTCAAGCATTTTACAACAAGCAAGCCCAAGAATAACATAAAATTAGTACTATTTTTTTATATTTTGGCTATTTTTTCAAGTATTTTACAACCATTTTTATCGATTTATACCCGAAATTTAGACATTTGTGCATGCTTTGTTTTAATAAATTCTTGCAGAGCTATTAATATCTAATTTCTTGACTATTTAGTTCGATATGACTGGTTAGAGCTAGTTTATGCACCAAAAGAGCCAAAAATTTCATTTTTGCGATTTTTTGACAATATTTACTTAATTTTTTACTACTTTTGCTGTTATTTTTTTACATTTTTGTCAGTTTTCTTGGTTCAGGCAGCAGTATGTTACAAAAACAGATTCTCAAACAAAAAATTGCCCTTGGAAAAATTTTTCAACTCAAGAATATGACAAAAATACGAAAAACTGATAAAATTTTGCCATTTTGACCACTTTCGCACCAATTTGGTGCGATGGCATAGAAAAATTCGGATTCTCCGCCCCAAAATTAGTCTAGATCAGTCGTCAAAACCTCTGCACCCAGAAATTTATACGAACTCTAGGCCAGATCCTAGACTACTACTGAAGTCTCAGGAGCGTTGACCGGTGAGGGATTGGAGGGAGCAATGGTGGGTGACTGATTTGAGGGCAGGATGGTAGGTGGCGGGGGATGGTTGTTTAACACATCATCACCTTCGTTAGTATTTTCGTATTCTCGAGTTTCAGATTCCCCAGCAGGGGCGAGGTGCTTAAGCGAGACAGTAGTCTCTCGGCCTCCTGGGAGACGAACATGAGCATATTCGGGATTAGCCTCAATGAGTTCTACTTCTTCAACTGGAGGCTCATATTTAGACTGACGTGTATAATTTTTCAATAATACTTTACCCGGGGCGGTAAGCTACGTAGGTATGGAATGGCCATTTGTAGATCGACGCTGATAATTAAATAATCTCTTATGAGGGGTGCAGTTTGTAGAAGTACATAAAAGAGATCGTATGCTATGTAATACATTGGGCTAAACCGTTTCCCAACAGCCAACAGGGAGTTTTCTTGAAGCCAAAGCTAAATTTACTCCTTTCCATATAATTCCGTTATATCTCTCAACTAAACCATTTCCCTGAGGATTATATGGGGTCGTTCTACTAGTGGCCACTCCGCGTGAGTTCAAAAACTGTTTAAGTGTATACGACATAAAGGAGGAACCTCTATCGGAGTGCATATACGCGGGTGCACCAAAGATAGCAAAAAGTTGACTAAGACAATCAACTACAGTTTCAGTGGAAGTGTCCGCACATGAAAACGCGAAAGGAAACCTCGAAAATTCGTCTACTATCGTTAGCAGATAACGATTACGGGAATTGGAAGCAAAGGATTAAGTCAATATTTAATCTTTCGAAAGGTTGTGTAGCTTTTATTAACTGACCTTGATTACTATTTAAATACTTCGGTTTACACTGGGCGCATACAGTGCATTTTGAAATAACGTTTTTTACATCTTCAATTGAATATGGGAGGTTTCGGCTTCTAACAAAATGCCACATTCTAGTTACTCCGGGATGGCACAAGGCAATGCGTAACTCTTCTAAATGATGTTTATTAATAGATGCTATAAATGCGCGAGAAAGCGTATCTGGAGCTATATTTTCTCTTCTGGGTCGATATAAAGTGTCATAACTGAAACTTGATAATTCAAGTCTCCATCTCATGATTTTCTCGTTCTTAACATTTCCTTTATGATTAGTGTCAAACATAAACGCTACTGACCTTTGATCCGTTACTAGTTTAAAGTGTTTACCAAGCAGATAATGCCGCCATTTTCGGATAGATTCAACAATGGCGTATGCTTCTTTTTCTATAGAGGAATGATTCCTTTCAGAGGGCGACAGAGTACGGGCGAAAAAGGCGACTGGACGTCCAGCTTGACAAAGTTGAGCAGCTATTGCGTAATCAGACGCATCAGTCTCTACTACAAAAGGAATATTATCATCAGTGGCAACAACAACAGAATTAGCAATATCACTTTTAAGATTTTCGAAAGCATTAATTACGTTAAGAGGGAGAGGGTATATTTTATTTTCAACCAAAGGTCGTACTTTCTCGGAAAATTTTCCGATCCATTTAGAATGGTGGGCAAACATACCCATTACTCGGCGCATGTCTTTAGCATTATTAGGAGGAGGCATTTCGAGCAGTGGTTTTAACCTCTCAGGATCAGGCTTTAAAGAACCATTATTTATGCTATAGCCTAGTAAATCTATAGATGACTTAGATGTAGAACTCTTATTTTCGTTAATATGAAGATTATACTTTTTTACAACATTTAAAAATTTTGTCAAATTATCATCATGCTCCTTCTGATCGTGTCCACATATAGTGATATTGTCCACATAAATGAAAATAGGAAAGGCAGAATGTGTAGTGTTCCCAAATTAAAAGCACGACAAGGGATCTCCTCAACCCTGAAGGAAAATAGCTTGGTTGTCAGGGGGCCAAGACTTTTCAACCAGCTTCCTAAGGACCTCAGAAACGTAACGGGGGTCAAAGTTGAAGTCTTCAAGAAAAGACTGGATGCCTGGCTCAGGACAGTACCAGATGAGCCGGGCGTGCCTGGCTATGTACGGTGGAGAGCGCAAGAAAGTAACTCGCTCCGCCACCAGGCCAGACCTAGAGGCGGGGCCACCAGCTTGACCTCCGTGTGAAGAGAGACCAACACACGAAACAACATAAGGTTCATAAGGTAAGGTATCCTTTAAACCCTCTTTGCGAATTATGTCATCGATTACTCTCTGAAAACAGTCTACGCCGTTTGTTACACCAAACGGGATTCTATTGAAATGAAACAGCTGGCCACAAGCTTCGAAAGCAGTGTATGGCTTATCCTCCTCCTTGATAGGGATCAAATGGTAGGCGCTCTTAAGATCTATTGTACTAAAGATACTATACTGTGCAATTTCGCCCACCATTTCATTTATATTAGGCAGAGGATAAGCGTCCAACTGCGTGTATCTATTTACTGTTTGAGAATAATCGATAACTAGGCGTTTTTTATGAGATTCATTGGCTACCACTAAAACTTGTGCCCGCCAAGGACTTCGACTGGGTTCGATAATGCCTTCCTTAAGAAGGCGATCTACTTCGGACGAAATAAAACTCATATCTGCCTGACAATATCAGCGTGACTTAATAGCAATGGGCAGGGCCGGATTAAGACCTTTAGAGGCCCTAAGCACTTAAAAGATTTTGGTGCCCCATATATATGTAATTCAAAATATAAACAAAAATAAACCATAAAATAAAATTTTATTTTTTGAAATGAAACAAAACTTACAGTAAGATGGAAAATAATGTTTATTTTTGTATACTTCCACTTCATTTATATTTGAAAAGTTTTCTCCTACTTTTTTTAATTGCAAAGTCTTTGATCAGATCCTCAAAACTAATCTTACGTAACACATCTGCTTCTATACTTAGTAGAGATAAGGCATCCAGCCTGCCTTGTTGCATAGTTGTTCTGTTGGTATTTTTAATTACTTCAACTGAGAAAATGAACGCTCAGCTGAGCAATTTGTGACCATTAATGTTAAAAATATACGAAAGGCAATTTCTACATTTGGGAAGGCACACTCAATATTGTCTTCTACAATTATTTTATAAAGTTCAGCATGACTGAATCTTGTTTTTACATTTTTTTTGCACTGAACTTATGGCACACATATGAGTGAAACTGCTGAAGCTCAGCAGAGAAATTAGTGTTCAAGTCCTCTGGGTAAGCATCAATCATCTTTTTACAACCCTGAGAATACCTTTCAATTTCAGTAGATGATGAAGTGGTGACATTATGTGGCACATCACTTAGAAAAGAAAATCTCTCTGCTATTTCTTTGTATATCTCTCCTCTTCTTCTCATCTCAGTTTCAAGTTTGTCAACAATTGTGTAAAAGGTGGTGATAAGAAATTTATCTCTGGCATTCAGATATACTTCTGGTGCATCTCCGTCATTGGGTACCTTCGTTTGATGTTATATATACATTACAAATTATTCACTCTGGTTATTACAATCTAAATTCTTTTATACTGTTATGACAATAGATAAATAAATTATAAAATAAAGATACGTGTATGATAAAATATTGTTATATATACAAATAAAGTACACTTCATAGACTTACCCTAGAGAAGAAGAGAGAGCAACAGATAAACTTCTTCAACGCTAATTAACTTAGGTCAGTATATCTTATTATTATAATGGCCGTGATAAACATCACTTGATACAACAGCAATATAGAGAGTTTATAGTTTCTTTTATTTTAATATTAATTTATATTACAATTCTATAAACCTAAATCTTTCTGTAAAACAATACCAAATGATTATGTAAAATATATATTTAATATTATATGCACAAATCACACGTTCAGAATAACTTCCTATAGCACACGAAAATATTTAATCTATATGTATTTTTAATATGGCGCTCAAAGATTTGATATAAACAAAATAATAACGCAAAGCGTAAAGTGTGTGATTACAACGAAATATATTTATTCTCTCAAAAGGGTTGTTGTTCACTACAAATTCAAACAATGAAAAAAAATAAATACTATATATGAATATATATAATTCAGTTTTCAACAGCTTATAGGCTATAAGCCGCGATTATAATAGTATAATAAATCCATGGTAAGTCCGACAATGGAAAATTTCTGTGGTGCCCCCCTTCCCTTGATGCCCTAAGCACGGGCTTATTTTGCTTAATGGTTAATCCGGCCCTGGCAATGGGTTTGCATTCAGGACTTAAATAATTATTAAATAAAGACGGAGGTTCCACCTCGGCTGCTGCAAGGTTACACACAGTTAAAGAAGGTTCTCTTCCCCCAAAAGGTATCTCAACTGATTCATGTCTAGACAAAAAATCATGGCCAAGAATAACATTAGTACATAGATTAGGCAGAAGTGATAACTTAACATTTTTATAGGTACGATCCTTGAATGTCAAATCTACACAACAAAACCCACAGTGGCGTGTACTCCTAAGACGCAAGGTAAGCATTGCTTACCCTATAAAAATTATTCCCTTCCAAATTAAAATATCTTTGTTTAGTTAACATATTATTTATTTTAATTGTATATAGAGCATTCTGCATTTTTTTTTATTTAAGTCTCAGTGAATTTATACTTGCTGTAATAGGGAGTCCAGACTTTTGAAACTTGCAAGACGGGCGTTTGCCGCTTGAAAATCTGTCCCTCAAATACCAACATTCAATTTGCAGTAACCTCGTTCCGCCTCTTGCAGAATAAAATGATATGCCACTGCCAGACGTAAGATGAAAACTATTAATTTAACTTATGTTACTCCCCTTTTTTTCCAAATTCATGTAAATAAGATTCAGATCAATCTAATATGCTGTGGAAAGCATTCTGATGCTAGAATGTCCCTCAATAATATTTGTTGTTAAATTGGAAGGGAATAATTTTTATAGGGTAAGCAATGCTTACCTTGCGTCTTAGGAGTACACGCCACTGAAAACCCATCAACTTTAGTTACATGAGAAGTATTAGGCATTGACACTTGACTTTTACAAGGATATACCTTCCATTTGTTTTCTTTTACAATATTTATATCAATAAAATTTTCGGTACTACCTGTATCCACTAGCGCCTTCAAAGACAAACCATTAGCTAAAATAGTAAGAAGTGCCTCTTTCAAAGAATGAGAAATAGAGCCTGATAGAGAAGCTAAAGTATTAACAGAAGCAGAAACTTTTGAATTAGAGCAACAAACTCTGGCAAAATGGCCTTTAATACCATATTTATGACATAAACTATCTCTTGCAGGACATTTAGCTCGCGGATGCACATTACTCCCACAAAAGAAACATCTACGAGACTTTGCTGCAGCAGTAGAAGACTCCTCGCAAAGAGTTTCATTAGCACCTTGTTTAGCCTCATGTTTTTCCATTGTAATTGTTTCAGTTTCACAACTAACTGAATTTAGAGGAGCATTAGAACGTATATAAGTATCAGACTGAATCTGAGCCAACTCAAGGCTGCGAGCTTGATCAAAAGCGATCTGTAAACTGAGAGATTTGTTTTCAAGCAATCGTTGCCTAATGAAAGGAGTATTCAAACCGTTTATAAAAGCATCTCTTATATATTCATCTCTGTATTGATCTGCAGAGACCGATTGAAAGTTACAGTCTTTGCTCAGATGCTTTAATGCATTCATGTAATGGTCCAAACTCTCTCCCATCTCCTGACGACGGGTGGCTAATAGGTGACGAGCAAACGTTTCATTTTTCGGTTTTATATAAAGTTCATTGAGCAACTTTATAGCATCTTCATAGGTAGTACAATCAACTATGTACTCATAGACTAAAGGAGATACATGGTTTACAAGCAAACTTAGCTTTTGAGTCTGAAGATCAGAAGGTAACGCGGCCAGAAAGTTCTGAAATGTCTTGAACCAGTGACTCCAGAGACGAGACGAACTTGAGGATGAGAGCTCGGCATCAAATCTTTCCGGCTTCAGAAACTTGTCCATATCCTCTGATCTTGAAATTAAGTTGATTAAATTGAAATGAAACGCTCTCCTTTTCTTAGGCTTTAATCAACTTAATTGAACAACATTCCTGTTAATATAAATAACAATAATATAGTTATGGTACACAAAATATATGTATATATATATATATATATATACTGAATGACGCAAGTTATAATAATAATATAGATATAGTAAACATAGGGCATTTATATGAATTTACAAGTCATTGTACGAATACTACCGTATAATATTACTCTCTTATTTTACATAGAAGTCTGATATTTAATGTCTTTTTGTGGATCTTCGAAACCTAATTTATTTTACCAAAAAAGCTCGTAAACGTGGACCATGATATATCACAGGCCCTCTCTCAGTTGGCGCAGTATAGAAATCCCTCACTTAGCGTTCTTACTTGGTTACATGAAAATAGAGCACTAAGTGAATCAGCGCGAAGTTAGTCTAATTTCTCCAGAGGAATCAATATAAATACTCGAATTCCGTAATCCGTGCCAGTAAATTTGATTTCCAGGTCAAAGAAGCCCCTAATTGTAGCCCTATTTAACATAAATAATAAATGGTACACAGAAACAAGCAAACTGAGACAAATTTATTATTCAAACAAAAGGAAATTGTTCTCAAAAGAAAGGTGTAGCTGTTTCCCGGCTAACAATTTTATGTAGATACGACGTTGTCACAAGGTTGCATTTTAGCACTGTGACGTAGATGCAACGTAAATTTGTGTGGTCTCAGTTACGTCTTCACAACGTTAGGTTATTAGGTAAACTTTATGTAGATACAACATTGTCTGAACGTCTCAAGGATAGAATGTGGTTCAACAAAGATGCCCTATTTGAAGGAGTATGCCGTATGTAACTCCGTTACAATTTTGTAACAAAGAATAATGTAATATGAAACTATATGCTATGGCTGTAAAACCTTACGTGCAGACAACGTCTATCCTACGTACAAAAATTACGTCAGAAGTTTACTTGTAGTTCACGTGTATACAACGGCATTATGCAACGTTATATCAATGTCGCAATATAACGTTTAAGTTTTACGTTGTAACTACGTCACTACAACGTCAATTTTTGACATGACCAAAATTCAACCAGGATACAACGTTGTAGTTGCGTAGTGTGTTTGCGGGGCTTTCGAAAATTTGTTAAATATATGGGAAGGATAACGACATAAAATATAATCCTGCTAAAAGTCATCTTATGATTATGAGGACTAAGTCCTACAAGTACATAAAAATTTCTGAATTTTAATTGAATGGTATGGTGTTGTCAGAAGTGACCCAGACTAAGTATCTTGGCCACAGCCAAAGTTAAGCTAGACTAAAAACTTACGGACTTGGAGGTCCTATTAGGTCCTACCTCAGGGTTGCTAACTCGATGTGGGTCTACCTTAGGCCTCAGTTGCATAAAATTAAGATAAAAAACAAAAGAGGCACTATTTATGGTCTTCTTTCTAAACCTTGCAACAACAACACAACCTGCACCATTGCACGATGCAACACTCTTGTATCTAAACAACCAAACTCAATTGCAAGAGAGCTCTCTATAAGACCACGCCCTGTAAGTGCCGCATTCAACAAACGAGTAGGAAGGACCTTAACTTAATATATACAAGCAATGCTGCATCAATCAGCTTAGTCATCATATCGCCTTGGGACAACAATGGCTCTTCCTCTTCGAGATTTTCTAACACTCCCCACCGAAGAGGCATTGATGTCATTACCTTCTGCAAATTTAGCCAAGCCTTCTCCATGAGGCTGTAACTCAAATGTTTCATCTTGACTATCCGTGTTTTTGCTGATTTCTAAAGCACAGAGTTTTTGTATAGGTCTCTTTAATTTTCCTCCTGAAGTCTTTACCAGTGCAGACCTAACTAAATTGTCTTTGCCAACAAACAACTTTTCAATTATGCCAAGCTTCCAGCATTGCCTTGGTCTTTCATCCTTAATCATTACCACTTCTCCCACCATGATACAATTTGCATTGGAGCCCTTTACATTGCCTGATGGGTAATAATTGAGTTCTGGCAAGTACATGTATTCTATCTGCCACCTCTTCCATAACTGGTCTTGTAGCTCTTCAAGGTACTTGAACCTTCTGGTTAACTCTTCTTGAGTGCTCTGGATAGGCTGTAAGTCTTCTGGCAAACTGGGACTTGATGTTAATCGTTTACCACAAAGAAAATGATTTGGTGTCAATGGCTCTGCATCCTGCATACTGTTATAAACAAAGGTGATAGGCATACTGTTCACCATTGCTTCTACGTCACACAAAACAGTGCAGAATTCTTCTTTGCTCAAATGAGCATTAGCTAAAAGTTTCTTTAATGGACACTTTACACTTCTCACTAGCCTTTCCCAAAATCCTCCCCACCATGGTGCTCTCTCAACAATAAACTCCCACTGTACTCCATAGTGTGAAAAGTAGGATTGGAATCCCTCCTCTTTTAGCAAGGACCAAACTTCTTGGAGTTCTTTTGCAGCCCTTTTGAAGGTTTTTGCATTATCCGATATGATTTTATTTGGGAAATTCCTTCTCTTCACAAACCTTTTAAAGGCAAAAAGAAATACATCACTACTTAAGTTGCTTACCAACTCCAAATGGATTGCTCTGCTGGTAGCACATGTGAAAAAACATATATAACCTTTGTTAGACTCCCCTTGCTCAATGCTCATACACATAGACTGGATCTGCGAAGTCTACTCCCACTACATCAAATGGGGCAGTATAGACACACCGTTCTCTTGGAAGTGGAGCCACCTTTTCATAATAAGGCTTTGCACTCCAACGCTTGCAAACCACACATTTATGCAAAACCTTTTTTACTACTTGTCTAATTTTGGGAATCCAAAACTGTTGTCTGATCTCTATTATCACTTCTCTAACTCCAGCATGTAACAACTTATGATGCGTATCCAGGATCAAAAGTTCCACAAAGTGCCCCCCAGAAGGTACCAAATTGGATGTCTTTTCTCCTCTGGAAGCCCAGAAAACTGTAGTCTACCTCCTACTCTCAATAAATCCTGATCCAAAAACACATCCAAACCCTTTAGAGCAGAATGTGTTGGTAGAACCTGGAATGGACTACTGGTGAGCAATTCCCTCTCTTCACCAAATTTTCCTCCTGCACATATACCACCCAATATTGCCTGTCTTGCTGAATCTCCTTACTGTTCAGAATTCCTTCCCCTCTTGTTTCTCCCTTAATGTTGTTTGTAAATCTATATACCCATGCTGTTACTCTTAACAACGCTTGCAAACCACACATTTATGCAAAACCTTTTTTACTACCTGTCTAATTTTGGGAATCCAAAACTGTTGTCTGATCTCTATTATCACTTCTCTAACTCCAGCATGTAACAACTTATGATGCGTATCCAGGATCAAAAGTTCCACAAAGTGCCCCCCAGAAGGTACCAAATTGGATGTCTTTTCTCCTCTGGAAGCCCAGAAAACTGTAGTCTACCTCCTACTCTCAATAAATCCTGATCCAAAAACACATCCAAACCCTTTAGAGCAGAATGTGTTGGTAGAACCTGGAATGGACTACTGGTGAGCAATTCCCTCTCTTCACCAAATTTTCCTCCTGCACATATACCACCCAATATTGCCTGGCTTGCTGAATCTCCTTACTGTTCAGAATTCCTTCCCCTCTTGTTTCTCCCTTAATGTTGTTTGTAAATCTATATACCCATGCTGTCACTCTTAACAACCTTTTCAGACTGCTAATGTCCTCAAGCCTCAATATGGGGTCCTGCTGATCCATCTGATGCTTTAGTGTTCGGCACATCTATATATGTAAGACCCCTCTCCTATTTTCTTCGACTATTTTTCTGACTTGTCGGCAGTGGCCGGCGGATGATGATGGTGAGTCTTTTTTCTCTTTTTCTGAATGAACGTTAACCCACGAGTGATAGGTGTCCCTCCTTACTTAACCCCTTATTCTCTTCTCTTCTTTTAACCCCCTACTCTTTCCTTTCTCTCGGGCTAACCTTAGAGTGGATTTAGGGTCTTTGTTAGCCTTAGCTTCTGTAGATTCTGTAGATGTATTCTTATTCGTTGGTGAGGCTTCATATAAAAATTACCAACATCCATTTTAGGGACTGCAAAAAATCATACCAAACATTCAGTTAGCTGACATAAATAAGACCACAAATTCATGATGTTGTTTATGAACATCGTTGAAAATAAGACCGACCAAGAGCAGAACAAAATTATTATGCCTGTCTGCAAACTACATATTTTCACTAGTTTTCTTACTAATTTATAAAAAATAAATAAAGTATATGAAAAGAATAATGTATATAGGTGATAATTCAGACAAGAAATAGCATGGACCTACCTTTCTGGTAGCAGCAGTCAGTCACTGTATTTGAATGTAACAAAAAATGCACAGCGCGTCCTCCTATTCCGACGATTTCATGCCTACTGACTCATAACATTGTTTACTGACAATATTTAGTCCCAGAGCATCAGAAAACGTATTCGCAACATTTTGAATCAAACTTTTTTGTAATATTGTTTTTTAATACTTATATGAGAGAAAGGGTTAGAGAAGTGATAATAGAGATCAGACAACAGTTTTGGATTCCCAAAATTAGACAAGTAGTAAAAAAGGTCTTGCATAAATATGTGGTTTGCAAGCGTTGGAGTGCAAAGCCTTATTATGAAAAGGTGGCTCCACTTCCAAGAGAACGGTGTCTATACTGCCCCATTTGATGTAGTGGGAGTAGACTTCGCAGATCCAGTCTATGTGTATGAGCATTGAGCAAGGGGAGTCTAACAAAGGTTATATATGTCTTTTCACATGTGCTACCACCAGAGCAATCCATTTAGAGTTGGTAAGCAACTTAAGTAGTGATGTATTTCTTTTGGCCTTTGAAAGGTTTGTGAAGAGAAGGGGTTTTCCAAATAAAATCATATCGGATAATGCAAAAATCTTCAAAAAGGCTGCAAAGGAACTCCAAGAAGTTTGGTCCTTGCTAAAAGAGGGGGGATTCCAATCCTACTTTTCACACTATGGAGTCCAGTGGGAGTTTATTGTTGAGAGAGCACCATGGTGGGGAGGATTTTGGGAAAGGCTAGTGAGAAGTGTAAAGTGTCCATTAAAGAAACTTTTAGCTAATGCTCATTTGAGCAAAGAAGAATTCTGCACTGTTTTGTGTGACGTAGAAGCAATGGTGAACAGTATGCCTATCACCTTTGTTTATAACAGTATGCAGGATGCAGTGCCATTGACACCAAATCATTTTCTTTGTGGTAAACGATTAACATCAAGCCCCAGTTTGCCAGAAGACTTACAGCCTATCCAGAGCACTCAAAAAGAGTTAACCAGAAGGTTCAAGTACCTTGAAGAGCTACAAGACCAGTTATGGAAGAGGTGGCAGATAGAATACATGTACTTGCCAGAACTCAATTATTACCCATCAGGCAATGCAAAGGGCTCCAATGCAAACTGTATCATGGTGGGAGAAGTGGTAATGATTGGGGATGAAAGACCAAGGCAATGCCTTTTTCTCTTTTAGGAATTGCTTCGGGTTCCAGAGCTTGACGGTGAAGGACAAGAAGAGTCTGATGACGACGTTGGTGACCCTGATTATGCTCCTGAGGAGGACTCGAACATATCCCCTTCCCTTCAAAGAACAGAGGCCACGGATCAAAGCATAGGGGAAAATGCTGTTCAAGATTTCTGCCGATGGAGGAAGAGGGAGCCTGCTGCAACTCCAACTCTATTTTTAGGCTTGGGTTTCTCCATTCCTGATGACAAGCTTTCACCTCTCCAATATTTCAAGTATTTCTTTGATGACGATCTTTTAAAATTCATTGCTGAACAGACAAATATTTATTGTGTTCAACAGAAAGTACAAAATAATTTGAAGTGTGGGTTAGTGGAGACAGACAAAAATGAAATAGAACAGTTCATAGGCATACTTTTATTCATGGGCATTTATCCTCAACCTCAATATAGAATGTACTGGAACCCTAAGTGCCACTTACCACAAATAACCGAGGCATTACAGGGTGGTGTGAATAGGTTTGAAACCTTAAAACGATTCATACACTTTAACGACAACTCAAAACTAACTGATATGAACTCGTCCTCTTATGACAAGTTGTTCAAAGTAAGACCTTTGTTGAATTCAGTAGTAGAGAAATGTAGGACTCTTGAACCTAAAGAATACCAGTCAGTAGATGAACAAGTAATACCTACCAAATCAAAGTCTTCTTTGAAACAATACAACCCCAAGAAACCACATAAGTGGGGCTATAAAGTATTTTCTAGATGAGGTGCTTCAGGTATTATATATGATTTTGAAGTTTACACAGGGAAAAGCTCAGATAAACCTTCTAAAATGGGAATTACAGGGGATCTCGTTATGAGATTGTGTAACAAACTTCCTAAACACGAAAACCACAAGGTTTTTTTCGATAACTATTTCCCATCTCTTCCCCTATTGAGAGAGCTAAGGGATATAGGCATACTCTCATTGGGAACAATTAGACCTAATAGGATGGGAGGGGCTCAAAAACTTTTGACTTCAGAGAAAGAATTGAAGAGCAAAGGAAGGGGCTCATATGACTGGAGAGTAGATGCATCTTCAAATATTACAGTTCTTAGATGGCTAGATAATAGCACAGTGCAACTGGCATCCACTTTTGTAGATCATACATTAGGTGAAAAGGCCAAAAGATGGTCTTCAAGGGATAAAGCTAATATTGAAATAGATTGCCCTAAAATGGTTCATGAGTATAATAAATTCATGGGAAGGGTAGACCTTAATGACATGTTGCTTTCTTTGTACAGAATCAAGCTCAGGTTTAAAAAATGGTACATGCCTATCTTCTTCTACCTTATAAAGATTGTCTTAACAAATGGATGGTTGTTATACCGCAGACATCATTTTCAATTGTACCCACATGAAAAAAAGCACATCTCACTGTTAGACTTCCAAATGGAAATTGCTAATGGACTGGTTCAGGCAGGCAAAATGTCATCAAAACTGGCTAAGGCGAAAGGACGTCCTTCCCTCTCGTCTGAGCCAGTCAAAAAGAGGTCAAAAACATCAGCTGCAAATGCAGTTCCATCAAATGATGTTAGATTTGATGGAATAGGTCATTTCCATTTGCATTATGCAAAACAACATAGGTGCAGGTATTGCCAGAGAGGTTATAGTCATCTACAGTGTATAAAATGTAAAATGTTTCTTTGTTTGACAAAGGATCGAAACTGTTTCACAGATTTCCATAAAAAATTGTAATGCTCATCATACTTTTTTGAATAAATTTTCTTGGTTTGATATTCATTATTTTACCTAATTTTTCATCCAAATTTTCATCATGATGTTCAGGAACAACATTAAAAAAATCCATGAGATTATTAAAATCTGCTAAATATATGTATATATTCCATCATTTGCATCATTCACAATAAAACTGTATTCAAAAATTTTTCCTTTTACCTAATTTTTACCTATTTTACCAAATTTTTCATCCAAATTTTCATCATGATGTTCAGGAACAACATTAAAAATCTCCATGAAATTATTAAAATCTGCTAAATATACGGGCTCCAATAAACCTTAGCCCCCCCGCCCATGGCCTAAACCATTAGAGGTACAGTAAAACTAAACATACCTTACAAAAGAGAATTTAATCCTGCGTTTAATGAGAAACAATTAAAACTTGGTGTTCTCGCCATTGGCTTCCAAGACAGCCTGAATTCGCTTTGGGTAGCTTGCCAAAAGTGACGTGAATAGATCTTGATCGTTACGCAAATTTGCTAAAACAGTTTTAATGTGCTGCGTCATTGCATCCTTCGAAAATCGATTTGGTGCAGGTTCTTGAAACAAGAGACATTCAACCTTGTCCTTTATAACTGATCCAATGTGTTCACAGACGTTCAGGTCAGGAGAATTTCCTGGCCATTCTTCATTTCCAAAGAAATCGATCTCATGGTTCCGCAACAACTGTTGAGTGGCTAATGCCTTAAAGCAGGGGGCCTTATCGTGCAGAAGTGTGACCTGATCGACATCCATAACATTGTTTGGGTTTCTTAGAAAAGGAATGACAGGCTGGGATAGAATAATATCACGAAAATACTGTCCATCCCAACTCTGACCATTTGGCTTCAGCACCCACATGAGCTTCTTTGCAGTGAACAAAACAAACACACCAACAACAGTGTGGCCCACACTCGATCATTTTGGTAGTTAGGCCGACGTGTTACGTAAACAAAAAATTCATCGGAGACAGCTAAATGCATGAAATCATCCACATCCCAATCCTCAAGATAATGGGCAAACCACATTCTGTCATCGATGTTAAGTTGAATTTTTCTTGGCTTTGGAAGTTCATGCCAAGGCTTTAAACCTTGCTTGTGACGGTACAGTCGAATGATCTCACCACTAACGATCTTTCCTCTCAACACTTCGATCTCTCTAGAAAGTTTAGCACAGCTGTTTTTCTACTTACGCGTACCGCTTTCAATGATGTCTTTTGTTTCCTGATAGAGTGGCAAATTTGGGTGCCCAGATTTGGTTATCCATTTCACATTCATCCAAAGTTTTATTCCAATTTCTTTTGACGAAGTCCTCACTTCTTCGCAACTTTCTGGCAACCAATGAACGTGTTATAAAGGTGGCTCCAGCATCACGAGCTTCCCGAAATGTTATTGCTCGTATGCGATCTATCACACGTTGCCTCTCCGAATCATCAATTAATTGAGAAGCCATTATATTATCACTTTATCAGCTAGAGTAATTTTAATACTTGCAATAAATAAAGAATTTTATATATTTTTATAATCACTAAAAACTATTTCGATATAAGTAAACATGTAAGCTGAAAATGGGGAGGCTAAGGTTTTTCGGAACCCCTTATATATATATTCCATCATTTACATCATTCAACCACAATAAAACTGTATTCAAAAATTTTTTTCCTGGCAGTAATAAAAAGTCATGAGAGAAAGGGCTAACTCCAGCATGTAACAACTTATGATGCGTATCCAGGATCAAAAGTTCCACAAAGTGCCCACCAGAAGGTAGCAAAATTGAATGTCTTTTCTCCTCTGGAAGCCCAGAAAACTGTAGTCTACCTCCTACTCTCAATAAGTCCTGATCCAAAAACACATCCAAACTCTTGAGAGCAGAATGTGTTGGTAGAACCTGTAATGGACTACTGGTGAACAATTCCCTCTCTTCACCAAATTTTTCCTTCTGCACATATACCACCCAGTATTGCCTGGATTGCTGAATCTCCTTACTGTTCAGAATTCCTTCCCCTCTTGTTTCTCCCTTAATGTTGTTTGTAAATCTATATACCCATGCTGTCACTCTTAACAACCTTTTCAGACTGCTAATGTCCTCAAGCCTCAATATGGGGTCCTGCTGCATAACTTGACAACTGTTCACAGTGCATTTTCTCATTTCACTCATCCATTCTTCTTCAGCCTGGCATTCTCCTACAATAGGCTGATTAGAAGGCCAGTTTTCACTTCCAAGTTTTAGCCACTCTGGCCCATTTCACCACAAGCTTGACTGTGCAAGATCTTTCACTGAAATTCCTCGTGTTGGTAAATCAGCTGGGTTTTGGGTGCCTGGACAATGCTTCCATTGCTTGGGATCTGTGTGTGCTTGAATTTCCTCCACCCAATTGGCAACAAATGGTTTCCATTTCCTTGCCTGGCTTCTTAACCAGTGCCAAACTATAGTGGAGTCTGTCCAATAATAGCTTGGAATTTCATAAAGGGCCAAAGACCTTTGCACCGTAACTGCAAGCCAACTAGCAATAACTGCACCCATCAATTCCAACATTGGAATAGAAAGCCTTTTCAAAGGTGCTTATCTGCTCTTTGCAGCAACGAACCTGCAACTTACTTCCTCTTTGAATGTGCCTCTTATATAAATACAAGTTGCATAGGCTTCCTCACTTGCATCACAAAGGATATGCAGCTCCAAATTGTCTGGACTATTGTTCAACTCTCTAAAGTACCATCTTGGGATTTCAATGTCTCCAAGATGTGCCAATTCTTTGAACCAATATTTCCACCTTACCACCATATGATCAGGTAACTCTTGGTCCCAACCAAGTCCAATTTCCCAGAGGCTCTGAAACCAAACTTTTGACTTTATCACAAATGGAGCCAGGAATCCAAAAGGATCAAAGACCTTCAAAGCCAAACTAAGAGCTGTACGTTTTGTCCACCTTGTCTCATTCTCAGCCAGCTCTACTGTACTAAAGATTTCCCATTGAAGGTAAACAAATCCTCTCCTTGCTGCCAAACAATGCCTAGCACCTTTGTGTCTATTGCCCACAACTCCTTAATACCAGAATCCTTAATACTTTCTGTGCATCAGGTACTACACAGGACTGACTCATAAACTGTTGTAAGTGAGAATGATTGGTCTGCCATTTTCTAAGCTCCATGCCAGCCTCCCTCATTATAGCCCTAGCCTCCCTGAATATCTGTTTAGCCATTTCTGTATTATCCACGAACACAGCAAATCATCAACATAAAAATTTTTTCCTTATGTGTTCAATAGTGTTAGGATAGACTTCAGAATATTTCTTAAAATGGTACCGCATAGTAGCTGCCAACAGAAATGGACTAGAGCTGAGGCCAAACAACACTGACTTCATTCTATATGCTTGAACCTTAGGTTCTATGGAAAAACTATACGCGCTCACAACATGGTATCATATGTGGTACATTTATTTCATAATTAAATATAAATTATTAATTAATTGAATTAAATATCTATACAAAATTGCCTCGGGATTGGCGACATAGCCTATTGGGAATGAAATAATTGAATTGCCATACGTACAAAGAACCTGTATGTATGAATCAGCCTCACATAGCAACAAGAAAACCCAATTTATTGTTTAGTCTACCAAAAAGAAGTAGACAAAACAAAATTTTGCTAGAACGGCAAATAATACACGAGAACCAAGGAACGGCTCTCAGGGCTGTTTATCGACAGCGAACGCTTTAAACTGGGAAGACGTGTCTAAATTTTCCCTCAAGTTCTGAGTGAATTCCTTATAATATAAAACCTAATGACTATAAAAGGATAGGCCTATTCCTTCAGGGGTTTATATAGTGACTGCCTATATTAATTACCTTAAGTAAATTCGCCGCGTAACCCCATCGTGGCGGCCCTACACCGAAAATGACCGTCACGCCCTACATCGAAACAAACAAAGACCCAGCAAAAATAAGGTGAGCAATTTCAGTTTTTATTAACATAAGGCTTTCCCAACTCCCGATGCTAGAATTACCGTAATCAATATAAATATAAAGAGGTCCTTTAACAACCTACATATTTATAACTCTCTAACGAAAAAGCATAGGGCTTTTGTCGGTAACCCTCCACTGAAGTCTGTTTGGAAATTTCCAACGGATGAGGGCACAGGCAATCAACCCATAGCCCTAAATAGTTTTTTCACAGGTTCATTTTCCAACAAGTCTCTCGTATCCACCCACAGATACCTTACTGCAACTCTGTCCTCTGGTTTTAACTTTATCCGCAAAAAGGCTTGCTTCACATCTGCAGTCAATGCTACTCTACCAAACCTGAATCTCAGTAACAAGGAAAATAAATCTGCATTTAAATTTGGCCCAGCATCCAAACAGTCATTGAAGGACACACCACCTTTATCTTTGGCTGAGCCATCAAAAAGTACCCTCAGTTTGGTGGTAGTTTTGTCTCGCCGTATCACTGCATGGTGTGGCAGATAATGTGCCTCCTGGCTCACCAGCTCACCTTGCACCCTTTCAGCATAGCCCTCCTTTACATAGCTTAGGATGGCCTCATTGTATTCAATTAACAACTCCTCATTTTTTCTTAGTCTGTACAATGAAGTCTCCAACCTCCTATAAGCAGTGGTGTAGTGCTAAATAAAGAAGTGAGGGAACGCATTTTGAAAGTGTTACTCAGAAGCGGGGGGTACAATGGCGAGCGCGGCGAGCCCATACAGCTGGGGGTCCGGGGGCACTGTAAGCCCCCCGGGAAATCTTTTGAAATCTGACCAATTTCAGGGATATTTTGAGGTCATATGCACTGGATATTAGGATATATTCCAAGGTTGAAGATGCAGTATTTCCAGTGTCATTAGATATATGACATCCAGTACGATCAATAAAAATAGCTAACAACTGGAATGATTAACTAAAAAAAAGTTAACATCTGGTACGCCGTGGTGACTGTTTCACCAGATCTTTATAGGCTAGCATTGCCTCAGTCGAAGCTAAAAGAAATGAAACAGTTAATGATTCTCATATTTCTTCTAGGGGTGGGAATTAAAATTTCATGACGTTAGAGATTTGTAAGTTCGGATTTATTTGAAATAGTGAGGGAACGCCGTTCCGTCTACCAAAAAAAGTAAGGGAACGCCGTTCCCACGCGTTCCCACAGCACTACACCACTGCCTATAAGCTAGCTGAAGGTTTGAACTGGGTTTGCAAGAATCCTTCCAAGGGAGGCCAACTTCATAGCAACCATCTCTAAACCCAATCCCCTTTTCAAATTGATCTAAAACATCACTGTCCACTGTACTTGCCTGCTTCTCCTGTTTGTCCTTTATGCCAATGGATTCAAGTTGCCAAAAGGCTTTCAAATGCCTTTCCAAACCATGGCTGTTCTCCTCAATCTTAACAAAAGAGCTTTAACCTCCATTTCATTGCAATAGCTACCATGTAGCATCCAGCCTAGCTTACTTTCAATAGCTACCGGACCTCGAGATATGCGGACAATATTACCAGTGATGAAGTCCCAGTAATAGTCAGCTCCAATCAAAAGACTAATATCTTCTGTTCATTCAAACTTATTATTGCCCAAATTAATTCCTTTAACTTGCAATTCCTGGACACATGCCATATCTAAACAAGTAGTGACTGGAGCACAAAGTTCCTCAATCTCTACAGCTTGGACTTTGATAGTGAGACCTTGTGGTAACAACCCCTTAACCAGAACGTCTACCTTCTTAACTTTGGTTCGGTTTTGAACGGAACCCCCAAACCCAGAAATTCTTAAATTTTCCCTCTTAAGTTCTTTAAAGTTCAATTTTCTGGAAATTCTGGTCTTCATAAAACTACACTGGGTACCACTATCAAACAACACTCTTACAGTAGCTTCTCCATCATTCCCAATTAATAATGCTGCAGCTGTTTGCAGTAATCCCCCTTTACTTTTACTCCCTTTCATAGCAGTGGCATGTGCCACTGATGTCTCTACTTCTGGGGTAGGCCTACTAGGAGTGTTTTCACACAATAATGGCTGATTCCGGCCATGGCATTTTTTGCACAAAATTTTAAACTTACAAAACCTTGCTCTGTGACCTTTCAAAAAACATTTAAAACATGCTGTGGAATTAGTTACCCCTGTCCTTTCTCTCCTCAAAAGGTAAAGCCTCAGCCACCTCACATTTATATGACTTTTGGTTGCCTTCAAAAAATATGCATTCCTTGATTCCCTTTAATTTGTTCTCAGATGATGCATGAAGAGCTGACACTGTACCTGGGATATTCCTTTTTGTAGAAACTTTGGTGCTGTGCCTGCCTTTGTCCCCTTGTTTAATAACATCCCACTGTGCAAACTCAATTCCCTCTCGTCTTGCTAATTCTGTGCTTAAAAGACTTAACATCTGCTGAAGGGGGATGTACACATGTTCTGTAGAGTGTCCCCTACTTAATTCAAGCAAAATTGAGCTAGGTAATTTAGACTCCAGTATAGTGACAAACATTATACCATACCTTTCCATTCCTACACCCAAGTTGTCCAGGGACCTAGTTCTAACTTCAAATTCATCATATAACTGCCGTAACTCCTTGACGTTATTGGGATTATTAACAGGAGGTATAGCTAAAAGTTCGCGGAGGTGGCTTTTAATTAAGATCTCTGGCTTACCAAACCGTTTCTTTAATATATTCCAAGCCACATTATAATTAGCCTCTGTTAATGCTAATCCTGCTATTGTCTTTGCTGCCTCCTCTTCCAAGCGGGACTGCAAATAATTAAACTTCTCCACCGCACTTAACATTTGACTAGAATGAACTGCTGATTGAAAGCTGTCTGCCCCTCCTTGCCATTCCTGAATACTCCCAGAAAATGTTTTGAGTATAAGCCTCGGTAATTGAACTGCAGATCTGTTAACCTTAACTTCACAAACACCATTTGTTGAGGGTTGTGTTTCATTATTATACCTGGTCTCTAACTGTACTGAGCTGCTAAATTCTCTTGCTTTGTGGCATACTTTAATTATATCATCAATAATCTCTTCAAAGTAAATTATGTTATTTTTTATTTCATCCTCTTCTATAAGAGCCTCAATTTTAACATTTACTTCGCTTAGAGCAACCTTTTTAGTTTCTAATATGGAAAGCTGCGCAGTCACTAAGCTTAAATCCTCTTGCTCTATGGCAGAATCTATAGTGGCAATGACCTTTGTAATTAGACCTTTGTAGGTGCTTCTCCTTTTTCTAAGCGTGTTGAATTCAGCTGCACTCATCTTCAATGCAAACAACAATTGGGCTCAATACCAAATAAGCTGAATTGGCAAAAATACTTAAACCAAACTGATCAAACTCAAATTTTGCTTTTTTCAAATAAACTGAATTGCTGGGTGGGGTACTGACGAACCACTAATATGGAATACCAAATTTTCCACCCAAGTAACTGGCGCAGTGAAGTCTGCAACCTTCGCCTACGAACAATAAATCAAAATTAAGGAAACCGGTAAAATGTAGGCCCAAAACAACGACAGACTAGTGGCTAAGTTTCGCAATTGGGCGACCAAACTTTCTACCCTGGGACCTTAACTCAATTATGCTCAACCCGTCCAGGCCTAACTTGGGCTACAATTTGTACAATCATAACTTTGCCGAAAAATAGTCACTGACTCAGTCTTGGGCTAGAATCCAGTTCCGAAGGACCATGTTATTTTTTATTTTATTGGGTTCAGAATCCCAGCTGAGCCGTGAACGGCCAAGCTCTGAAGGGCTAGTTCAACCTACAGCCCAAGTTAAGCTAGACTAAAAACTTACGGACTTGGAGTCCTACTAGGTCCTACTTCAGGGTTGCTGACTCGATGTGGGCCTACCTTAGGCCTCAGTTGCATAAAATTAAGATAAAAAACAAAAGAGGCACTATTTATGGTCTTCTTTCTAAACCTTGCAACAACAACACAACCTGCACCATTGCACGATGCAACAATCTTGTATCTAAACAACCAAACTCAATTGGAAGAGAGCTCTCTATAAGACCACGCCCTGTAAGTGCCGCATTCAACAAACGAGTAGGAAGGACGCGCAGTGCCCCCCAAAAAATGATGCCACAAGAGTGCCCAAACAATGATGCCACAAGAGCCCAAAAATGCTAGCTCTAAATTAAGTGAATTTTCCACTAACCTTACAATTATGAGATGGATATATATATACACATCTTAACTCAATATATACAATGCTGCATCAATCAGCTTAGTCATCATATCGCCTTGGGACAACAATGTCTCTTCCTCTTCTAGATTTTCTAACAGTTAGCCAAAGAAACTTCTAAAAGCAGATAGTTCAAAAATTTTGCCTAAGCAAAGTGCTAAACCTAAAATATCTTGTACTGGCTGTGGCAAACAGCATTGGAAGGTAGACTGCCCTTTCAAGGAGGCAGTATGTTATAAATGTAACAAGGTTGGCAAAGGTTTGTTTTTCTAAAATGCATAAACCTCCTTTATCAGCCAACAGTCTAAAACAGTCGCAGATAGGCTTTGAATATATTTTCAGTTAGGATGGCACTATAAATGCTGGTCCTTATATTATAGATGCTACTATAAATAAAATCAAACTTTCAATGGAACTGGATACAGGTGCAGCTAGAACTATAATTTCTAAGGATTATTTTGTAGAAAAATTCCAAAACTCCATACCACTATATCATTCTAAGGCTACTCTGAGAAAATATGGAAATGTTGAGATACCAATAGTAGGAGAGGTTAAAGTTCAAGTTACAATAAATGATACAAAGTATCACAAACAGTTAACACTTTTAGTGATTGATGAACCAGGTCCTACTGTTGTAGGTAGAGATTGGATTCAAGCTCTAAACTTGCCTATTCATAACATTATAGTTGATCATCAATCAATAAATTGTTCTGTAATACCTAATAATATCTCAATTCTTTTAAATGAATTTCCAAAATTATTTGGGCCTACTCTTGGCATGCTCAAAGATCATAAAGTGTCTATTGAATTGGATAATGAAGTCAGCCCTAAATTTTGTAAAGCTAGGCCATTGCCTTATGTTCTAAGGGAAAAGGTAGAATTGGAGCTAGACAAGCTCACCAAGGAAAAGGTTATTGAATCTATATCGCACTCATTATGGGCAGCACCTATTGTCCCTGTGTTAAAACCTAATAAGAGTGTTCGTATTTGTGGGGACTACAAAGTAACTGCTAATAAGGCTATTCTAATAGATAAATATCCTATTCCTAATCCTGCTGATATTTTTAGTAAGTTAGCTGGTAATAAATACTTCTCTAAGCTGGATATGTTACAAGCCTAAGCACAGCTGGAGCTTGATGAAAAATCTAAGGATATCACAACTATAAATACTCACAAGGGTCTATTTCGTTATAATAGATTATTTTATGGTATTTCATCAGCTCCTGGCATTTTCCAAAGAACTATTAGTCGCACATTAGATGGAATTTCAGATGTGGTATGTTACCTGGATGACATCCTTATAGCTGGAAAAACAGAAGCAGAACATACGTCTAGTCTAAGGACAGTTTTGCAGAAGTTAGCAGCTGCTGGTTTAACTCTAAATAAGAAAATGTATCTGGATAACTAATGAAATTCAGTATTTGGGATTTAAGATTGATTCATTAGGTCTGCATCCTACTAAAGATAAAGTTGATGCTATTTGTAAGGATTCTGCACCTACTAATGTCACTCAGCTTCAAGCATATCTAGGCTTGCTTAATTTCTACAGGAAATTTCTACCAAATGCTGCTATTACATTGGAACCACTAGATAAATTACTCAGGAAAGACACTAAATGGAGTTGGGGTAAAGAGGAACAGTCTAGTTTTCAACAGTCAAAGGAGCTCTTACTCAAGTCTCATGTTTTAGTGCATTTTGATCCTAAACTACCTATAGTTGTAACTGTTGATAGCAGCTCATATGGCATTGGAGCAGTACTTGCTCATAATATTAACGGGGAAGAAAGACCTATTTCTTTTGTTTCCCGCACTCTAAATACAGCAGAGAGGAATTATTCACAGGTACGACGTGAAGCATTAGCCCTAATCTTCGCAGTAAAAAAGTTTCATTTTTACTTGTGGGGTCAGCAGTTTACCCTAGTGACTGATCATAAACCGTTGTTAGGGTTGTTTGCTCCTAATAAACAAATTCCTATCTTGGCTGCAGGACGAATACAACGTTGGGCTCTCATGCTACAAGCCTATTCTTTCAATCTAGTGCACCGGGCAGGTAAGCATTTGGGTAATGCTGATGCTTTAAGCCGGTTACCTTTAGATGCTTCCATTGAATGTGTTCCAATTCCAGCTGAATGGGTTCACTTAGATGAATTTCTAGGGACAACACCAGTTACAGCTATGATTATTATTGCTCAGTGGACTAAATCTGATCCTATTTTGTCTCATGTTTATCAGATGGTCTCTAGTGGTTGGCCTATGAAGTTCTTACCAACCTTTCCACCAAAGAAGCACAGAGTTGTCTATTCAGGATAGATGTGTCCTTTGGGGTTCTCGGGTTCTTATCCCAGACCTGGGCAAGTCTCTTTTGCTTAAAGAACTTCATTCCGATCATATGGGTGCTACTCGTATGAAGGAACTGGCCCGAAGTTATTTTTGGTGGTCCGGACTGGATAGTGACATCCTTTCACTTGTGAATTCATGCTCTCGGTGTTTGGGGTTAGGTGATACTCCTAAAAAGGGTTTTCTACATCCCTGGGAATGGCCTTCCCATCCATGGCACAGAATTCATAATGATTATGCAGATCCCATCAACCACCACTATCTTCTAGTCATTGTCGATGCTCATTCTAAATGGGTAGAGGTTCTTCCTACTACGTCTATGTCTTCATCTACTACTCGTCTGTTGCGTTCTATTTTTGCCAGATTTGGCCTTCCAGTTGTTTTGGTTTCTGATAATGGCCCAAGTTTTACTAGTTCTGATTTTTCTACTTTTGTCTTCCAATGGTATTCGTCATGTTCGTACTGCTCCCTACCACCCATCTTCAAATGGATTGACTGAGAACATGGTCCGTTCTGTTAAGTCTGCTTTGCTTCATGCAAAGGGGGAGGGAATTCAGGTTGCTTTGGATCGCTTTCTCATGAAATACAGGTTGACACCCCATTCTACTACGGGTGTTGCACAGTCCGAGTTGATGTTTGGCCGTCGTATTCGCTGTATTTTTGATCTTGTGCGTCCTCATGATTCTATTTGTCAAAGAGTTTACAGTCGGCAAGAGCGGCAAAAACGTGCCTTTGAATCTAAGACTCCTAAGACGCTAGAGCTGCTACCTCAAAATAAGGTCATGATTCACAATTACTCTCAGGTTCCCAAGTGGGTACCAGCTATAGTTAGAAGGCAGACTGGTCCTGTTTCCTACAGATGTGTAACTGAAGATGGTCGAATTCAGAATCGACATCAGGATCAGATTCTACCTCATTCTATGCTTCCGCTACCCCTACTATTCCTCCTACTCTAGAGCGTACACCTATTCCTACTACTCCAGAGAATACCACTACTATTCCAAGCGAAATGGAAACACAATCCTCTCTGTCACCTGTGGCTGAGCCAGAGGAATCTACTGCACTTGGAGTTCGTCGTTCTACCAGGGTTAAAAAAAACCCGGAACGTCTGAACTTGTAGGGGAGGAGTACGGTGGATTGGTGTGACTAAAAGTCTGCAGATCGACACAACAAAAAAACACCTTAATAATAAAAACTAATATTGATCTGGCAGCACTGGTTTTGACGGATTAGGGCGGATATGCAGCGATGATGTTTTGGGATGATCATTAGCATTGCGATTATTATTGATGTAGTGTTGATTGTCGTTGTACTATTGTGAGCTACTAGCCTATCTAGATATACTGATATAGCTATTGACTAACTAATAGACTGACAACTGTTAGACTAACGACTATTACTGGTTATCTAGAATATTGTCTGGAACTGTTGTTCTATACTTGAGGTGAGTCTATAATTATTTCGTTGTGTAACTTAATACTGGTTATTGTACTGTATCTGTATATAGTGTGTGAACCATAGCCTTATTTACCGGTCACTACAGTTACAGAGAGGGGGGATGAAGTTTTAGCAAAAATAGCGTTACGTAATTTTTGAACGGCGCCTTAGATTTATCACTAGGCTTGGTGAGTCAGTCAATAAGGTAATAGAAGCCACGTTTAATGGATTGATCGCCGATATATTTCATAGATCTCAAATCTGGAAGCATTGGCGTAAGTAACTGAATGTTCATTATTCATAGTGATTCACTAGTCTACATAGACATTGCTCCAGACAACTATCTCTTAACCTCCTATGGACCACTTATATAATGTTTGTACCTGTTATTGAGTGTTAAATCTGAAATAAAGTGCTTGTTGTTGTTGTATTTGCCATCTTCTTCCACCTTCTGAATGAACCAAATGCACGTTACAACAGTTGTTTATCATTTTTGGATAACACATACAGCAACTGGACGTTGTATGGACTTTAGACCACTCTTTCTAAAATACGAAGAGATGTTTCACTAATGTGCAGCTCTATAACACTGGTAGGCCCCTTGGCATGAGAGACTGCTGAACGCTTTCGATGCATGTATTGAGGTGTTCTTACAGTTCTGGGTCTTTCTGAACAAGATTAATCAGGTAGATTAGAGCGAGTTTAAAATCTATTAACAAGATTCAAGATAGTGTTTGGTGCAGGCGCTGTCCAAACGTTAAAAAACGGCAACAAGAACTTTGAGTCTGTTTTTTTTTGCAGGAAAGAGGGGCCAAGGGCGAATGCTCGCAAAAACGACCCCTCATAGAAGAAGAACAAAGCCAAAATCAAGGTCCAGGGTTTTCGAGATGCCTGGACACTGCCTTTGAAAGATTGGAGGTCACAGACAGGGAAAAAGATGGATTGAGGAAGATTGTTCCACAGTTGACCGGTTGAGTAGATGAAAAGTTGAAAATACCGATTAACTCTTGCGTTAGAGAGTTGGACAGGAAATGAATGAAAATGTGTCGAAAGTCTAGTGCTGCGTGCTCTCCTTAAAGGAGGAGGTATGCAGTTAGAGAATTCACAAGAGCAGTGTCCGTTATAATCGCGATAGTAAAGACTCTAAAGAGAGTGTGGCAACATTGCCGCGAAGAGAGAGCTATTGAAGACAGTTAGTAAGAAGTGGGGAATTGATGAGACGAAAAGCTATTGATTTCATCCGATCAAGTAGAGTTGGATGGAATCACATATGAGAAACGTACTCCATACGGAGACGGACAAGACCCCCCCCCCCTGTACAGAAACAGCAACTGGGTTGGGGTGAAGTAACTGCGGAGCCAGTGCATCACACCTAAGAAGCTGTTTTGGAAAGAGAGTATATGTGATCTTTCTAGGAAAGATTACGAGAAAAAGAAACGCTAAGAATGTTAAGAGAAGAGGAAGGACTGAGTTGTGTGTTGTTGAAGGTAAGAGGATAGTCGTGTGGAAAATTGTGACGAGTAGACAGATGGGGTAACCGAGTTTTTTAGTCTCTGAAAGCCGCAAGGTTTTCTCTGCCCCAATCAGATATAGTAGAAAGGTTAGAGGTCAGGTGTACCATAGCCGTCCTACGCGAAACTTGGAGTGACTGTTGAGAGGGACGCTTTGCGAAGCGGGTGGTGAAGTGAAGAGTGGAATCATTGGCATAAGAGTGGATATGACAAGAAGTGCGAATTAATAGATCATGTATAAATAAAAGGAAAAGAGTTGGTGACAGAACAGAACCCTGAAGAACACCACTGTTAATAACTTTAGGAGAGCAGTGTCCATCTACAACCGCAGTTATAGATCGGCCAGAAAAGAAATTAGAAATGAAGGCACAGATATAAGAATAGAAACTGAAGGAGGACAGTTTAGAAATGAAAGATTTGTGCCAGGCTCTGTCAAAATTTTTTGATATGTCTAGCGCAACAGAAAAGGTTTCGCCAAAATCCCGAAACGAGAATGACCAAGAGTCAGAGAGATATGCAAGAAGATCACCAGTAGAGCGTCTCTTGCGGAACCCATATTGACGATCTGAAATAAAATTGTGAGAGGAGAGGTGTTTAAGAATCTTCCTATAAAGGAAGGGTGTCATCACAGAAGCACAGTTCTTAAGAACAATAGGAGGAATATCATCAGGAAAACACGCCTTCCCAGAGTTGAGCCCAGATATGGCAGAGAGAACATCGTTGGAAGAGAAATTTCAGGCATAATTAAGTCAGAAGGAGGAGGGGATGGAGGTACAGTACAGGAATCGTCCAGAGTTGAGTTGGAGGCGAAAGTTTGAGCGAAGAATTCAGCTTTGTCAGGAGAAGAGACGGCAACTGTGCCATTGGAATGGAAAAGAGGAGGGAAAGAAGAGGAAGCAAAGTTATTGAAGAGTTTCTTAGCTAGGTGCCAGAAAGAGCAAGAATAATTAGATTTGGATAGATTTTCACATTTTTGTCAGATGAAGGAATTTTTGGCGAGTTGAAAAACAGATTTTGCACGATTCCGGACAGAAATATAAGCTGAGTGAGAGTCAGGAGTTGGATGGCGATGGTACCTTCTGAAAGCCTCCTCTGTTGCGGATAGCATTAGAACAAGTAAAGTTAAACCAAAATTTTTTTGCATTAGTAGTAGGAATAGAATATGGAATGTATACCTCCATGCCTGGGAGAATCACCTCCGTGATATGCTCAGCACACCCAGAAGGGCCCCAGCCACGGAAGCAGTAATCATTCCATGGGAAATCACATAAGTACTGATTAAGGATCTTCCATTCAGCAGCACCAAAGTGTCAAAGGCCCCTCCTCTTGAGAGGGTCCAAAGGCCGAAATGGAGCGATAGAACAGGAAACAGATATAAGATTGTGATCGGAGGAGCCCAGTGGAGAAAAAATTTGACAGAGTAAGAAGGATGAGAGGTAAGAAATAAGGCCAGAATGTTGGGTCTATCTCCAAGGCAATTGGGGATATGAGTTGGTTGCTGTACAATCTACTCTAGATCATTTAGGATAGAAAAGTTGTAAGCTAGTTCACCAGGGATGTCAGTGAAATGGGAGGAAAGCCAAAGGTGGTAGTGAACATTGAAATCTCCTAAAATGGAGATTTCAGCGAAGGAGCGTGTGATAGAATGTATTCCACTTTGGAAGTGAGGTAGTCAAAGAATTTTGGATAGTCAATGGAATTAGGAGAAAGGTAGACAACGCAGATGTATTTAGTTTGAAATTGGCAATTAAGCCGTAGCCAAGGGGTATAGAATTCGGAGGATTTGAGTTCGGGAATACGAGAACAAGTTAGGGCATTGCGTACACATGAGTAACATCCAACTTTGGAGTGAAACTGAGTATAGAGAAAGTATGAGGGTACAGAAAAGGGATTGCTATCAGTCGTCCCAGATACCTGAGTTTCAGTGAGGGAGAAAAGGTGAGGTTTAGAGTAGGAGGGGTGGTGTTCAACAGATTGAAAATCTGAGGAAAGGCCACGAATGTTGCAGAAGTTTGTGAAAAGTGAGTCAGGCGAGGCCGAGAACATCTCGAATGGGCGGTAGCAGAGCCAGCACTGCTGCCTGGGTCTGCGTTCCAGGTATCAGCAGCGGGGGAGCCAGAAGTGGGGACATTTATGGTCCCTTTCCCAGGGGGCTCTGAGGTTCTTGAAGTTGTTGCGATTTTATTTTTTAAAAGATTATGTCGTGTGTAAGATGCATGCAGGACCGGATTAAATCTGTGAGGGGCCTAAGGCTACTAAGAGGGAAGGGCCTATATATATATATATTGCAGAGGTGGGGACTCGAGTCTGTGACTTGGATTCGAATCCGACTCGAGTCCCTATTTTTGTGGACTTGAGACATGACTTGGACTCGGGTGTAATCTGACTTGACTTGACTCGAAACTTGTCTCTCTAGATTTGCGCCTTGACTTGAGACTTGTAATATTCTGACTTGCGACTTGACTGAAATAACGCGAATATTTTTCCTTCATGTAAACTTTTGAGTAAATGTGCAATTAACTATCGTCCGTTCATTATCAAAATGTAAAATAAGTCCCGCCAATTATTTTAGTGTTGGCTCGTGATTGGTTGGACCGAGACACCTAAGATCTCCCAAATTTAGAGTCCATATCGTTACCAATATCGTTATCGTTACGTCACCGGTGGAAGCAGTTCTCACACACGTATGGGCGTACCTTATTATACTATAGCCTTGGAGCAGTCGTCCGTGTGCTTCCGAAAGGGATAGAATATAATTTTAATATAACTTCCATATAATCATAGATAAATGCACACTTTTGCTGTTTGCATCACATAAATTATATGTAATTTTCGTATATATACGTATGTAATGGATATGACCTCGTTAACCTCCTTAACGTTACATATATATAAAACAATCCCTTAAATGTGTCCGGCATCATAGGAATAATAATAAAAAAAGGCAAAACAAAAGCTTTTATTTACAGAACGTGCTCAATATGTCCACCATTGTTTTCAATACACAAATTCAGACGTGATACCCAGTCAGCAAGCACACGGTGAATGATGTCAGGAGTAATGGTGTTACATGCCCCAATAATGCGCTGCCGCAAATGTTCAACACTCCTAATTTTCTCTGCGTATACCAGCGCTTTCAAGTGGCCCCAGAGATAAAAATCTAGTGGCGTGAGATCCGGGCTTCTAGCTGGCCATTCCACAGGCCCTCGACGTCCTATCCAATAACTAGGGAATTGTTGGTATAAGTATTCCCTTACTTGGGTGCTGTAATGTGCAGGAGCGCCGTCTTGCTGGAACCATGTTGGGAAATTTCCTTCTTCGTTCAAGACACTGGGAAATGCTTCTTCCTTGAGCATACATAGGTAGGTGCCTCCAGTGACATGTTCATCGAAAAAGAGGAGGCCTATGATGCGATCCTTCCAAATGCCACACCATACCATCACCCGAGATGCACCTTGTTCCTTTGAAGAGGTATACCAGTGAGGGTTGTTTTGAGACCAGTAGCGGGTGTTCTGTCGATTTACCTCACCATTTCCATAAAAAACAGCCTCGTCACTGAACAGAATGGTGGACGGGAAATTGGCATCCTGAGCGCATATTGTTCCGTAGCCCATTCACAAAATTCCATCCGCCGGTCGGGATCATCATCATCGCTTAATTTCTGTAGGATCTGAAGTTTATATGGATGCCATTTGTGAGCCTGAAGAATGCGATGGATGCTACTTTTCGACACTCCTGTCTCGGCGGACAATCGCCGAAGAGACCTATTGGGACTTCTGTTAAAATGAGCCAGGATAGCAGTCGCTGTATCATCGTCAGTGGACCTCCTTGAAGGTCCACTGCGTGGTTTATCTTCTATGGATCCTGTTTCCTTAAACTTTGCAACAAGTCTGCTAACACAACTCTGTGTTATTGGCTCGCGGTCTGGATGCAGTCTGTTAAATTCAGCAGCGGCCTCTCTTTGACTCCGATTTCCTATGACTAGAATTATCTGGATTCGTTCTTCCTTGCTCACAGACATTATGGCCTGTAGAAAGAGAAAAATATGAATTATGGTTTGTTGAAATAGAAAAATATGAATTTCTCCTATGATGCCGGACTTATGGGGCATATATAAAACAATCCCTTAAATGTGTGAGCAGAAATGCATTGTAGGTTATCTTTACGATCTTTATGTCTAGTTACGAAATCGACCGTTGTAGAATACTCAAAGCAGTTTTCGCCGAGATTGCTGAGCAGCGAAGGAGTCAATAAGATCTGTATAGCTAAGAGCTATCGTGAGTTCCGATTCAATACTAAGGATAGCTAAAGAGTTGAGACGATTTTATGACATCACTGACTCTAGGTAGTTCTTTAGTCGTCGCAGTACAGTAAAAGATCTTTCGGCAGAACAGTTGGAAGCCGGCGTACATAGGAAGATCCTGAGCGCAATAACAACATATGGGTAAACTTCTTTTAATTCTTTTGCTTGGATCATCTCACTCATCTCAAGAATGCTCGTAGGATTTTCCTCCAAATTCAGAAGAAACCCCGGAAATGAAGACACTCATTAACAAATGCTTCCGCGAAGTCATCCCTGTAAAATTCCCAAAGCTTAATAGCATTGGCACTTATATCTGTCGGATTCAAGGTGGTGACTTTTGTAAAAATTGCAAACCGTGCATGGAGGTTTTCATACACGTCTTTGCGACGGTTTAATTCCGACAATAATCTGTCAAGTACCACAAGATAAGTATTAATGAAGAAGTTCCTCCGTCCATTTAATTCTACCTCGCCTTCGCGAGTTTCGTCGACTCGAAGTTTTCTTTTCTTTTTTCTTTTCATTGTAACTTCATATTCGCAGATAGATGATTTCTTAAATGCTGCTTCTTCATAAAAGTCGAAGTTGTCTCTTGCATCTTTTACATATAATGTGAATGATGCATACAGTTCTGCTACGACACCAAGATCAATGCTAACTGCTTGGAGCTGTTTACTAGTAGCATTTAACCTTTCCAGAATGTCACCCCACATTAAAGAAATAATTGTAGTTTCAAGGCGTTGCAGTTGATTGAGGTAGCCTGATGCTTCACTGCGTGTGCAAGGCTTTTCTGATTCATCTTCAATGGACGTAAGTGCTTCTATAACCTCTTCCCAGTCTTTATTGAGACTCCTACATGCTTCTTCACGGGCTGACCATCGAGTGTCTGATTAGCTCTTTAGCGTTACATTTTCAGATTTGTTAAAATGATTTTGTAGTATTTCCCAACTGTGAGTGGAGGCAGTGAAGAACACGTAAAGATTTTTTGGAGAAGTGCGAAAAAATCAATGGTTTCCTTACAGCAACTTGCTGCACACTGTCCAATCAAATTTAATGAGTGTGCAGAGCAGGGTACGTAAACTGGCACTGGGGACGTTTCTTTTATTCTAGCTTGCAAGCCAGAGTAAGTCCCTGACATGTTGGGAGCGTTACCATACGACTGTCCTCTGCAGTTTTAATATGCATTTTTAATATGCTGGAAACTGAGTTGAAAAACTGCTCTGATTTGTGGCCTACGCTGGAAAGGAATGCCAAAAATCGCTCTACGGGATGCCCATCTTCTTTTACGTATCTCAGAATAACTGCAAGTTCATCGACATGTGATATGTCTGGGATGGAGTCCACAATAATGGAATAGTACTTCGCACATTTCACTTCCTCAGTTATTTGTTTGGTAACTTTGTCAGCCATTAGTTTGATGAATTGCTCACATGTAAACGAAGATAAGTATGAGGTATGACCTTTTCCTGGATTTTTGTATTTTGCAATATGTTCCGCCAGAAAAGGGTCAAATTCAGCAATAAGTTCCAAAGTCATTATAAAGTTTCCACTGTGGATAGAACCAAATTTTTCAATGTGGCCCCTAAAAGGTAAATCATGAGATGCCAGTGACTGGATCACTGCAACAACTCGTTGTAAAACATTGCTCCAATACGTCTTCTCCTCATTAATTTGATAGAAAATTTGTCTGTCAATTCTTCCGAGAGTTGAACTTCTCATTTTCATAGCTAACACACATGACTTATGTTCAGAGGAATTTTCATGGCTTGTTAATGCTTCACTGCCATGCTTCCAGTCATCAAATCCTTCCTTACCAATTTTAGTAGTTACACCAAATAACTGACATAGAACGCAGAAAATTGAGTCTGTGCTCTCCGAATACACTAAAAATGTTCTCTTCACCTTCTCTCCGTTGACAAGCTGTGTTTCAAATAAGGTTTTAAAAAAATATCTGAATTGTTCACCAAAACGTCTCTTTGAGTGAGAAAAGTTCATGTTTTCTAGGTCCTGATTTATGCCATGCTCTGACACATAATGACGTGTAGCATCATTCACTTCCCATAATGCTGGGTCTTGTCCAATGAAAGTATTGCTGGAGGTAGTTGTGACGCTACCTACATCACAAGACTTAGTATAGGGTAGGCAAGATTCTTGAACTTCTCTACCAGATAATCTAAAATTACTAGGACCTTCATTAACATTTTGGTCTTCTTGGAAACTCCTAATCTCGGTACATTCTAATTCTTTTAAAAGAACATTTGGATTTGTTTCAACATTTTTGCTCTTTATATCAGATTTCTTGAAGAAAGTATCGATTTTCGCAGTTTTGTCAATGACATCTCGTTGTTTTTCAACATTCAACTTTCTCCAGAGCTCTCTTCTTATACTCCGAGCCGCTTAGTCTTTTTCTCCCATCACTCATCTGAAAAAACAAATACATCTGAAATTAATTAAAACTACAAATAATATATTTTAAAATAGAAATATATTATTATAATTAATAAAATATATTATAATTATACAGTATATTTAAAAAAAAAATAGCTCAGCCAGGCTGAGTAGGTCTCCAACAGCTAACTACATATAGGCAGTTAAGTTAACATAAAAAATTCAAAATTGTTTTAAAAACTGCCTTCTTCTTACCTTGTATAATTACCATTATTGTACTAAACTGAGATAAACACAATCTTGTCTTTAAATTTTAAATGTTGTCCAATTTCAAAGTTCAAAGTTGCAAAATAGAAAAAATATAAATTTAATTTTATAGAGAAAACCTTAAACAAAATAAATGGCCAATTTTTGGCTTGAAACTCTGTAAAGTGTAAACAATAAATCTGAAATAAAATAAACATATTAGCTTTAAAATAAAGACATTATTAAAATTAATAAAATATATTAAGGCCAAGGACCAACTTTGAAATCGACTTCGTTCAAACCTAATGAGATTTTTTTTTAAATGGTACTAACTTTTCTCCATTTTTTAGCTAAAAAAATACCAGAAATTTTGGATTTTTTTCCCTACCTAGAAAGTGCTTTCTTGTTACCTTTCTTGTTACGACTTTTCCTCCAGAATTTTACTGCCCTCAAAATTTTACCGCCCCCTAAAATTTGCCGCCCTGGGCCATGGCCTATTTGGCCCATATGTAAATACGCGCCTGCGCGAAGGTCAAGCTGGTGGCCCCACCTCTAGGCCTGGCTTGGTGGACGAGCGAGTTGCTCTCTTGCGCTCTCCACTGCACATAGCCAGGTACACCCGGCTCATCTGGTACCGTCCTGAGCCAGGCATCTAGTCTTCTTTGGAAGACTTCAACTTTGACCCCTGTAGTGTTTCTGAGGTCATTTGGAAGCTGGTTAAAAAGTCTAGACCCCCTGACAACCAAGCTATTTTTCTTCATAAATGCAAAAAACTTAACTTTTTTCCTACGTGAAGGTCAAAATATGAAAATAAAAACCCACTCTAATAGACAGAGTGTATTTCCACAACAGTTTCGATGCCCACTGGCATCCTCCTCGGGTGGATACAGAAAAACGAATGAACCAAAACAAGAGGGGAAAAACAGCCCAGGGACCGACCGTTAAGAAATTCGCACCTAGATTAGATCTCGTTCTCCCGACACCGGAAGGGCATTTTCATTAAAGGGACCCGCTTATAAGTACATTCGCACAAATTTAAAACTATCTTCCTGTTCTAAACATTCGGATTCTATTATTTTTTTACATAATTATTACATTTATTATTAAATTTATTACATTTAATATTGCATTATTATTTATTACAGAAATTATAAATTTATAATTACATTGGTTATTACATTGTTGTTTATTATACAGAACTTATAAACCGAAAAACGAATGAAAAAGGCGAGAAGGAAACAATCCAGAGACCATTGAGAAATTAGCACCTAGGTTAGATACCGTTCTCCCGACACCGGAAGGGCATTTTATTACAGGGTCCCGCTTATAAGTACATTCGCACAAATTAAAACTATCTACTTGTTCTATACATACAGATTCTAATATTTTGACATAATTACTGCATTTATTATTGCATTTACATTTTTTTAACATTTATTATTACCTTTACCCTAATTATTAAATTTATAATATTACCTTTATTATTATATCTGTCGCATTTATATTTATTTCCACATTTATTACTTCCATTATTACATTTACATTTACGCTTATTATTCCATTTACATTTAACCCCCCCCCAAAATCGAATGAACTAAAAGCAAGTAAGGAAACAATCCAGAGACCTTTAAGAAATTCACACTTAGGTTAGAACACGTTCCCTCGACTCCGTAAGGGATTTTTTGACCAAGAATCTCATTAAAGGGTCTAACTTATAAGTACCTTCGCACAAATTAAAATTATCTGCTTTTTCTATACATACAGATTCTATTATTTTTCTTTTGACATAATTATTACATTTATAAAGTACCTTACTTGATTCCCGATCTATAGCATGATTATTTTGGCTGGCGTGATAAAAAATGGCATTATTATTAGTATTACAACTTCTGAAGGCATATTTGTGTTCTTTAATACGGGTTTCAATATTTCTTCCAGTTTCTCCCACGTATACTAAATCACAAATTTTACAGGGAATGCTGTAGACACAGGCTTGTTCCTGTTTTGCAACGTTATTCCTAACGAATTTACTTTTCACGGTAGATTTGAACGCCAAAGCAAACTTAAAATCTTTCGTCAACGGTTTTACTCTTTCTAAGCCGGCAATGTAAGGCAAACTCACATATTGTTTTTGGTTAACTAAAGGTTCCCGAGGGGCATAAAAAGATTTTCTGGCTTTAAAATACGCCTTTCTGATAAACCACTCAGGATATTTTAAATCCTTAAAAATGTTCCAAATCTTTGAATTTTCAGGGTCCAGCAAATGTGGGCTACAAATCGTGAGTGCTCTTAGAAACATGGAAGAAATAATTGAGCTTTTAACCCCTTCATCATGATATGAAAAATAATGAATGTACGAATTACAATGAGTAGGTTTTCTATAGACCGTGAAATTGGGCTTTCCGCTTTCGTTAATAACCAAAACATCTAGAAAAGGTAATTGTTTGTCGTTCTCCCATTCATATTTAAATTTAATGGAGGGAACAAGATTATTTAATGACTGAAAGAAAGTGTCAAAGTTGTTCCATTGGTCAGGCCAAAATGAGAAAATATCATCTACATAACGAAACTAAATTAGATTCCTGGGACATATTGTTTGCAACAATTCCGACTCATAATATTCCATGTATAATGTACTCAGTATTGGGGATAAAGGGGACCCCATTCCCATACCAAAACGTTGCAAATAAAATTCTTCACCGAAGGAGAAGGCATTATTGGTGACACAGAGTTTTATCAGTTCCAAAAATACAGATGTGGGCATGCCTAGTTCTACGTTACATGTTGGCAATTTTCTATCTAAAAAACTAAGTACATTATCAATGGGAACCTTCGTAAACAAGGACTCAACGTCAAAACTGATCATTCTTCCCCGTTTTAAATCTAAGGACAAAACTTTGTTAATAAAGTCACAGGAATTAGTGATGTGCGAGCCTGAAAATTTACCAACTAATGGGGATAATTTATCTGCAAGAAATTTAGATAACCTGTAACTAATATGCTTTATCTGATGATCTAACAGAAATATCCGAAATATTAAGAGCTCAGTACGAATCATCTTTCAGTATCCCAAAAACTGACAAACCTGATATGTGATAGAAACGCGTTCTTTGAAGAAGAACTACGAGGGGAAAGTATGACGGACTTCGACTTTATGACGTATGATATTACGCAAGCTATAGGGAAACTAAAAGCACACTCAGCGGCAGGACCGGACAAATGGAATGCCACACTGATCAAAAACTGCAAAAATGCAATCGCTGAGCCCCTATATTGGATATGGAGACGATCACTAGACACGAGAGAAATACCGGGCATCCTGAAGAGCGCGAACATAGTCCCAATATATAAAGGAGGAGATCGATCCGAGGCCAAAAAATTATAGGCCAGTGTCGCTTACATCTCATCTCACTAAAATATTTGAAAGAATATAATTAGACAAAATCTATGACTTTTTGGAAACTCAGAAAAAATTAAATGATAACCAACACGGGTTTCGGTCAGGCAGATCATGCCTATCACAACTAATGGAACACTACAACAACATTATCGATGCACTGGAAATTAATGAAAACTATGATGTAATATACACAGACTTTGTCAAAGCGTTCGACAAGTGTGACCATGGAAGCATAATACATAAACTGAAATATATGGGAATAACAGGAAAAGTAGGAAATAGATATATAATTTCCTTAGTGAGCGGCGGCAAGTCGTTACAGTACAAGGAGCATCTTCATCAGAATCAGAGGTTCTCAGCTCAGTACCACAAGGAACAGTATTAGCTCCACTACTCTTCATAATCATGCTAAATGACATAGATGAGGACGTTACCAGAGACAGCGCAGTAACATCCTTTGCCGACGACACAAAGATCAGTAGAAAAATAAGAAACCCAGAAGATATAGGATCTTTACAAACAGACATGAACAGAATCTACAAGTGGACGGAAGACAACAATATAAAGTTTAACACTGAGAAATTTCAGCTGTTACGGTACGGAAAAAGAGAGGACCTAAAATCCATGGAATATTATATCCCAAATGGACAGGAAATTCAGAGAAATTCTAAAGCAAAAGACTTAGGGGTTGTAATGATTGATGATGCGAAATTTGAAACACAAAATAAGATAGCAGTAAACAGAGCAAAGAGAGTAACTGGGCAGATACTGAGAACATTTAAACGAAGGGATAGAAATATAATGATTCCTCCACTGAAAACACTGATCATACCCAAAATACTGCTCTGTAGTCTGTCCTAACATGCCCATATAAAAAAGAAGACATTAGACAACTAGAAGGGATTCAGAGAAGCTTCACAGCCAAGATCAAGGGGTGCAAAGAACTAAACTACTGGGAAAGGTTACGCGAATTAAACCTATATTCGCTGGAAAGGAGGAGAGAGAGATACACCGTTATTTACACTTGGAAAATAATGGAGAAACTAGTCCCTAATCTTACTCTGAACCCTGTAACTCCCCAAACAACAGTGGAAAGTAGAAAAGGAAGACTGTGTCGTGCTCCCAAATTAAAGGCTAGACAGGGAACATCCTTAACCCTGAAGGAAAATAGTTTTGTTGTGAGGACCAAAACTGTTTAATCAGCTGCCCAAAGACCTAACGAACACGAGTGGGGTTACAGTAGATATCTTCAAAAGAAGACTAGACGCCTGGCTCAGAACAATCCCCGATGAGCCGGGCGTACCTGGCTATGTGAGGTAGGTGGAGAGTACAAGAAACCAACTCACAACTTCACCAGGCCAACTCGAGAGAAAGGGCGACAAGCTTGACCTTCGTGAAATGAGGTATAATCGCGCCGAACAGTTGAAAGGTTGAAAGGTATATTATACGGTTCTAGGACAGTTCATACCAGGACAACTTATACCCAAACAACTCATACCCGGACAACTCATACCTAGGACAACTCATACCTAGGACAACTCATACATAGGACCAGAAAAAAAATGAAAAATTAATGAAAACATTTATTTTGTAGAATTAAAAATTAAATTTAAATATTTAGAATTCATGCAAGTTATTAATAAAAACATTTTGAAATGAAAAAATTTATTTTTTAAAATTAATGAAAACATTTATTTTGTAAAATTAAAAATTAAATGTAAACATTTAAAATTCATGCAAGTTATATATATATATATATATATATATATATATATATATATATATATATATATGCATATATAATATATATATATATATGCCCAGTTAGGTTCATTGAATGCCCGGTTAGGTCAACTGAATACCCGGTTGGGTTCATTGAATGCCCAGTTAGGTCAACTGTACGCCTTTGACGACTGGTTAGGTTTAGTCGTGATATTTTCGTTAAAACTAACGAAAATATCACGACTAAACCTAACCAATCGTCAAGGGCGTACAGTTGACCTAACCGGGCATTCAAATTTTATCCTATGTAAATAATGGTTCTCTATTTATTATATGTTTGCAATAAATAATAAATTTGTTGTTATTGTTTTCTTATCTTATTTTGGTTAATTTGCAGAATTTAAACTTTCGGGGTGGATATAGATGAAAAGATCAACATTGGGGTGGTAATTGATGAAGAGAGTATGAGTTGTCCTAGGTATGAGTTGTCCGGGTCTGAGTTGTCCGGTATAAGTTGTCCGGGTATGTGTTGTCCTGGTATGAGCTGTCCGGTCACGATATTATACACATATATATATATATATATATATATATATATATATATATATATATATATATATGTCTAAACTCTAAATTAATATTAAGCTTTGAGAATGTAATGGTTTCAATATTTACTTCGATGTACAGTACATACCTCATCAGTCTTTTTTTGCTTTAAAATCTTCTCTTGTCTTTAATTTTCTCTCGTCTTTTAACCTTCCTCCTTAAACAGACAGTCTCGTAGGGATTACCCGGTTTGTTGCTGGTTGGTGTCTTTCGTATTCTTTTGCATTATTGAAAACTGTTGGTTGGAAACTCATTTCTGTTTTCAACGTCTTCCAAAGAGGATGGGGAATGCGGTTCTTAGTAATATTGACTTTGGTATTACATAACCGAAGGAGTATGTAATCATCATATGTTTATGGACATGATTTTGCAATTCTGTGTAACAATTTTCAGTCCTACTGTTTAACCATAACCTTCGGTGTCTGTATTCACGTTTTATTTGTAGGTTGTAAATGCAATAAAAAACCCACTTTTATTGTGTTTCGATTAATCTCTAAAATCTTGAAGTAAGATTAATACTAAATTTCAACCGTTTTAATTTTATTTACTCGTATGTTTAAACTTTTAGTTCTAATTTTATATTTTTAAATTCAAATATAAATCTTAGTCATAGTTTTTAAATGTAATTTTAATTGTTTTAAAAAGTTTTATTATTATTATTACTAGTACAGTTCCCGTCGCTTCGCTGACGGTTAGACAGGCTAAACTACAGAAAAGAACGCAGCCGTGAAAATTTTGAGCTTCACATTGTGTCAACATTTCTGAATCTGGTATCTCCCAAAACCTCCTCACCCCCATTCATGCAACTTGGGGGCTAACCCCCTCCCCCATTACTCCCACCCCTCCCCATTACCCCACCCATACCCCATTACCCCCACCCCCACCCACCCTTCCCCCATTACTGCCCGGGATAAATTTCACAAACAGACAAACAGACAGGCTAAACTACAGAAAAGAACACAGTCATGAAAATCTTGAGCTTCACATTGTCGCCCGTAATACAATTTCTGAATTTTTTTCTCACAATTTCTGAAAGTGTGACGGACGGACGGACAGCTCTCTTATTATAGTATAGATTATTATTATTATTTAGTAGTAGTATTAGTACCAGAGATGAAAGTGTTATGTATTTTGAGGTGAAAAACTAACTTTCAATGGGCACATCGAACACGCATTAAACAAACTGTCCAAGTTTAATTATTATGTCTCGCTTAAATTAAAATACTAGAGGCACTCAATATATTTTGCCCCACCTTTTTTTCTTAGCTAAATAATAGGCCATGGGGCTGAAATGTCTTTTGGGCCGTAAGTTTGAACTTTCTGCGCTTTACATAACCGGATAATATAAAAAAAAAAAAATTGGAATCATATCAGATCAGGTGCCAAAGCCAACCGAGAACACAGCCACAATTCAGATTCCTAAAGCTGAGTATCTGTTCCTATGTTCATAAAATATTCTTTAAGTAAACTCCTGTGTTACGTATGGAAATCGTATTAAGCAGTTATATCAAACAGTTCACCTCGGTGGTGTAGTGGTTAGTATCACTGGCTACAAATCCATAGGCTCGAGTTCGATTCCCATCACAGGCGGTTACCCGACTATTCATCCTTCCTTTGGTTGGTAGATAAATAGGTACCATAATAATAATAATAATCACCCAAATGAGGCGGGATGTTGCGGAAGGCTCGAATACAGGTCGACCCTAAACATTTGTTCAAAACCAAATACCCCGACCCAAAACCCAACCAAGTGAACCATTCAATGGATGAAAGACACGAAAGAAGTCCCTTTCATACGAAGGATTCGATATTTGGAATAATCTGAAAACAAATTTAAAAGTGACCCCTTTTCACCGAAATTTTTGTAGTCGAAAAAGAAAATCGTGGATGAATACTACAATAGCTACTTTTCTCTTTATGTTTTCACTCTAATTCTGTATCCACCCGAAGAGGATGCCAGTGGGCATCGAAACTGTTGTGGAAATAAACTCTCTTTATTAGAGTGGGTTTTTATTATAATATTAATATTTAGTGTCTTATACTGAATTATTATTATTATTATTATTATTTAAATAATAAATCCAAATTACTGTATATTAATGTTATGACCCAACGCATATAAGTTGTGTACAATGTACGTCGTAGCCAATGTCGAACACCGCTTCCCATTGATCAGCGAAGTTAAGCGACATTGGGTCTGTGTAGTAGTGGTTAGATGGGAGAACGTCCTCCGCGTCCACATTATGTAGCGACCCTATATGCCATAAAATAAAACTCTCATTGAGTCATATTTACCAGTTCTGAAGATCTAATACTTACAGTTTTATGTCTTTTACACTAAAATTTGTATTTTTATTGTCTGTATTGTCTTTGTAACAATATTGTCCTTTATTATTTTTATTAGTTATAATTTATAGATCAATTGATAATAAAATCTAGATAATTTCGAAACGTCTCTCTAATAGAGGATGTACGAGTACATAATAATATTAATAATAAACTGTGGGATTTCCGAGACAAAAGAATTAATAACAGGATTTCCAAATACAGGATACTGACAAGGTAGCCAACTAATATATAGGAAGATTAACAGATCGACTATAAAAGTAGTTGACTGTCGACCATCACTTTCAGTCAGTAACTGAAGAGACTTCGTTGTGTAAGGTAGGTTTCCTATACGCTCAGTTTTAGCTTGAAATTAAAGTATGAAAATGACGTTTCTCATTATTATCATCGTCATCACTAGCGGATTGGCGCCCGTTTTGGTTAATCTTGGCGCCCCTTCCAAATGTTTATTTTTTTATAAGAATTTTTTTTTTAAATTTCTAAAAGCAAAAAAGCACCGTTCAACTTTATTTTTAGAAACTGTGTATAAAAATAATATTTCCCTTCGTATACTCAATTAAATTATGCTTTCCAGCTTTACATATTCATTTATTAATGGTTGTAAGCATTTGTAGACACGAGGTTAATGTGCTTGTAAACCCTTTGCGTAGTATTCATATTCACGATCTTCCTCTCTCTAAATGACTGATTCAGGTAATACTTTGAACGGATGGATTAGATAACGTCAATCAAATTAGTTCCAATATTTACTACCACAAACCTGGTCTTTAACTACAATTTAGTAAAAGCTAAAATAAAATGAAAATGAAAACGTAAAGGTTTATTGGCAGATCGCAGATGACAGATCGCATATGACAGATCGTTAAACATCATATACTGTATATATATATATATATATATATATATATATATATATATATATATATATATATCAGTATATATTAGTGATGTACCGATTTCAGAATTTACCCGATGCTGATGCCGATGCCAATTCTTTGCCTAGATTTTAAAAAATAGATTCCCCTTCCCCATCGGCAGGCGCGGATACAGTGGGGGGGGGGAGTATTTAGGATTTGTCATGCCGGTGTCTTGTAAATATTGCCAGCCCAATGTTATATAATATTATACAATAATATAAAAAATTATTAATTATTAAAATATGAGATGTCATTCAGGTTAAAGTTAGAAGAGTTAAGCCCCCGCGCCCCCTCCCCTGTATCCGCGCCTGATAGGGGCTAAGCTTTAGAACCAATTATAGGCCCTATTTGACAATACCTACATCACAAGATAAATAAATAAATCGTTAAAGATTAAGAAACTGTAAATTCGTTACAAGTTATTTACATCAAAAGTAAAACACAATCGGATGAAATATATTAAAACAAGAAAATTATTATCATGTCTTTTGTTGAGTTTCTTCAACAGTGTAAACAACAACAAAGCTTTTCATCAAAATTTCAACACCCTGGTGGCCTATTTCAATATGAAAAATGGGATCACCTGAAGATCAGGGCCTCCAGCCTTCTTTAGTTAGCTTTATAAGGCTAACTAACGAAAATATCACGACCTAACCTAACCAGTCGTCAAGGGCGTACAGTTGACTTAACGATTGGTTAGGTTAGGTCGTGATATTTTCGTTAGTTAGCCTTATAAAGCTAACTAAAAAAGGCTGGGGTGACGGATCTTCAGGTGATCCTAAGATGATGTCATATAAAAAAGATTAGCTAGTTAGAGAAAATGTAAATATATGGGTAACTTAACTTATTAAGCTTTGCCTTTACTGTGAATTGAAATATATTTTGCACAATTACAGTTTGAAATGAGTATAAATCATCATAAATAGTGTTTTTGGTATGTTCAGTTTTCTATAAATAAAAATTTTGTTTTGTAATGAAAATTCCAAAGAATCGGTACATTTTGCCGATGCCGATGTCCTAAAAATGGCCGATGAAGATGCCGATTAATCGGTACACCACTAATATATATATATATATATATATATATATATATGGATCACCTGAAGATCAGGGCCCCCAGCCTCAATTACCAAATGATATCTTCGTTAAAACTAACGAAAATATCACGACTTAACCTAACCAATCGTCAAGGGCGTACAGTTGACCTAACCGAGCATTCAATTGAATTTATTATATTTGGTACTGTAAAGCAAAAAACAAGAATACATGGGGCCCCTGATCTTCAGGTGATCCATATATATATAATATATATATATATATACAGTATGTATATAGTGTATATATGGGTCTTCTCGGTTTCATTCACTGATGATTTTTCATAAAATTATATATATTTTTGTAGGTAATTTTATGCCCAGAATTCAATTTTGCCCTTTCTTAAATGCAAAAATTAACCAAAACTAAGATGTATCGGGACTAGTATGTTTCATGGACTGCTCTCGATTTTCCTACGAAATTGCAAACAAGGGCAGTCGATGACCCTGATTTTGTTTCTGCAGTCGGTTTTCTTGAGAAATGATAAAGAAAAATGTTATTGGATATTGAATAAATTTATTTACTGAAACGACGCAATACACTCCAACATCTTTTTGAATAAGTCCGAGCTGGTGTGGCGCTTACGCCATACAAATTCACAAAAAATGACAAGAATTAGTGCGATATCTTGGGAAAAACAATAGTATAAGAAACTCGATTAGGTCAGGTTAGGTTAGGTCAGGTTAGGTCAGGTTAGGTTAGATTTCTCAAGAAAACCGATTGCAGAAACAAAATCAGAGTCATCGACTGCCCTTGTTTGCAATTTCGTAGGAAAATCGAGAGCAGTCCATGAAACATACTAGGTCCGATGTATCAACTGTAACTTAACTAAAACAGAAAGTAAACTATACGTAACTGATTAGTATAGCATTTGCAGAAAAGTTTGAAATGTTTAACATCGCCTTAAAGAAATCATGGAGCTATTGAAGAATAGGGACCCCAGCCTTCTTTAGTTAGCTTTATAAGGCTAACTAACGAAAATATCATGACCTAACCTAACCAGTCGTCAAGGGCGTACAGTTAACCTAACGATTGGTTAGGTTAGGTCGTGATATTTTCGTTAGTTAGCCTTATAAGCCTAACTAAAGAAGGCTGGGGTCCCTATTCGGTGCTACTGTAGTATGCGGTCTACCTACGATTCGGTGGTCTACCTTTTAATTATAGCTTCTTATCTTCTTATTATTTTATTATTAGGTTAATTGTACGCCCTTGACGATTGGTTAGGTTAAGTCGTGATATTTTCGTTAAAACTAACGAAAATATCACGACTTAACCTAACCAATCATCAAGGGCGTACTGTAGTATGCGGTCTACCGTTAAGTATGCGGTAGTAGTATGTTTAACTTCTTTAATAATTCCTTAATTGTGTAAATTAAATTATAATTCCTTTCAATTCATTTTCAATTCCTTTTAAATATTTTGAACGGTAGACCGCATACTACAGTAGAAACTTAACGGTAGACCGCATACTACAGTAGAAACTTAACGGTAGACCGCATACTACAGTAGAAACTTAACGGTAGACCGCATACTACAGTAGAAACTTAATGGTAGACCGCATACTACAGTAGCACCCCCTATTCTTCAATAACTCCGAAATCATTATTTTTATAGGTTAAGTTAGGATAGAATAGTGCAACTCACCTTTATTAAATATTTATTATAGTTTGCAACTGCGTCGGTTTTAATTCCGAGTTCATGATCACAAAATTTTATGTTGGTATATTCTTCTGCCCAGCCATAGATAAACATAATCTTGGATAATGGAATATGGGTGTCTTTGAACCATGTTCCATTACGCACCGAAACTGTTTTATTGCATCCACTTTTTTTGCACCTCCATACTTAATTATTATGTACGATTTTGATCATCATTTTATGTTTTCTACGACATTAATGTTCTTTTGGTTTTTATGTTCCACTCCTATAAAAATGTACTCCATCTTCTTGTGTCTGCAATCTATTATGCAATTTTATTAGATTAAATTCTTCATCCATCATCCATCTTTACTGTAAGTCAACCAATATCTTAACTACTTAATGTAAGTGAGCCTAGCCTAGCAGCTTAAAAAAAGTATTGTATACTTTCGAAAAAAGATATCATATGATTTTTGTGGAAGATATTGCGTTCATGTATACTGTATAGTAGGTAGGCTTGCCAACCCTCCCGGATTCGCCGGGAGACTCCGGAATCGTGTGTGTTCTCTCGGCTCCCGGAACGTTATCCTAATCTCCCAAATATCTTACAATTTGAGAATAGTTTTCTTTAAATACATAATTTGGTATCACCTTATCATTTGCATATTATTAGCCTTTAAATAATCTGGTTTTTTTTTACTATTAATATAAATAACTCATATATATATATATATATACACAGGGACGTCGATTGACTTAATTGACCTTAGAATATGTCTTTATACCCCCTGCATATGGCCTCAAAATGCCCTTGAAATTGGTCATATTTAAAAAATTTCTCGGAGGGCTTACAGCGCCCCCCCCCCCCCCCCGAACCCGCCAGTTGGATCGGCTCGCCCCTACCCCCCTTTATTGCCTGTATATATATCATCTCCCGGAATTGTATTTTAGAAAGTTGGCAAGCCTATTACTTGTGCATAGGGTGGTCACAAAGTCCCTTCGCATGAAAAACAAGGACAACATACAGATATGCTGTAATTTCACTGCAAAGGGACTTTGTAGCCACTGTAGGCTATAGGTAGGTATAATTTACTTTCTATTTTAGTTAAGGTAGAGTTTCTATCTCTGAATTTCGGTTAATTTCCGCAGTTTAAGAAAGGCCAACTTGAATTCTTCGCATAAAACTATCTTAAAAAAATATATTTTCTAAATATCAGGGATCACCTGAAGACACCCTCAGTGTGATATTTTCGTTAAAATTAACGAAAATATTACGACTTAACCTAACCAATCGTCAAGGGCGTACAGTTGACCTAACTGGGCATTCAATTTAATAATTTATATATTTGGTACTGTAAAGCAAAAAACAAGAATACATGGGGGCTCTAGTCTTCAGGTGATCCAAAATCAGCAGTGAATGAAACCGAGAAGATCCCTATATATTTATAGTGGCTCTCATAAGTATTCGTACAGAGAAATATTTCAGTTATATTCTTTAGCTTTTGTACCATGCATAGGATAGTTCTAAAAAGTTTACCGTTCGTTTGGAAAAATTTAACAAATAAAAAGATTAGTTTAACTCCAACATATAATGCAAAACATCAAAGAATTTGAAGAAAATAAAAAAAAGCTAAAATGCAAAAGTTTTCGTACATATACAAATTTATTTAGTACTTTGTGTGTCCACTTTAGGCTTGAAGAATTTAAATTTTTTTATCAATAGTTTGTTTATTGATTAGAGACGGTTGGCAATTCTGAATTCTAGAGTTTTCTATTTCTTCGTGGAAGACGGATGACTGTACAAACCACTAGTAAGCAATGGGTCGTCGTGGTAAAGAGCTGTCTGCAGATCTTAAGCGTTCTGTTATTGCTGCAGACATGTCTGGAAAGATTTCACTTAAACGGTTGCTGCAGTTATAAAGAAATGGAAAGGTTTTGGAACAATCAAAACTCTATCAAGGTACGGAAGACCTTGTGAGATTTCAGAACGTACAGCTAGACAGATTGAAAGAATGGCTCCTGCGAATCCACGAGTGACTGTAAGGGATATTTGCCAGATATTAAGATCGATGTCCATCCCTCTACTATATATCGTACATTGAGAAAGAATGGTTTCATTGGAAGAGTTGCACGAAGAAAACATCTGCTACGAAAAGCGTACAAAGAAATTCGTATAAAGTACGCCAAGGATCATCAAAATGATGGATTTTCATTCTGGAAGAAAGTTCTCTGGACAGACGAGACCAAAATTCAATTATTCAGAAACAACGAGCACCGATATGTTTGGCAAAAATCAAATACTAAATTCGAGGAAAGAAACACCCTTCCTACGGTTAAACATGGTGGTGGTTGTTTACTTCTTTGGGGATGCTTTAGTGCTTCTGGTCCAGGAAAGCTTGTTGTCATCAATGAAATCTTGAATTTGAAGAAATATTGGAAATTCTAGCAGAAAATGTATTACCTTCAGTTCGGCACTTGCGAATGGGTCGCAATTGGGTGCTGCAACAAGATAATGATCCAAAACATAAAAGTAAGAGCACCATGAAATGGATTCAACAAAAGAATTTCAAGCTGCTCGAGTGGTCCAGTCAAATCCCAGATCTCAATTTAATCGAGAATTTATGGTTTGATTTGAAGAAAGGTATCCGTAAGAGAAACCCTTCGAATCTGAATAAATTGTAACAATTTTCTTTAGAAGAATGGGCTGAAATGTCTACTGAGAGATGTCGAAACCTTGTAGAAAAATATCCAAAACGAATCATTGAAGTTATTCAAGCAAAAGGTGGACACACAAAGTATTAAATAAGTATTAAAGTATTAAATGTACGAAAACTTTTGCATTTTAACTTCTTTTTTTTATTTTCCTCAAATTCTTTGATGTTTTACATTATATGTTGGAGTTAAACTAATTTTTTTTTCTGTTAAATTTTCCCAAACGAATGGCAAACTTTCTATAATTATTCTGTGTATGGTACAAAAGATAAGGACGAATATCACTGAAATATTTCTCTGTACAAATACTTAGGAGCGTCATTGTACAGTATGTATAGTAATAGTAATATATATATATATATATATATATATATATATATATGCTGCAAACCCACAAGGAAAAAGAAAAACGATTCCAAGGCCTTTCGTGTATTCAAAGCTACACCTGACGAGGTGTAGCTTTGAATACACGAAAGGCCTTGGAATCGTTTTTCTTTTTCCTTGTGGGTTTGCAGCATTTATTCATTTCACGTGTTTTATTGTGAAATTCATCCTCTATATATATATATATATATATATATATATATAACGGAGGAGACCTACAGTTTAACGTGGGCTCCGAACCACTGACCTACCAAGTCCCAGGAAAGCGCTTTAATCAGTGAAATGTGAATTTCGAGCCAAAACTCGAACCCAGAACCTTCATATTAATAGCACGGCCCTTTACAACGACGCTACCCTTGAATGATCATTCATTGACAAGAGAGGTCTGAACCCCCCCATGATGTCATACGGACGTTTATTGCCGTTTTCAACGCTGAATCGTTCCTCGATTAAAATCGATTAGAGACGTTTGCACATTAATCGGCAATAATTGGAGTTTGTTAATGTATCGTATGTATTAATTACTATTCAGCGACAAGATTTTGAAGTTTTTCAAATCAAGATTGTTGTCGATTAATATGGAAAGGCTACAATCGGTTTTAAGAGGGGAGTGATTCAGCAGCGAAAAACGGCAACAAACGGCAATGTGATTTCGGCGTCACTCACCATATTATTATTATTATTAAGGTAATTGTGGTCTCTGTACTTTCTTATTTGAAATTTCAGTGGGAAAGTCACAATACCGAGGTAAAGAACCTTGTATCACAACTCTGGAATTCAACCCAGTCTGCGGCTCCGATGGGAACACTTACCCCAATAAAGGGTCTCTTTACTGTGCCGCGAGAATTGATGACAGTACATATTTTCATTATTTTTAACTTACGTTCAATGGACAATAAAAATGATTGGTTTCTGGATTATTTTTAACTCCATCTTTATGGAGAGAATTTATGAACTAATATTTGTTCTGTTTTTGAGATAATTGTTAAATTTAAAAAAAAATTACAAATATAGTTTGCTGAAAAAATATTTATTTTTAATTCTAAAAAATATTTTTTGCTTTTCAGGGGTGAAATTCGTTCACTATGGAAAATGTACAGAACAGTGGAAATGAGAATTCAAATTTGGACCCATCGTCCATCGCCATTCAATCATTTCTGAAGTCACAAATAATTATGTATTATGATGATAATGATAAGCTTTATTGGCAGGATATAAATCCCATAAAATAGTACAACATTCTTGAAGGTAAAATGTGATAAGATAAATGAAACAGTTATACATTTAAAAACAAACGAACTGAAAAAAATCTATATTAAAGAAATGTGTTTCTATTCTTTATTTTCTTATTAAAAAAAAAAATTTAATACAGTCTTTTATTATAGATTATAACCACAACTTAAGTGCAATTTAAAACCAAGAATATTTAGTAATTTAGATTAAACTAATTTTGCTAATATTTCTCAAGTAACTGAAAAATGAATTAGTTCGAATGTTGACAAAGACCTTGAAGGAAATTAAGACCAATTCAGATCGTTCTCTATATAAATAAATGAGATGGGTTTCTAATGAAATGGCAAAAAGAGTAAATATATACGAAGCAAGATTCCTCAACAGAATTCGAATGAACTGGAGGTATAAAGGGGGTACTTTTACTGGAAGCACAGCTACTCACTAGAGCAGAGCTTTCCAAACTTTTCACGTTGGCGACACACTATTTAAGCATAAAAATTTTCACGACGCATTAATTAATTTTTGTTATCAAATATCAAATATCAGATAATTTTTCAGTAGGTGGTTTATCTTGTAGCCGATTTTGTTGATAGAAAAATCAAAATTTTCAAAATACAAAAAACACTAATGTGTCGCGACACACAGTTTGGAAAGCTCTGAACTAGAGTGTGTCACTTTTGGACTTTTTTGAAAAGTTATGGTGCTTACCTCTTATATTGTGACAAATTGACCAAAAACCATGAATAAACCAAGAAAAAGACTGGTAATATTTAGGGTCCCGTCCCCCATTTGAAAAATAAGCCCCCTATTCACACAAAAAAAAATGGTGATTTTTGGAGATATTTTTGGTCATAATTTCCTTACTAACCATCGTATTTCAAAAATTTTGCTACCAAAATGTAGAGAATAATAATACGCTTCAATCTGAATAGTTTTTTTATATTAACATTTGAGTTAAATTTATTAAATTTTTTATATCTCTTTGGTCATTTTGATGCATTTTCTAAGAGAAAAACGCTGCTGTTTTATATATCTTTGGAAGATCTGAACTGCAATAAAATATTATCTTATTTTCTTTGGATGTCACCGCCATCCATAGAGCATCATCCCAATGCAGCTCTGCGGCGATGGGCTTTGAAAATATAAATAAAAAAAGCAGATGGGTTTAAATGAGCAACACTTTTTTGGTTTAGAGCTGAGCTTTCCAAACTGTGTGTCGCGACACATTAGTGTTTTTTGTATTTTGAAAATTTTGATTTTTCTATCAACAAAATCGGCTACAAGATAAACCACCTACTGAAAAATTATCTGATATTTGATATTTGATAACAAAAATTAATTAATGTGTCGTGAACATTTTTATGCTTAAATAGTGTGTCGCCAACGTGAAAAGTTTGGAAAGCTCTGGTTTAGAGATTCAAAGTGGAAACAACTTTACACATGTTTAGTAGATTAAAATTAGTAAATTTTGCAAAAAAAAAAAATATGACAACTGTAGACCTGAATTTTTATTAATCTAAAAAAATATGCAAAGCCCATCGTTTTTTTATTTTTTATTATGAAATACAAACACAAAACAATTTTAATCAAATAGAAACAAAGTGCTATTCTTGAAATTATAATGAAAAATTGTAAATGAAATGAAATTATAAATGGAAAGAAATTACAAATTCAAGAGATCTTGTTTGGAAAACTGGGAAAACACGCCTGTTTTTCTCTACAACTTGAAGCAATGCCTGAAATTCACCTTCATCCCTACATGAGCCATGAAAATCCTGCAAAAGTTTGATACCCCTTTCTGCAGTATCATTAACAACCTTAGATGAAGAGAGTATTCTCTTCATCCGTTGAAAATCATTGTTGCTGTCCCACGTTACAGCTGGAGTCCTTATCCAATCTCTCGTTGAACCAAGGACTTTCAAACCATGAGTTTGGACCAACTAATTGCTGAATTTTAATGCGTTCTTTTAGGATGGGAAATATCAGCTTATCCTGTTTGAATTCTGGTGGTTGATTGAAAGAGGAAAGTTTTTTGGCCACCTTGTCCTTTTCACTATGAGGTAAATCTCCAAAGAGAGAAAGGGTTACAAATTCTTCAGATAGGTACCAGTAATGACCTTTTAGAATGTTGAGGGCAGCTTCCGCTACTTTCATATCAATCTTTTTGTACTGAACTAATTCGTTGTATAGGAGGAGGTCATTTTCAGGAGCCTCAAGTGGGTTGGTGACTGATAGCCAGTACTTGGAGTAGATCAGCGATGTAAACAAGCATACTCTTTCCAGCTTTTTTATTGTAACATTATCATATCCGGCTTGGTCTGAAAATGCTAACATCTTATTCGTATACAATATGACAGCCATCCATCTGGCGTGATGGAGAGCTCCTGGCTTGATCCAGTGTATTCCTCTGGCAGGAATTTCTCCTAAAACGAGCATAGTTGTTTCAGCTACCTCTTTGTCATCATCCCAGGGAAGGCTCTGGTTATCTTTGAGCAAATCTGTCATAAAATCTATGGCGCATTTTTTCAGGTCCTTAAGGTGTCTGTCATTGATAGATAGCTGTTTGAAGGGTTGCTTAGTATCTAGCTTCTCCCATATAACATCTCTGAAGGTCTTGAAAGATTCGTTTTCGGGTGAAGTAGATTTTCCAAATACCTTTAGATACACTACTGACAAGACTTGTTCTGCCATATGGTGGCATCAAGCGAGCCATAATAATTTTTTTCCAAAGAGGTCTTCCAGTACTTTACAAGCCCCTTTTATCCAGCCAGTATTGGATGAAGTAGTATCGAATACCATTCCGTAAACCTTATCCTGTAATTTCCATTCTTGGATTGTGCTAAAAACAGTACAAGCTTGTGTCGATCCAGTTGAGATACCGATACCGGGTATCGAGAGAAGTTTCTCAACATTCTCTCCCGATATAAGTATTGCCAATCGATCCTGCTTTCCTCCTGAAACATTCAGTATCATTTTGCTGTCCCAGTGGACTACACAATATTGAGGTGGGTTGAACGACTCTTTAATAGTGTCAGCAGTAGCTTTCCTCGACTTCTTCGCAGCTCGCGCAGAAGTACTTTTCGATAATGACATCTCTTTAAATCTAGCCCACATTCAGCTGCTACCACAGATGCAAATGTCGAGCGTTGTCCGATTCAAGTTTGTGTGTCTCTTCTTCTAATGCTTTTCGCTCTTTTTCCTTCAATTTTCTTCGTTCTTCACCTTCTATTCTAGCAGTTTTTTCGATCAGTTTGGCTACATAAGCTTTATCGATCGGACCCAGAGAATATATTCTAGCACTTCGCTGATCTTCCAAAAAGCGAAGATTCTCATTCTTCTGTTGTATAGTTCTCAATGTATCATTTTGGATTTCATTACATACATTTTCAGTTGATATATCAAATAAGTTATCTAAACGAGACAAAAGATGTTTTTTGGGTTTCATAACATTTCTTCTTTATATTTTTACCCAACTTCTCATGCTCTTTTATCAAATCCCACAACATTTTTTGGGGTCCTTTCTGCTTTCTAACGGATTTTGATGGTATGCCAGCCATAATCCATACCTTTTCTACCTTATCTAATACTCTCAAAATATTTTCTTCCTTTGACACATTGTCGCTTTTCATTTGATCCCTTCTCAAGAAGAAAAAGTGACTGAGAACTTCACTATTCGTTGGAAGCATGCTTCCTTCTCTTGCGAATATGTCTTCCACTAACTTTCCCAATAAAGAATCATATTTTCTTAGGTCTGTTCTTAATATTGGCTTACTGTTAGCCATGACTATTGACTAATTTTAATAAACTATGAAATTAAGCAAATCTATAATAGAATTCTAAAAGAAAAGCAAATTTATTATACATTTGGTTATATTTGCATACTTTTTGTAGATAAAACCTGGAAATACTGTAAATAAATGTTATAGAAATGAAAACAGAGGAAAAAATTTCATAAGGTCCACTCAAATATTAGCACCGTATAAAATAGTTTTAAAACGTTCACAATAAGAGGATACCGTTATTCTCTACATTTTGGTAGCAAAATATTTGAAATACGGTGATTAGTAAGGAAACTATGACCAAAAATATCTCCAAAAATCACCATTTTTTGTGTGAATAGGGGGCTCATTTTTCAAAAGGGGGCGGGGACCCTAAATATTACCCGATTGCCTTTGTTTTGGTTTATTCATGGTGTTTGTCAATTTGTCACAATATAAGAGGTAAGCACCATAACTTTTCAAAAAAAGTCCAAAAGTGACACACCCTACTACTCACCCATACAGGCCATACTGCTCATTCTTATCATTGCTGAGTTAAGCTTTGCGATTAAATACTGTTGAATTTTGTGAAGGTCAGAGGTTAATTAATTTCCGATGACGTATCATTCTTTCGTTGTGTTCTATTAAGTTCGATTGAACATTTTCATAATTGACATTTATTTTTTCCACTGAGGATGAAGTATATGCTCTCAGTCATTATTCGAAGACATAAATGAACCACAAATGGACCATTATGGAATCATATATTTATGCTTAATAATTGTTTTCGCGCATAACATTCACTATGTTCTCTAAAGTCTCATACCATCATAAACGCTTATAATGAATGACACGCATTGTTGATTAGTGACTCAATCAGTTATAGTGTGAGAGATTGCAGTCATTGCACTTTTATATAATTCCTTTCATAAGATTCAGTTTAGCAGTACAAAAGTTGGAATACAGTTGGCAGAAAGATAAGTGTGGCTGCATGTAATGAAGCCACGTCCGCTTTCCGGGTATTAACCAATCAGTTGGTCATAAAACCTATATAGATCATGTGGTTCGTTCGCCAATTCCTCAGAAAAAAAATGAGTAAATCGAAAAAGGAAAAGATAAATGAAAAAAATGAGGGGAAAAAGAAAGAAAATAAATGTAACAAATAAATGAGAGTAAGTTAATTATTACAGTGAGTAAACCAAAGAAAAATGATATATGAAGAAAAGAAAAAGAAAGTTATTGAAATTTACTTTATTTTTATATACAGGGTGTCCCATAAGTCCAGTCTCGTAGGAAAATTTATTTTAAATTAAATTTGCAAAAGTAATATATTAGAACTAAAACGAATGTTCAAATTGATGTCTTGTTGGGACCTTTTTTTTTGTTGCAGGTAGAATAACACGCAATGGCTAATATGGAAGTGGGTTAGACTCCTGAGGAAACAGTCTCAGAGGTCTTTTCCTCACGAGTGTAACTCGCTTCCATATTGTCTTAGTTCTAATATATTGCTTTTGCAAATTTAATTTAAAATAAATTTTCCCACGAGACCGGACTTATGGGACACTCTGTATATAAAGCAGATAAAGGTTGACATGATATAAAACGATAACTAAGCGTCGATACACAATTCAACAAACTCTGACTGAAAATGCATTCTGATAGGGCTGTAGGTCAGTCGAGTTAGTAATGAAAAAAAGATGTCTTGACCATAATTAGTAAATTAAAGACAAATAAAGCGGAAGACCCTAATAATATCTATGTTAGACGATACTTAAGGAAGTAGGGATTGTTTGGCTGAGACACTTATTATATTTGGCACGTCATTGCAGTATACTGTACAGAAATACCCGAAGACTGGAAAAGGGCAAATTTGTATCTATTTTTAAGAAAAAATAAAAATGAATTGGGTAACTATCGACCAGTTAGTCTGCGATCACTCGGGGAAAGTTTTTGGGGAAATAATAAAGGATAGCATTCAAAGTCACTTAGATGAATAAAACCTAGTATTAGATTCAGGGGCGGCCCTTCGGATGTGCGACGTGTGTCCCAGCACACGGCGCCGCGACCAAGGGGCGCTAAAATCGACGTTGCAATTAGCAGTCCTTTTCAATTTTACCGTCAGTGTTTGGAAAAATTTATGTTTAGATTGAATAAATATTTTATTCGCAAATTTTTTGTATAAAATCAAACGTTGTTATAAATTTCTTACGACCAAATTCTTAAAATTATAATAGTATACCTGTGTGTATGTATATTCAAACAGTCACTACCATCAGGTCTTTCCAAAAGCGAGCTGACGTCACCACAATCAGCTGTTCTCCAAGTACTCAAAATTTTATAAAATCAAGCCCCTATTCAGAGGCATTGGTGGATCTAGCCCTCACGTTTGGAGGTGGGGGGTAAATCTAATGCAACTGAAGCTAACCTCAACGCACACACACACACACACACACACACACGACTAAAATTCCCAACTTCCAGCACGCAGACTTTTGTAAATTTCGAAATAAATTGTCACAAGTCAATTGGGAAAACGTAATGGGGAACTCCAACACAAAACTAATGTGGGAATCGTTTGAAACAGTATTTAGGACTATAAATGAGGAATGTGTACCGTACAAAATTAAGCGTGCGAAAGTAAATAACAAGCCCTTGTGGTTTACTTCTAGAGTAGGAGACATTATAAAGAGTAGAGATAGGGCTTATAGGCTACATAAGTGCGATAAAGACAATTTGTGGTTACGAAACAACTACATATCTCTAAGGCGTGAAGCGAAAAGTGTAATAAAAAAGTCCAAGCGCGAATTTGAAATCGCCATAGCTCGTGACGGTAAAGAAAACCCCAAGCGATTCTTTCAATACGTCAACGATAGAAATCCAGTAAAAAGTGTCTTGGGGCCGTTGAAAAATGTTAACGGAGATCCAGTTTCTGAAAACAAGGAAATGGCTACCTTGCTAAACGAATTCTTTACGTCAGTTTTTACTATAGAAGATGTAACGAATATCCCTACGGTCATAGACATAATACCTTTTGATAATGGTAATATTTTGGATAATATTGTGGTTAGTGAAGGGGAGGTAATGCGCTATATTGATAAAATGAAAACGCGTAAATCACCGGGGCCGGTTTCCATATATCCCATACAACTAAAAGAATTAAAAGATAGCATTGTTGTACCGCTAACAAAGATTTTTAATGCGTCTATTTCTGAGGGGTGCGTACCAGATAATTTCAAGTTAGCAAACGTAACACCTATCTTTAAGAAAGGCGATAAAGGTGCGGCGGGAAATTATAGGCCAATCAGTTTAACGTCTGTTGTAGGTAAGCTACTGGAATCAATAATTAGGGATCGTATAGTCGAACAATTAGAATTGCATAACTTAGTTAGATATACGCAGCACGGTTTTAGGCGAAACAAATCTTGCTTAACTAATCTTTTAGAATTTTTCCAAAGCGTGGTTGACGTTTACGATAGTCATCGGGCGGTTGATATAGTGTATTTAGATTTTCAAAAAGCGTTTGACACCGTACCGCACAAAAGACTCATTAAAAAAACTAAGGCTTATGGAATCAGGGGTGTAGTAATAAATTGGATAGAAGAGTGGTTGCAAGGTAGGAAACAGAGGGTGGTCGTTGATGGAGCGGAGTCGTGTTGGGCTAATGTAGCGAGTGGCGTTCCTCAGGGTTCTGTATTGGGCCCCTTGCTTTTTCTTATATATATAAACGATTTAGACGTCGGCCTAGTCAGTACAGTTTCAAAGTTTGCGGATGACATGAAGCTGGGTGGTAGGGCGATTAATGACGAAGATAGAGGTAAAATCCAGAATGATCTGAATAAAATCGTTGATTGGTCAGTCACATGGCAAATGAGATATAACGTTGATAAGTGCAAAATTTTACATATAGGTTCACGTAACGGTAATTTTGTGTATAGTATTTCAGGGAAAGAGTTGATAACGTAGAGCAGGAAAAAGATTTAGGAGTTATAGTCATTGGTGATTTAAAAGTAGCGAAACAAAGTACAGCAGCGGTCAATAAAGCGAACAAAGTGTTAGGTTTTATAACTCGGAATTTTGAGTACAAATCGCGCGATATTATAGTTCCTATTTATAAATCATTAGTTAGACCCCATTTGGAGTACGCGATCCAATTTTGGAATCCGCATATGCGCAAAGATATAGACAAAATCGAAAGAGTTCAAAGACGAGCAACTAAGATGATTCCGTCACTTAGGTCATAGTCGTACGAGGATAGGCTTAAAGAGTTAAAATTGACTACACTCGAGACTAGGCTAAGGGGTGATCTAATCCAGGTTTTAAAAATTATGAATGGGTTCGATAACGTAGATAGAGATAGCTTTTTCGAAATATCTCAACATAATAGGACTAGAAATAACAGGTGTAAGTTGACAAGTAGAAGGTTCGGGATTCGGGACAGCAGTTGCTAAAAACTTTTTTACGCATAGAATAGTAAATAGGTGGAATAGTTTGCCGGTAAAAGTAATTAGTAGCACGTCTATAAACATGTTTAAAAATCGATTAGACGCATATGTTGATAGATTGGGTATAGTTTAAGATAGTAAAATTAAGGGTTGGATAAGATAGATTTTGATTCTCTTTTCATTAAAGATCACAATAACCAGACTAGAGGTCATAGTATGAAATTATTTAAGCCAAGATGTAGAACAAATTTAAGAAAACATAGTTTTACAAACAGAGTAATTAAGTTTTGGAACAGTTTGACAGAAGAAGTGGTGACTTCAGATGTAATTGATTCTTTCAAAAGAAGGTTGGATAGTTTGATGTCTGCAAGGGACATCTGGTGATAGTGTTTAAGCCCATTTTTATTGCATGAATGGTACTGGTTTATTTCATATATATTATGTACATTTAGGTGATAGATCCCACAGCTCAACACAAGTGTTGTGGGATATAGGGAGGCAGCATCTTGGGTTAGGGGATACTCTCTGTCCTTACACACCCCATCTAAAGAGATTCCTCTGCCGAGCGGTGCCCCCTATAGTACGGTGAGGTATTAAAAAACTCATGATCTTCATTTGCCCCACAAACACCTTTAAATGGGAGACCCAAAATGGGTGCACACACATTTCTACATTACTGTACAGTCTTTACAGCCACACTTACACTTTTCCTCCTAAGTATATATATTGTAATGTATATGGTTGTAAATTGTGACTTGGTCCGCAATTGATATGGACCGTGACTTATTTTTGGTTGGCAAGGTACTGGAATTGATGGATACCGTAATGAAATTGACTGGATTCTTTGGATCTGATATATTTGCATGTCGGTTATAAATAGATATAGAGTGTAACATATTTGTGGATAGTAGTCTATTATGACTTGATCCTCTGGATCCAGAGAGTCTATCTTTAGTTTTAAATTGATAATTAATTACTCTTAAATTGATAATTATTTAGTTTTGTAAAAATTGGTTGTTGCCAGTAGCGGATTATAATGGGGGCAAAGGGGGCATTTGCTCCTGCCCCCAGATGCTGACCGGCCCCAAGATGCTGACCGACCCCAAGAAACTATGTAAACGCTATAATGTACCGTTGAAATAATTGATCGACCGTGAGGAAGAAAAAAATTCTAGATTCCGCTTTTACAAAACCTAGTTTAGTATCCCATTTATGTGAACAAAGTATACATTTTCTGTAATCACATCTTTGTTTTTGTTTCGTTTTCTGTTGATCGATCCCAGTCAGCTGATCACATCACTCATGTATGATGTATCAGGTAAAGAACTGTGTTTTTCTCGTGACACCGGCCCGAAAATATTCATTGCCCCCGGCCCTAACAATGCCTAATCCGGCCCTGGTTGTTGCCAATGTACAGGCAGTTTTTACATAGTGGAGCCACCTCGATGGGCCGAAGTGGCCCCTAGTGTGCCCACTATAAAAATTTCTTATGTTCTTTGTGGTTCGGAACCCACGTAAAATTGTAGGTCCCCTCCGCCACCACGGAGGACATGCACAATACACAATTACGAACACAGTTAGGTAGACCAGCCATGAGTGGATCCTAGGGTCTTTGTTGGTCTGAAACATTATAACATTATAACATATATATAATATATATTATATATATATATATATAATGATGAATAAAACCACGAAGGGAAAGAAACACAGACTGGTGCTCAAGCGCTTTCGTCTAATGACCTCCTCAGGAACACTTCGTGGTTTTATTCATCATAAATATTTTTCACGTGTCACTTTCGTGAAATAATTTTCATATATATATATATTATATATATATATATATATAAAATGATATATGTAATGGCAGAGACGTTTTTAAATACTTTAGCGATGTTCCATCAACACAAACACGACCAAGATGACGTCACAGCGAGAGACTATTTCAAAGCATGTCCTTATGCGTTGTCTTACACCTCAACTTCGTTAGAAGGACTTCTCGACGCACCTCCGCCTCTCTCTTCGAAGAATCAGTGACACGAAAGCCATCACCATGTGAACACCATTCATGCAGGCCCCATTTTGGCCTCGTGTCATTCACCTAACTTATATAACGACTAATCATTACCTCGCGCCTTATTAATATTGAAGTCATTATTATTTCAACTGTAAACAATCAACATATTTTGTCTCTTTCATAAATCATTTATTTTGTTTAATAAAGGAAGAAAAACTCATTCTATCAATCAACCTAATTAATAACTTAATTAATAACATTATTTGATCTACAAATATCTGGTGACCTCAGCCTAAGCATTATCATTAACAATCACTTATAACTATTATAGTTAACCCTTAGCTACTATCGTTGGGTCAATTCTGACCCTGAGTACATATGTTTATTTTATCATGGGAAATAATGATAGTAGTTAAGGGTTAACCATTATCATCATCATTATAATTATAGTGCCAACATTTCCGCTATAAACCGGTAACTATATAACGGGTCCGCCAAAAAAAAAACATGCGCTTGATTGTAACCTAATAAGTAAAAATGTTTTTGGATGAATTATACAAAATTTACAGACAATAATTGCCATTGAATTTTATATAAGCCAGCCAATTTTTATAACTGAATGATTAAATTTGGTTGTTTAATATTAGCTTGATTTTTGAGTTCCATTAATCTAAGTGCACAGTGGAATAATTTTTCTCGTTTTTTCAGAAAAAAAAAATTACTGTAGATATCCCTCAAATGCCATTCTCTGATGAAGATAAAATAATTATTAAGCATTATAGGCTTAATAGGGGATATGGAAGGTACAAAATATTGGCGGGATTCCCCAATAAAGGATGGACAATGGGCGGACTGGTTAGGTTGCTGAAAAAAAATTGATGCTACAGGCAGTACCGTTAGAAAAAAAGGTAGTGGTCATCCAAGAAAGAAAACATTGAAGAAGTTTCTTCCCGAATTCTTAGCCAAGAAGATAAGCCAGGCACTCACGAGACTCCAGCGCAGATTTTAAAGTCGACTAGAATATCAGAAACTAGTGTAAGGCGAATTGTAAAAGAAGACCTCGGACTTAGACCATACAAACGTGTACGTGGACAGAAGATCAGCACCACTGACCAAGAAAAACGAGTCATAAAAAAAAAAAAAAAAAAAAAAAAAAAAATGCTAACGCATCACAGTTATGAAAGCAAGTCAAACATTTTTTACTGATGAAAAAATATTCACTGTAGAACCACCAATGAACTCAGAACAACAGAGTATACTCAGAATCCCATCAATTAAAGAATCGAATTTCGGACGAAAGACTGTATGCAACAAGGAGCCACTTTTCCAAAAGTATTATGGTGTCTGTCGGTGTTTCCAAGCTGGGAAAAACATCTCTTCATTTCGTTGAGCTCGGTGTGAAAGTTAATGGCGAATATTATCGAAATGTTCTTTTAGCAAGCATGATTCCAGAGATGCGTGCTCTGGCAAATGGAGGTCATTTTGTTTTTCAACAGAATGGAGCAAGGGCACATACGGCAAAAGACACTGTTGCTTATTTAAATTAACATGTTCCCGAATTTATTGAACCGGAGAATTGGCCTCCGAACAGTCCTGATTTGAATCCTGTTGATTATGGGATCTGGAAAAACTTGTCAGAAAGAGTTTATTGCGGTAAGAAAATCAGAAATGTTAACCACCTGAGAGATGTTCTGATTGAACAATGGGAAGAATTTCCATAAGACCAAATTGATTCAGCAGTAGATCAATTTAGACCAAGACTTCGAAAAGTAATAGAAGTTGGAGGAAAACATATTGAACGGTATTTTTAATTTGACATTTTAATAACAATTTTATATGAAAGGAATTTTTGGTTGTATAATAAAGAAATTTTGAGTATTTACGATATCTTTACATTCTATTTTTGTTTACGTGCTAAAATAAGATCTATTCAGCTACTGTGCTAAAAATGTAAAGAAATGTTGTCAGATAACATTATTTTATTTTGTTAAAGTTTTATCAAAAGTTAAAAGAAATTATTGAATTTAAAAGGGAAAGTACGGACGCATGTTTTTTTCTTGGTGAACCCTGTATATATATCGCGCCTTGGCAGTGTAGTGTTTAGCGTTGCTGACTACGAATCCATCAGCCCTAGGATCGGGACCTGGTGACGGCAGGCGGCGCGCAGCAAACCCAGCTGTTCATCCTTCCACACAGTAAAGAAACTGGTTGGTAGATAAATGGGTACCCTGGGTAGCCTAGTGGTTAAAACGCTGGGCTGCTGGTGGGGCGTGGTTCGGATTCCATGTTAAACTGTAGGTCTAAGGTGGAGTGAAAAGCTTGACCTTCGTCAGAATGAACAATTCGGCAAAAGTCGCGTATCACAGAAATTTTCAGTGTTAACTATATTATTTTTTTTCTTTTAGGTAGGGGATGGCTACGAAATTAACAATCGGTACAGATTCATCGGTACCGATTCATTGATTTGTTGTACCTGGTATTCCATGCATTAAAACCAAGCTCACCCTCTCGTCTATTGTTAATTTCGCAGCCATCCCCTACCTAAAAGAAAAAAATAATATATTATAATCAACACTGAAAATTCCTATGATGCGCGACTTTTTCGCCACCCTGTAAGTGTGATTGGTATGGTAGGGTCATTGTAAAAGTTGCATGTGAGCGATAGGTGGAGTGTGAGACTAGAGCTTGGTGTGAATGATTTGAAAGTGAGCAAGGCAATGGAAGTTTGCGGATGATTTGATTCGTGTTTGTGATCTGAACAATAAAGGTTGGAAGCGGAGATTTAAAGTTAGAAGTTTGCAAGAAAGTTGGATATTTAAAAGTTTCTGAGTTTGTCGGCATTAACTCTGCAATCACTTCAAATAATTGTTATATATGTACTGCCATGTTAATGTGTATTTTTGCTATTAATGTTTGAATAACTTAATTATTTACGTTGAATTGTGATTAATATTTAGTTTTTCTTTTAATGTAGGACATAATTTTGAAAGTAATTTATAAATGTGATTATTGTACAAGGGTACAGAGTACAGTGGTGTCTTTGAGCATTGCCTATAGTACAAGTGTTGAAGCCTCTATATGAGGTAAGATTTAGTTAAAATTGTTTTACTGCAAGAACTTGTGAAATATCGAATTGTACGTGCATTTTTCTGAGTTTATTTAGCTGGTATGTGTTTTTTACTTGTGATTCCAAACTTGTGTAAGCGATATTTGTTTATCATTGTTTCAATAGGTTTCAAATTTGGAATGTGGAACAACGCTTGGGTTCGGCTGGGGAGCTAAATTCCTGGTTTAATTGAAACCGTTTTGTCTACCCGAGCTGAACGTGAACTGTCAGAAAGTTTTGTGACCCCATTCCGAGGCTGAGCTTCATCAACAAATTTGGAAGTCAAGGCAGGATTGGAAGCACAGCCTCTCCTTTCCTGCCCGTCTAAGCATTTACAATGGCTTTGGACACCGCTGCGACTGGACTAGCCGAAATAAAGAAATGGTTTACTTTAAGTAGGAACAGGACGTACTGTTTGTATATTATTTTATTAAGCTAAGTGCGTGGGTTAAGTGTTAATTTAAATTGTAATTATGTTGCTGACCACATGACCTGAACTTTTGGTCAAAAATACATTTTTCAAGTGTATTTTGGTGTGCTCCGTTCAAATATGACCTTCATTTCTTGTGCAAATGAACAGAAATACGTGTTTGGGCCATGCAATGACAACTGTATTTCCGTTCATTTGCACAAGAAATGAAGGTCATATTCGAACAAAGCACACCAAAATACACTTGAAAAATGTATTTTTGACTACATTTTATACAATAAAGTATAACCTAACATGTTCATGTTACGAGATCTTGTAAACGACGCATTACCACAGGAAACGTGCAAAACACCTCAAAATTAACCAGAAAAGTTTCCTCGTCATTTTCGTTTAAACTGACGAAAATATCACGACTTAACCTAACCAATCATCAATGGTGTACAGTTGACCTAACCGGGCATTCAATTAACCTAACAGGTTAATATTGGTTATTTCACCTAAATATCTTCTGTTCTTTTCGTATTAGGCACTCACTGTCACATTTCGGGCAAGTTAAGGATGAGAGAATAACTCCGTAATTGATAAAAACATCCAGTGCTTTGTCTTCATCTAGGGCACATGACGAATCAAGTTCTCAAAGTCGAAACCACACGAATGGCACGTCATAATTCTATCACAAACATCACCAAACTGAATCCAATTAGAAAAAAAAAATAGCCAGAACAGAAACCAACAAACTAATTAAGTCGCAGAGTAGCATAACGTCATACCACCCCTGATTACAAATACACTAAATATATATATATTTATATTATTATTTTCTACAATAGTTTGCACAAAAAATAACTAACAGATTTGAAAAGAGCATTTAACCCCGAAAAATATATTTTTGACCAAATGTTCAGGTCATGTGACCAGAGACATATTAACCATTTAAGTTCAGATTTTAGGTTTTGTAAATATATTTAACTTATTTAAATGTTTCTTTTTACTGGACCTATAATGGGCCGATTAGATAACTTGTTCGGTGAACACCACATTGCTTTTTGAACCCATAAGTAGGAAAGAAAGGAGACCCGGTAACATGTGTTTAATGTTTATAGTGGTGAGAGTTCCGGTAACAATATTACAAATGAAAGTGAATGTTAGTTTTTATCAACCCCTCATAAATATAATTAATCATACTAACTAAAGATGGGCCCTACGGTCCCATTTAGCTAGACCTGCGGTGCTGGGGTCTTTGGCCCTATTTAATTTCGGACAACTAACTGTTTATACATACACAAAAAAGGAAATGGAAAAAAAATTCCCGTTTTAAATAATTGTATTTCCTTATTTTAACATAATTCTAACATGAACATCAACTCTAACATACATCTAACATCAATATCTCGTTCTGATAATCATCACCAGTTGTTGTTGTTGTTCAGCCGATCAGCCCACCCTGATCGAGCAAGCCGGCGGCACGCAGGTAACCGATCGCCCTCTTCAGAGTGGACCAGAGGTTCAGCGCACGAGTGATGTTGTGTTGTGTTCGTTGTTGTGCTAGAGCGGTACAGTCTGTCATAATGTGTTCAATTGTTTGTGGTGTGTCCTGGCACAGGTGGCAGGTGTCGTCTATGGAGTTGTCTAGTCTGTGTTTATATGTTAGTAAGTTGGGGTGATGTCCACATCGGAATCGTACTAAGTTAACTCGATCCGATCTGCTCAGGCTGATCTCTGACCTGTTAATGGGTGGCGGCTTCGCACCTAATTATCACCAGTTTAAATAGTCTGTGACGCTTCTAAAAAATTCCATCCACGTTTGTGAAATCGAGAAAAGTCGTTCGGTCAATAAAACTAAAGAAAAGAACGCAGCCATGGAAATCTTAAGCTTCACATCCGAACCCATTGTGTCAAGATTTGTGAAGCTGCATTTAAAATCTAAGTTTCTCGTGAACTTAAAGTAAATATTAAGCTTTTGCTGCCTTAATAATTTCTTTTCAAAATCTTCGGTATGAAATTATTTACCGAGACTTTTTCCACAGATAGATAGATGGAGAGAATCAGCTTCATCTATCTACATTATAATAATAGCCAAGTTTTGTTTGTTTGTTTGTTTGTTTGTCTGTCTGTTTGTTGCAGAATTGTGTCATGCTTTCAGAAATTGTGAGAAAAAAAAATTCAGAAATTGTATTACGGGCGGCAATATGAAGCTCAAGATTTTCATGACTGTGTTCTTTTCTGTAGTTTAGCAATGGGGGAAGGGTGGAGGTGGGGGTAATCGGGGATGGGTGTGGTAATGGGGAGGGGTGGGGGTAATGGGGAGGGTGTTAGCCCCCAAGTTGTATGAATGGGGGTGAGGAGGTTTTGGGAGATACCAGATTCAGAAATGTTGACACAATGTGAAGCTCAAAATTTTCACGGCTGGGTTCTTTTTTTGTAGTTTAGCCTGTCTAACCGTCAGCGAAGCGGCGGGAACTGTACTAGGTTCACATTTTTATGATAAGGTTCACATTTTTATACAGATTGTTTGAGCTGCTATGTTATATCTATAAGCATACACTTTATTAATAACATTTTGAAATTTTTTTTACAGGTTTTGTATCAACTATGATACGTGTTAATTAAACTGATAGGATTCCAAATAAATTAAAAGCTTTTGGAATAATAAATTTTTAGAATAAGCTTGCTCTTCTCCTACGTTGTCGTTCTCTTGCCAATCGTCTTCTTATTTCTGCAGCAGTCTCCATTTTCGTGGTTAATTTTTTTTTGCCGTCATTCTTGACGGCACGGGTACACTAGTTATATAGTAAAAGAAGATACACTCATCCCTTCATCTATTAAATTTAATACAGTTTTAAGAAATCTGAAAAACAAGTTGATCATTAAGTATTTAAAATCCCAAAACCATCAAAATTCTGGGTTATTATTCGTTTTTTGACCCAGTCACACCCAGCTATAACAGCAATATATATTGAATAACCAATCAAAACTGAATAAGAAAATATATATATTATCTTGTGCAAATTTGTATAAAATGTACTTTTTTATAAAAAAAATATTTTCTACTTTCTAATATGTATGTTATAAATTTCGGTTAATTTGTTTATTTTGGCTACCTTTTTTGGAGATTTTCATTCAGCTATAGGTTACTTTGTTTATTTTTGGCTACTTTTTCTTGATTTTGCCTACTTCTTTCTGTTACTCGTTAGTTTGGTGATTTTCGTTCTAGAACCATGACGTGTCAATCTTGTGAACTTGATTTTGAAGACATAATCCGCCTTGTTGGCCTCGATGAAGATAAAAGTTTAGATGTTTTTTTCAATCACGGCATAATTCCGACATCCGTGATTTGCCCTAAATGTAATACTGCCTGTATTTTAAGACAAGACTCAAAGATGTTTAGGTGCCGTAAAAAAATCCAAAAAATAAGCGTGAGTGTGGATTTACTGTTTCTATCTTTAAGGGCACGTGGCTGGAACATTGCAACTTTTCGGTGAATAAAAACCTCCGCTTCATCCCCAAGACCACACCATCCACACACAAAACATTGAACGCTTGTGGAAGGATGTGAAATCGTGGGTTTTACGTGCTGGGAGCAGACGCCCTCATTACCAGAAATATTTTGCACGATACTTGTTCCTGGCAGAACATCCTGACAATTCTACAGTTCTGCATCACTTCCTTACTGCAATTGCAGAACTATATCCTCCAAAATAAGGTGACTGGTTAGGTTAGGTTAGGTTAAGTTACGGTAGGTTAGGTTAGGTTGTGTTTAGCACGAATGCAAACTTTTCTGGTCGATTTTGAGGTGTTTTGACGAATCTGCCATCCGTTTCCTGTGCAAATGCGTAGTTTTCGAGATGACGATATCTCGAAAACTACGCATTTGCACAGGAAACGGATGGCAGATTCGTGCAGAACACCTCAAAATTGACCAGAAAAGTTTGCTCTCATTATAAAAAGAGACTGGGTCAAAAAACGAATAATTACCAAATTCTGAGTTTCACATTGTATAAAAATTTATTAAATTATATTTAAAGTATTTAAAGTATGTCCTTTTTAGACAAAGTAAATATCAAACTGTCTTAAAAATTCTTGTTAAAAATATATTATGATGCAAAGGTGAACTATTATGATGCAAAAGTAGTACAACAAACAAACAAAGCATAAGGGATTTGCGTCGTGGTAAAGACAAGCCGATTAGGGAAAAATCTGACTAAACACAGTGAAAATAGTCAACAACAGTATTTCAGGTCAGAATTGCCAATTCATATTACAGCGTGACAATAGATACAGCCTAAAGAAGCTGAAAATTACTAGATTCACAAGAACTGTTCTAAAATATTGGGACATAAAGACATCGACACAAACATAAGTAAGTGATCAATGTACTGATTTCAGGTAGATAGAAAAAGCAGGTAAATATATAAAGCACTTTTATAGGTAACATGAAGAAAAAGTGAAAGGGTAAGTAAGAAAAAGTATTTTATGTGGCCTCTAGGGTGGGGTGGGGTGGGGGGGGTCCAAAAGTGGTGTTAGCCCCCACCTTTATCAGCTTTGCTGGGGAACCATGGCTCCTTTGGCCCCCACCCCTCTGATTCCGCTAGTGACAACTGTTATAAAATCGTTGTTATTTGTTTAAGGAATGTTGTTGATTAAATGTTGATTGTTTATTACAGGGACATTTAGAGCATTGGAGGAGAATCGTGAGCAAAGAGTCTCGGCCATAACCATCGACAGTTTGTTCTCCAATATCGAACAAATTTATACTTTCAATAGATAAAGTAGCGTAGAGCCTTACCGTATTTGTATTTGAAGTATCGGTAAAACCAAATTTAGAGAATTGATTTGATACCGACTTTTCAATATTGTAGGGAGATTTTTCGCTGTCAAATTAAATCATCTTGGTTGTATTTAAAGTTTTTCCTAAATTCCGTGTGTTGATTGCCATTTGTATTTTAATCTTAAAATTTTATTATTGTTGCATTTGGATACCGTCGGGAAAGATGTCAATATTTAAAACGTTAAAAAAGCATTAAAAAAGATCTTACGTTTGAAGAAGAATTAATCTGAAAGCAAAATGGAGTAAAAGAATTTAAATTATATCATGATTCACTTACTTTTAGGCTTTGTCGCATTTCTTCCAATCCTGTAATACAAATTTGAGGTGGGAGAAGCACTTTTTTGCACTGTAATTTGTATTTTTGGATATGAAGATGGCCATAATGCATTGGTCGTAACGTCATCTCTTACTCTTTTACTCTGGCGTTTTCATAACACACGAATATGTAGAGACCGACCGGAAATTCCTTTTCTCGCCGTTCTTAAACATCATGGAATCAAAACAAAGGCTATACACGTGGGCATGAAACAGGCCCACAGAGGAAACAGATTTTGTGGTATTTCCCGAAATGCCCACCAGAGGACGTCACCAAGGCCTATAAAAGTGCGGGTTCTTTCTTAAATCACTCTCACTTGCCATCTTCTCGTTTTTGTCGTTAAGTGTCTCTCTTTGCGCCTCTGTCAGTAACACCACTCGTCACGCCACCCGCTCTCCGGCCTTCGCCGGAGAGCGGCCCGCTGTTCCTTCAAGGCTCCGGTCGAGCATACACAAAGTCTAGCGTCAAGTAAGGCCCTCTACAATTTCATCCTGCAAGAAACAACATCACTGCTGCAGGAGTTTCTGTTGGCCTCTTTTTCAACGTCTCTACTGGCCCTCAACACTCATCCTCTCACCGGTAAGGCCAGTCCGCCAGCAGAAGCAATCCTTCGAAGCCCAGGTCCGTAAACGTTCTAGTAGGCTACAAGCCACAATCCTACCTTTACCTTCGTGTTAAGCAATTCTCGCGTAGCCTACATAGTGTAACCTCAGCCTAGAGAATAGGGTCACCTAGGGTGACCAGATTTTTTAAAGATGAATGGGGGACAGATTTTTTGTTACCTAACACTAGGTCTAATTAAGCTTTTTAGCGGTGCTCTTCGAGAGACAACACATTAAAGCCTTTTGAAGTGCAGTTTGTAATTGCATTTTATAAAATTCATGCATGTAGTATTTAGCCTAATAACAATTAATAATAATTTTAAAAAATATGATGCGAAAAGGCTTTAATATAATGTTTACTCACCCATTTAAAAAATTAATTGTACTTGGCATTAGTTTTTATTTTTTTTAAGAGGTGTTTGATCCTTTCGGACCGTTTCGGAAATCGTAAAATTCAATGCAATTCATATTGTAGTTGCATTTTGTCATTAGTGCTGCTTTTAACATTTCTGTATTTAAGTGACTTTTTTCTGGTGTCCAAAAATCATTCATTAGAGAAAATTCTCTCTGTTGGTGCATTTGATCCAGGCAAGCACAAGCAAAATTCAACTATCTTAGAAAGGTTTTTAAAGGGGATATTTTGGTTATCAAAATGTGTAAAAATTTCTACCCACTTTATATCAACATCTAATTCCTTCTGGCTCCATTCTTTGATTTTTTTCTGTCGTCACAAAATTTTTCACGCAAGTGACTTCATCAAAAAGTTCAAAGTCATTCAGAGTAAAATCTGATTTTCTTGGAAGAATAAATTCCATGCTTTCTTGAATTTGAGTCCAGGACAGTAAGTTACGAAGGAGAACCCATTAAAAAATTTCTACTTCTTCAAAATGCTGGCTCCACTGATTCAAATGATAATTAATCAATACAGATTGCATAAAATGAAGAAACTGCCATTTCGAAACTTCCTACATTTAGAGATTGTCTTTCTAAATCTTTTAACATCTGGCGGACCATCAGGGGTAAAAATGATTCAGTTTTTCTTTGTTAATTTTAGCTTTAAATCTTTCAAAATACCGGCTACTTCTGCCAGGGAAGCTTTTTGGGATTCAATTTTTAAGGTGCAATCATGGAATATTGAGCTCTGGCTATGCACAAAAAACAAAAATGCTTCAGCAAAAGGGTTCTCAAAAAACTGTTTGAGAATAGGACATTTGTTTGGGGACAAAAAATATTTTTTCAATGGTTCAAATAATTTTAGAATCCTTTCGATAGCTGGTTTCAAAGCTAACCACCTTGTCTTGCTATAGCCTAATAATTTCTGGTACTCTATATCAAGACCATTGCATATATCTTTTAGCTGTTCCACTCACTGTATAAATGTAAAAGTAAGAGTAAATTTTTACAATTATAACTTCCACATCAATTGGGAGGCAGTCAGAAACAGTTTTTATGCAGTTATTCAAGATATGAGCAGCACAATTAACACCAATTAATTTCCTTCTTAGACTTTGTTACATCCTAAAGAAAACTATTTTTTCCTCCTCTTGACGATCCTCCAAAGTTGCAGTTTGTTGTCAGCACATAATGCCAATATTTTGACTGTCAATTGATATGATTCTAAGGGTTACTGACTGACCCACCATGCAACGAAATGGTACAAAAAAGGTGGTATATCAGATATCCCACCATGCTTCAAAGAGATAAATGGTTACAAATTTTGCGAGTGAAAAGTCGTCTTTTAACGATTGTAAAACATCAGGCTGTACGACATTACGCAAGATTGCTTCTGTTTTAGTTCGTGCACATGAAAATGTATTACTGAAGCATCTTTTTATCAGCTTTGATTACAGTCTGTAGATCTAAAAGATAAATTGTGTTGGACTGCATGATAAGTCCACGTTCCTTCAGCTAAGGCCAATTTTTTCTTTCATCAGTAAATCCTTCGCTTTGTAAAAACTTAGTCAGAGACTTCAATAAAACCCTGGTTTTTAACTACACGAACAATGTGCACTTTACAAGAACATCAAAGCAACTAACGGAGACTAGGCTGACGCTGACCTAGCCCGGGCAGAAGATTGCACAACCGTGACAGGCGTACGATGAGTCGATGATAACCAGTTTCTTGGTTCTTCATGTTTTAAGAGTTTTTAGAAACAGATATACGACACAATGGGAGACATTGCATTGGCCCCCATTGGTCGTTGTTTTTAGAGGGACAAAGTCATAATGGGAGACAATCCTCCAAATGGGGGACGTCTGGTCACCCTAGCTATACCCAAAAGTGTACGCAACCAACCGGCAAAGTTTAGACTGTATTTCCAAACTGGTGACCCCTAATTATTCAATTCAATTTAATTCATTAATTATAATAAGCCTAGTTTCTTGGCCACATCAAATTGGTGATCCATAGGCCAATGTGTATATATATATATATATATATATATATATATTGTGTGTGTGTGTGTGTGTGTGTGTGTTGCAAAATAACTGGGTCTTCCCCCCACAATAGAAAATCCTTTTACATAAAACAAAAATATGTATTTTTAGTAAATTATTTGTCATATGTCTTAAAATCAAAATAATAATCTGTATTTATGGTTTAAACATATAAAATGGACTTAAACTTTGAACAGTAAGATACGGCACAGCAGAGCATTTTTTAAAGCTTTTTTTACTGGGCGACAAAGGCAGATCGGGAAGTGGGGGGGGGGGGGATTAACTTGTAGGCTGACCATATTTCCTTGAGACAAAAACGGGACATTGGGATGGCAAAAAAGGGACGGGGGTTATGTAATATTCTGTATTCATGAAAAAGTAAGTACATAAACCGGGACAAAATTGACATTTTTATTAAAACGACGGGACGGCCACGAAATATAAAACAAACGGTACTGTCCCGTTCAAAACGGTACGTATGGTCAGCCTAGGATTAAGGCAGGGGTGTGCTGCCAATTTCTTAACAACCGGTTCTGATACAGATAGGGGTGTAAATCGGCGAGCGCCAATGGCGCGAGTCATTAAGCTAGGGGGTTTGGAGTGAGCGGTAGCAGAAATTATTTAACATATTCTTTATACACACTAATGACATAATTATCTAAAAATACACTAATTTTTCATCAAAAAATAAATAAATATTGAAACGACCACTGCTTGTGATACTACCTATATTTTTCTATAAAATCCTGAAAAAATAAAAAAAAAAATTAGATATAAATAAATTTCTACTGCCTGTTAAATATTCATTAAAAACAAACAAACAGTTCGGTGATCCAATCAAAATTTAACGACTGGTTCGGGCGAACCGGACCGAACCGGTCCCAGCACACCCCTGGATTAAGGATACTATGGATCCGGATGTTCCCTAATCAGGCCAGCATCCCCGTGTGGTCTGAAATAACACTAGCATTATCTATATATGAATATTCAATGTAAATTTCATATTTACATTTAGGATAAACAGTCGTAATTGTGGCATATGTGTATGTATTATATGTATTTATATGGCTTCCAAGAAAATGCTCCCAAGACAATTCTATTTTTACAAATTTTGAAATTCCTTATCGCCCAGTACCCTAAAATTTCATTTACTGGGCGACAAATTTTCTTCACTGGGTGACATTCATGTCGCCCACTCACTAGGTTAGAAAATGCTCTGCAGCATAGGCTTAATTAATTTTTCAGCTTTTTATATTTCAGACCAAAAATATAGATAAGTGTGTAGCTAATTAAATAGTATACTTGCTAAATGTTATAAAAAAATAGTAAATATCCAGCATACGTGTAAAAATTACAAAACATTTTGTATTAATTAACGTTAGGCTTAGTCAAGGTTCGTTGGGCCAGAGCGGCGTTTACACCAAAATTTAACCCTTTAACGACGGATGGTACCTTAAGGTCCACCAGAAATAATAATATAAATTGTACTACAATGCCTCGTTTCTATAAATGTTTCTACGTGTTTATATATAGATGTCATTTAGTTGTCGGGAAAGGAACCCAAAATGTGTATCATTTCAGTGACTAGTTACTAAAATATTTAGTTTTCAATAACAATAAAACCTATACGTTCTGGTAACAAGAGTGACCGCATATGCCGCGGACTCGTCCGTAAAGGGTTAACTGAGGCAAAATAGGTTCGTTTTATATAGTTTTGCGTGAGCCAAATGAGAGAAAGGCATACGGTACTTTTACATTAGGAAAGATTAGGCTAGGTTAATTGAACTCTCGGGTAGATTTACAGCGCCCAAGATACTTATCGCAGTGGAAAGGTTAGTTTTGACCAAAACAAAACCATGGAAAACGAGCAAATTTTGACGCAAATGCTTATAACGCCGTTTCTGTACCTTTCGTTCTCGTAAGTTGACCGAAATTATTTTTACCGAAATCAACTAAAATCACCGTTTTTAATCTTCCAAATGTAAAGTAAATTGAAATTTTAGAAAAAGAATAGAAATTGGGCTAAATATCAGATTCACGACAATGATTTTCTTTTTTTGTTAAAAAAAACCCTGTCCTTAAAGCCGACATGGCTTAGGTTAGGTTAGGTTAGGTTGAGAGGCTTCAGGGGTGGGGTTTTGAACTCTAAAAAAATTCATTGTCGTGAATCTTAAATTTTACCAGAAAAAGTTTAATTGTGATTCTTCCAAAATGTAAAAGTTTGCCCATATTTTATTAAAGTAAATCCTATAATTCGGGTATGGGTTTATTCCCGGCGGTCCTTATAAAATCCTTTGGCGTTCAGTCTATTGATGACTCTTGCCCTAAAGAATATCTAATATATTTAACTGTACTGCACTTTTAATAGTTAGAAGCAATCTGGAAAAGGGAATTATGCTATATTCAAAATCGCAACCATACCATGATAGGCTATATTCAAAATAATCTTTGTAATTATTAATGTTATAAATGAAACTAATAAATTACTGTTAATCATCAACTAGAGTTAATATGGTCGTAGGATGTGGCCAAAGAAGGTTTACTGCATTATTTAACCCTTTAATTAAGGCCGGAATTTTTTGTAGTGTTATGAATGCATGCATGTATTTGAAACTCTATCAATTTGTGTTGGTCGTCCTGAAAGGGTTAATCCCTTCGAACTTAATATTTTACTAAGCACTTAATTAAGTCACAGTTGAATGTAATTTTAGAGATTTTAGAGGTCTTCTTAATGTATATTAAAAATTAATCATAATAAATTACTCTTAATATTCACGAGAAACAGTTAAAATGATTCTAAGATATGACGAAAGAAGGTTTTGTATCGTTTGATAACTTTTAGTTTTAGGTCTCAAATAAAATTACTCTTGATTTTCAGGGGTCGATGCTCTTTTCAAAGAAGCATAACTACGTAGTCATTCTGATGCAGTGACGAGAAAAAAATTCGTCTCGTAGAGAGTCGAAACATTCACTATACGAAGCGAAAATAGAAAGATCATTTTGAAACCAAACCAACGGAAATTTATTTCATTGTTATTGGCAGGTGTTTTTTAAGTGAATTAGAGAATTGTGGAACTGACCCTGTATCCGTTGCAAAGTGTTTTGTGAGGAACAATTGATATTCGCCATTTACACAGAATATTGCACCAACTTTCCAAGGTCAGAAAAAAATACGGTTGTTTATTTTGTCACCCACTTTTAGAGTAAGAGCTGTGTCGCTCATTCTTTTGTTAATCGATAAACTGACAAGAAATATCTGTGTAAAACGCTCGAATTGCACTCTCTGTTGCAGGACCGTTAGTCTTCTCACCGACCTTATGCGGGAGGAGAGCTCTGTGCGTGCATGTAGAGTGTGTCAGTTGTGTCTGGGTCACACACTTCCTCTGGGGTCGTACCTCTTGAAGCCTGTCCAAAGGGCGCCCAAATACCATCTCCTCCTGTGTAATATGTAAAATACTTCAACAAGGATCCCCCGGGCACTCTCACATTTGGAATGCCCTTTCTGCCATGACCGGAATTGCCCACCACATCAATGACATAAAGAGGAAGCACAAACATGCTGTCAGAGTCCATGAGATTTAGTCGCTCCTCTACAGTTGGCAGGTAAGGTAACCAAGGCCGGTTTTAGGCGGGTGCGAGGGATGCACCACACTCCATCCCGCGCTTGGACCTGCTTCGGCCTTTGGCGGCAGCGGCAGAGTGATGGCAAACTATCAAGACTGGTGTTTTTGCAACTATCGATAATCACAATTACTTGTCAAAGATGCATTCAAACCTAATACAATACGCTTTTATTATTATTACTAGTACAGTTCCCGTCGCTTCGCTGACGGTTAGACAGACTAAACTACAGAAAAGAACGCAGCCGTGAAAATTTTGAGCTTCACATTGTGTCAACATTTCTGAATCTGGTATCTCCCAAAACCTCCTCACCCCCATTCATGCAACTTGGGGGCTAATCCCCTCCCCCATTACCCCCACCCCTCCCCCATTACCCCACCCCTCCCCCATTACCCCCACCCCTACCCTTCCCCCATTACTGCCCGGGATAAATTTCACAAACAGACAAACAGACAGGCTAAACTACAGAAAAGAACAGTCATGAAAATCTTGAGCTTCACATTGTCGTCCGTAATACAATTTCTGAATTTTTTCTCACAATTTCTGAAAGTGTGACGGACGGACGGACAGCTCTCTTATTATAGTATAGATTTTATATTAATATATTATTTTTTATGAAAATGGTCCACTGAGTAGGTAGGTAGTTAATCTAACAATTACACTGGCCAACAAAATTAAACTTTTTTTTCTCATCACAAACATGATCACACTTTTCTTAATGCATTTTTCGCGCTGATTCCGAATCTGGTTTTATTTTTTTCTAGCACGTATAGTTATATAGATACACTGGTTTTGATATTTTTAAGTTTTTGATATTGCTATAAGAAAATTTATGGATGTATAGATCACACTTAGGAATGCTAAACAACAAATACATCATATACTTTATTCAATGTACTTATAAATAAAGAATATATACATTATTTTATTAATTAAAAGCGCTGTGAGTGTGATTTCCTTTTGTAAATTTGGCCTGGATTGTCACGATACAGCATCCAACAATGGTCCGCCATCATGCTTTCATTCCAATATCCTTGGTAGCGCTTCTCCATCATCTGAATATCTTGATGGAAGCGCTCTCCTTGCTCGTCACTCACTGCACCAAGGTTTTCAGGAAAGAAATCTAAGTGGGAATGCAGGAAGTGAATTTTTAACGACATTCGACACTCCATTTCTTTGAAGGCATCAAGGAGGTTCTTGACTCCATCCTTATACGCAGGTGACTTGTTGCTTCCAAGAAAGTTTTCACATATCCATTTGAACGCCAGCCAAGCCTTCAATTCCAGCGGACTTAGGACTTTTTCAAATTCAGTGTCATTCAAAACGTCCCTTATTTGTGGCCCAACAAAAATTCCTTCCTTCAATTTTGCTGCAGTAACCTTCGGAAATTTCCTTGAAAGGTATTGGAACCCTTCAGAATTGACTTTACCCATTGCCTTAACAAAATTCTTCATTAAACCAAGTTTAATGTGAAGAGGTGGCAGATAGATCTTTTGGGGATCCACTAAAGGGACAGATTGGACATTGCTTATCTCTGGGACATATGTATACCTAAGTGGCCAGTCACTTTTGGTGTAATGTTCTACAGTATAGTGGCGCGACTGTCCCACAGGCAAAGGAAACAACAAAATTTTGTGAATCCTGACTGCATACCCATAAGCATTCCTATAACTTTTAGATCTCCACAAACATTCCATTGGTGACTGTCGTATTTGATTGCCTTAAGTAGTATATCTATATTGTCATATGTCTCTTTTAGATGGACGGAATGGGCAATGGGGATGGATGGCATTATATTACCATTATGCAAAAGAACTGCTTTCAGGGGTCATTCTTACATTGTCGAGGCATGTTGACTGACCTGAGCAAACTATAAATTCAAAAAAAATGTACACCAACTTGACACAACAAGTTCTTGGACTGGACTGATCTTTTGACACACAAAGCACGGCGTTGTTGCCTGAATCACAATGCTGCTAGACGTAAAAGCTCACACTTGAAATACATAAGATGTATAATTAAGATAATTGAAATCAATAAGATGAATAAACTAAAAAAACACAATAAAATAAACACAATAAAATGTTGAAATATTAGTATTTTGCCTATTTAAAATGGTTAAATCTGTGTAGTTATATATATGCCTTCATCTTGAAAACTATACGTTCTAGAAAAAATCTGAATGCAGTTTTGGAATCAGCGTGAAAAATGCTATCCAGCCACCACAAATTTTACTCTGATGAAAAATCTTTGTTGACCAGTGTTATTAAGCTCCCTTTATAACAATGACTGGGTGGATGAAACCAATCGGTTACTGACCAGAGTTAATCTCCATACTAGTATTTATATACTGTGTGGTAAAGCGTACTTGGTAGTAGTGATACAATGACACTACAGATCAACTAACCAACCAACAAAAAGTTGGAGAAACAAAGAAAAAGGCGGCAAGATATAGAGTCATTAGTACATTAGCAGCATGGGACGCTGAGGGCTTGAAATGTTCACGAGAAAAACGACTATTGATTCTACAACTGATACAAACTAGCTTTAATAGTGTGCTCACCTAAATTCAACAAATGGAAGGAAGACTCCTAAACAGAACTAAACCTAATTGAGTAAATCAAGACTTATTTAAGAACAGTTGACTTGGTAAGTTAACTTTTGTATTGCTAAGCCCCAGTTTAGTGATAGCGGTTTAAACTAGGTCAAGTTAGGTGTGACCTACATTGTGGTCTAAGACCAGCATTAATTTATAGTTTAACAAAGGCTATGGTAAAATGCCCTAGCTAATTTTGTGAGAAATCCTCTGTGGACTTCAATTTAATCTACCCGCTCTGGACCATTTCCGGAATCTCTAGGCTGACCCTACTAGGCTAGGTTTATCCTACTCTGACGTTATTTCCAACTTTTTCTTGTTATTTTATATCTCTAAAAAAAGAATTGTATTTTATGTTTTGTGATTGTTTAAGTTTTTGTGATTTGTATCGTGTAACGCGTACCTAATATTCTTGTTCCTATAATAATACCAATTTTTTTCAATATATTATGACTAAAAGAATTACATTTTATTTTATATTATGAGAATTTTATGGTTATTTTATGATCAGTGGCGTACTAAGGGGGTTGCGAGGGGGGCGGTCCGCCCCGAGTGACAGCCAGGAGGGGGGGGTGCCATCGGGAGAGTTGAAATACAGTGGTGGGCACCGTTAACCAAAAAGTTAACTTCGTTAACCTAATCCGTTAACCAAAAAGTTAACTTCGTTAACCGTTAATCCGTTAATTCGTTAAACATGTAACGGAAGTTACCGATAAACCGTTAACGTTAACTTTTATTATAAAAAAAAAATGAAAAACACAATATATATATAATTTAATTTTCCCTCTTCTTCTCTTTCTCCATTTTGTCCATGAGATGCATGTTGCCCTTCATGAAAATTAGCATATCAAAGTTTTCATCAGACAGGGATGATCTCTTGGCCCTCAGGATGTCCTTGCCCATAGAGAACAAAGTGACATGAGAATTGAAATCTTACCTGATCAGTTTTATGGTTCTTGAAATGTATCAAGGAGACTACTAATAAGGTACTCACAGACATATTATAAATATACATGACTTACTTGACAACGATTATTTTTAAATATTCACTAGCACAAACATGTTGCGCAAGAGACAGACTGCAAATGAAACGAATGTAGTTATTTGTTGTAATTGTTACATATATATTATTGAAAGTGCCTTAAAATGCTCGTGATATTTCTTGAAAGAAGTTGAAACATTCAACTCAAATGGCAAATCTTTCCGCCTGATTTTACAGTCGACCATGTTTTGCTCAAACCAATGCCATAAATAACTACCATATTTGGTAAGACACAAATTGTGTCGACGGAAACAAATATATCGCCTGATTTTGCACTGCGGAAATGGAAATTCGTTCATCACTATTAACAGTGGCGGATTAATTGCGCACCTGCTCAGCATTGAAAATAGAAACTTTTAAACGTTTATTTATGAATTTTTTGGGTTAACGGACTTGAGTTAACGGAAGTTAAATGTAACGGAAGTTAATTAGTCCGATAATGATTTTCAAAGTTAACTTAAAAGTTAAATCGTTAACGAAAAAGTTAACTTCGTTAATTAACGATTAACGGATTAACGGTTTGTGCCCAGCTTTGTTGAAATACCAGTACAAGTTTTCAAATCAAATGAAAAATTCGCCAAGGTTTCAAGCATGATGGAAGCTAAACCCAAAGGTGTCTGACCATGAGGCTTCTGAGCAGCATCTCTCATGCCTGGAGAAATGGAAGACCTTGGGAGCAGGGTTGAAGCTTCAAAAAACCATTGATCAAGTTCATCAAGCAACAATGGACAAGGAGAGAAAGAAATGGAGGGATATTTTACATCGCCTCTTGGACGTAATCTTGTTTCTGGCTCACCAGAATCTTCCTTTTCGTGGTCACAAAGAGGACATGTCATCAGCAAACAAAGGAAACTTCATGGAATTGGTAGAGTTGCTGTCAAATTATGATCCAGTTTTGAAAGAACATTTTGTAAGGATTAAGCATTCCATTCCATCTTGGAGGAGAGTGGCTTCGTATTTATCTCCAAAGATTCAGAATGAGTTCATTTGCCTTTTGGGGAATTACGACAAAGAGAAAATAGTGGCTGATATCAAGAAAGCAAAGTATTTTGGGATTCTTCTTGACAGCACTCTTGATGTGTCCCACACTGATCAGATGTGTGAAGTGATCAGATACGTCCATATTGAATGTGACAAAATTGAAGTAAAGGAATCATTCTTGGGCTTCTTCCCTATTGCCGGAAAGACTGCTGCTGAGCTCACAGGGGATATCCTGAGACATCTGGAGAGAGATGGACTTGACATAAACCTGTGCCGTGGTCAAGGATATGACAACGCTGCAACTATGGCTGGGATTCATGGTGATGTTCAGTCAAAGATCAGAGAGATTAATCCCAAGGCTTTGTTTGTGCCTTGTGCAAATCATTCTCTGAACTTTTGCGGAGTGCACTCATTTGGAAGCGTTTCTTCATGTGTGACTTTTTTTTGAACCTTGGAGAGAGTCTATTCCTTCTTTTCAGTCTCAACTCATCGATGGGAAGTGCTGATGGAGAATGTAGGCATGAGAGTCAAAAGACTTTCCCAGACAGGATGGAGTGCTCATTATGACGCTGTGAAACCAGTGAAAGTAAATTTTGAAAAGCTGACCTTAACCCTTGAAGTACTGTGCGATCCCAAAGAAATTGTGGACAAAAGAGGATCAGATAAGATTTTGCTGTCTGCTGTATGTGATTTCTCTTTTTTGAGTTACCTTTCTTTCTGGTGTGAAGTCCTGGAAGAAATTAATCTCATACAAAAGTATTTGCAAGCAGTTGGAATCAGCCTTGAAAAGTGCATTGTAAAGCTCCAAGCTCTAAAACTGTTTCTTGAAGATCAGCGCAATGAAATTGTGGAGAGGGCCATTCATTATGCAACTACAAAGTGTGAGGGAACGGACATTTCTATGGAGAGAAGAGGGAGAGTAAAGCTCCGAAAAAGGATGCCAGGAGAGATGGCAAAGGATGCTGGTCTCACATTGCCAGAGGAAGTAAAAAGGGCTATGTTTGAATGCCTTGATCGCTTTCATCAAGAATTGGAGATTCGTTCTAAGGCAATGGATCAAATTCTGTCAATCTTCGATGTTATTCAGCCAAACACTTTGGTTGTCACAACAGAAGAAGAACTTCGGAAGTATATTCCAAATTTGACTCAGATTTTCGATGAATTCTCTGATGAAGATACCAGTGTGGAAATTGGACGACTTCGGAGTAGGCTGACCATATTTCCTTGAGACAAAAACGGGACATTGGGATGGCAAAAAAGGGACGGGGGTTATGTAATATTCTGTATTCATGAAAAAGTAAGTACATAAACATATTGAGCTTACAATTATTCTTCAGTGACAGAACCCATACAAAAACCCATACAAAACGGTACTGTCCCGTTCAAAACGGTACGTATGGTCAGCCTACTTCGGAGGCATTTGGAAGCTGCCAAAATCAGTGTTGAAGAGGCAAAGAAATGGACAGCATTGCAGTTTCTGGAGTTTATTGTGAAATGGGATTTTTGTGAATCTTTGCCAAGCTTGTCACTGTTTGAGATTCTTTTTGACTGTCTGTGTGTCTATTGCTTCATGTGAAAGAAGTTTTTCCAAATTGAAATTGATAAAAAGTTTCTTTCGCTCGACCATGAGTCAGACATGATTGACAAATCTGGCTTTATTTTCAATTGAACATGAATATGCAAAGAAGGTGAATTTTGATGAGGTCATTGATCAATTTGCAGAAATTAAGGCTCGAAAGCAGAGATTGTGAATCCTCTCTATTTACCTTTGAAGAATAGGCTGAGGCTCAGCCTATTCTTCAATGGTAAATAGAGAGGATTCACGCTCAGCCGCTGAGCGTTGAGACTGGATTTCCTGTGTTTTTTTATAAAATAAAATGCAGTATTACCTGTTCACTGGATTTTTAATGTCCTGCATTTTCTTATTTCCAATTTGCTTATGACAGTACTGTTCTGTTTAAAAATCTACTTGCAAACATAATATATTTTTCTGTGTGTTTAAATTTTAAAATTATTTATGGGGGGGTGCCAAAGGAAGGATCCGCCCCGGGTGCCAAATACTTTAGGTACGCCCCCGTTTATGATTAGTTATTTTTGTGCATTGATTATTTTATTGATTAATAAAATAAATAGCTAAAATAGACTTGAATTTTCTTATTTTTAATATTAATTTTTTTATTGAAACTGAACGGCAATCTATAATATAATTGAGGCAGTCTGTCAAAAAAATTATTTCTAAAGCTGAAATCGGATAGGTACTGTGGATTTTGAAAAAAAATTAAGGCAGTGAGAGCTCAATATTTACTTTAAGTTCACGAGGAACTTTTGTGAAGCTTAACAACTGACCCCTCCAATTACTGGGCTTCGGCCTCAGCACTGCAAGTTTAGCTAAGTGGACCCTACGGGTCCACTTTAATTAGAAAAGAACGCAGCAATGAAAATTTTAAGCTTCACATCCGAACCCATTGTATCAAGATCTATGAAGCTTAAGATTTTTATGGCTGCGTTATTTTTTATAGTTTTATTGACCGAGTAATTGACTTCCCAGTAATTGGGGGGCCGCAGGCCCACTGCAAACACTTTATCAATATTTTCCTCAGTTTTCTTCCAAGTTGACTTGTTCATCTCCAACCAACAGATTCCCAATGTTTAGTACACTGTCTATTTTTTATTTTTTGTTTGGGTTCAGAATCCCAGCTGAGCCTTCAACGGCCAAGCTCTGAAAGGCTATTTTAACTTATAGCCTAAGTTAAGCTAGACTAAAACAGACTTTATGAACTTGGAGGTCCTGTTCAGTCCTACCTCAGGGCTGTTGACTCGATGTGGGCCTACTTTAGGCCTCAGTAGCATAAAAATGAAAAAAGGGCACTATTTATGGTCTTCTTTCTAAACCTTGAAACAACAACACAACCTGCACCATTGCACTGTACAACAATCCTGTATTTAAACTACCAAACTGAATTGCAAGAGAGCTCTCTATAATACCACGCCCTATCACTGCCGCATTCAACAAGAGTAGAAAGGACGCTGCCAGTGCCCAAAAATGATGCCACAAGAGCCCAAAAATGTTGGCTCTAAATTAAGTGAATTTTTCACTAACCATACAATGAGATGGATATATCCACTATATATACACCTTAACTTAATACATACATATATATACAAGCAATGCTGCATTAATTAGCTTAGTCATCATATCACTTTGGGACGACAATGGCTCTTCCTCTTCTAGATTTTCTAACATTCTATGAACACTTCTGTATACTTTTTCAGCTATACGTAAGAAGCTTATACACCTATAATTTTTACACAACGTCTTTCACGTTTATTTTTATACACTGGTACAATTTGCTTTCATCCCATCACAGGTATAAAAGTCTAGGGCCTGTTTCTGATTAATCAGTTAATCATTGTTTCGAATTTAATCATTAATTAATCAAAAAAATATTTTTAGAAAATGATGGGAAATGATTAATTCTCCTCATAATTTCAGCAGCATTTTGACTTAAATTTTGTAATGTATCATTTGAATTTGACACCTTTTTGCGTGTATAAACTGTTTAATCCGCCCATGCATAATTTCTTGAACTAAAGCAAACTAAATGTTTGAGCAAAATGTTTTCTTTGGTCTTATCTCACGCAACAGAAACAATAAAGCTCTTTCTTACTCTTTTCAGAAGTATTTAATTTTTAATAATTTTTAATCAGTTAATCATTGATCAACCATAACCGTTGCTTCTCTTCTGCACGTGTTGTTTCTTCCACTTCACGGTATATGTAAACTTTTATAAAGTTTAGTCCTACAACATAGTTCAATACATCGTTTGTACCACGAAATCCTGCAATGCTCTCTCCAGAATAGCCGTAGAGTATTTGAACCTCTTGTTCCTCAAGCTTCGCACAGTTCAATGTAACCTTAAAAGTATCAAAGGAGGGAGATATAGGGAGTCTTTCAGTATCCACCACATCTTCACACTTTATCGAATACCACTTCATAAAACTTGAGCACGCAATATTAAAGGTATCTGTCACTATTTTTCATCTACGTGAGATTTCGTCAAATATACGTCTGAGCTCCAGGGCTTGGAGTGGTCAACTGAACACGCAGATATCGTAGGTAGCAGGCACCTGGTAACGTTTCCTATAGGTGTTACGGCACACCTTCGTACCCCTAAGTTCCTTCACGTCCCCCAGCTTCTGCGCCCGAAAATTGTGGGTCCCTACAGTTAGTTGGGGCGGTTGGTCACCCTCATCTTCCTAGTACACTAGATGTCTAGATCCTTCAGCGAGTCAAAGCTAACGACCCGTCAGTTCGTCTGGTTAAGCGTGATACCCTTAGCCTTTACGATATATATATTTCATATCCTCCCCCACCCTCACCCGTACCCCATAAGTTTTTGGACCTGTTGAGACCAAACAGTCGACGTATGCGATGTCTCCATACTCATCCTTGATCTCATCAGTCAACTCTCCGAGGAATTCATCAATAGGCGGCATGTATTCACCCTCCCTCGCTGTGAATATCACACTATCTGTGTCGGCGTACAGAATCCTCCGCCCAAGAGAATGCAATAGACCCCAAAGTTTGATGCGTGCGTATGCCGTTGTGAAATTGGCTACAGGTATGTTTGTAACACGCGATGTGTCTGTGGCCAATTCGGTAATGTTGTACTTTATTATGCACGTATTACCTACATTCACGATCTCCATGACCTCTTTATCGGGAGCGTTGGCATAATCCCACACTTTGTTATAACTTTGGGCTAGGTGAACGCTCCCCTTGCCTGTATTCTGTGCAAATTTCCCCGAAAGACTATTTAGACACAACTTTGCACTAAAGCGCCTGCCTGGGTTCTTTACAATTTGGGAACGGTCAAGTTGTATCCCTTCACGGTCACGGTAACGCTGAATATAAGCCGATTTTTCATCTTCGGTATCAACTCCTCGCGGATACCCTGATGCTTCTACCTTATCCTTCAAAAAAGTGTTTATATATGGCGTGAAAAAGTTGGGTAGCTTCTGAAACCTCCACACCTCATATATCTTCAATATTCTGTATCCATGGCGAACGACTAGGGACAGCCCAGGGCTTGTATATACGCCTCTGATCTTACGCTGGTTGGTTGTGTGATTACAAGTCCCATTGTTCTCCTCTGCGCACTTCACGCACAGGGGAAACATGAGCTTGTGGTCTATAATGACGGGTAAGATCGGCATCCATAAATCGCGAGGGGGGGAGCACATCTACGAAAGAAAGACCGAAATAGTTCTTGTTCAAATTTGCTGAGAATTTCTCGATGGTGGGCAGAGCTGGTCCTACCAATTTTTCAGGTGCACCCACAGGGTACGGATTGGTCTTCATCACGTAAGGATATAAAGAACAAAAGTCGTAGTAATGGAGTTTCACGCCCTCCGTACGCGGAAAGTATAGCTTCAAGGGATTTGTACGCCCTCCGAACAAGCTATCACCGCATTTGAGAGGATCCAGCATCATTGAACGCTTGATCGTGTTTATCTCTTCACGGTACTGTCCGTCTGTCTCCATCAGTGCATCATACTCATGCTCCCACAAGGTCTTGTGAGTGAACTGGGTGCCTATAAGCTGATCGCGGGTGCGGGTCCATGCAAGACTGTCGGCAGAAGATCTACCGTGGATATCTCCTACGATCCCGCACTCAGGACGGGGGCATCCGTGCCACCAACAGCCGTTAAAGGAGTACACAGTCTTCTCACCAGTGACACGGTTTTCGCTTAGCCCATCAACCCAAAATACACGACCATTAACCCTAATGGGTACTTCCCCCGTGTTGCGGGCATGCTTTATGTATACACCTGTCTGCTACTGTATGTGTCTGAGCCAGTAAATAACCTTGTGCCCATAACTGCGGGGGTTGTTTTTGTGAATGACGGCTAAGGTGTCTTTAGGCATGAAATTGTTCTTGAACACAGTAAAGCACAATGAGGCGATCGTGGTTGCGACTTGCAATGGATCGCATTTGAAACGGTCTATGTACATCCTTCTAAAGGCCTGGAAACATACTTTAAGCACACGCACATCATTCACGTAATAACGCTCACATTCATCAGCTACACTGTAAGGATTAGATTCATTAAAACTGTTGTAGTAGCGGTCAAAATCTTCACGTTCACCTGTATTCATACATTCATAGTTAAAGTAATGTTTGGGTGGAGGTAGTCCTACGTAATTTAAAGTTTCGCTAGTGAGGAATGTGTAAGGGAAATAGAAACTTCGGCGGCTAAGCCCATTACCTTGGGTAGCTTGGCTAATTTACAAGGTGTGAATAATAAAGTGTCTTTAAACTGTACATTACCTCTTATTTGCATCTGTATAAATTTGTTTCCTCTTTTCAAGGGATCACCTGTAAATATCTCAGATGACTCGTGCTCAAACAGCTCCTTATAAAGGAACTGTGTGTCAAATTTTGCCCCGTTATGGGCAAGAATATACGATCATCTTTTTGAACTTGTCCGCTAACTTGACAATATAGGACACAAAGAGTTTCACGGGACTGTCGTGTGCAATAGTTTTAAAAACGTTTGTCCGTTTACCACATTCGTGACACTCATCACACTCGACTTCCATGCACTCATCGCAGATAGTCTGACTTACAAGTAGATGTGGGATAACCACTTTGGTTTCAGCAACCGTATATGTTTCTATATCGTAGTACACAGTTGTACAAGGTCTATTTTTAGGCTTAGTGTCTTTCATATAGAATACATCCTTTACTCCATCCGCCTTATATTTCTCATGGCATGTTGGACAGTGAATTTCATCACATTTGTGCTTGAATTTCCCCCAATCACTGGATGACAAAAAAGAACTTTTTATTTGTCACATGAACAAAAATGGGTGGATCTTATAGGTTTTTACCGCTGAGTTCAAAAATGGCCTCAAAATTTTTCTATCACCCACCAATATTGAGTGAATCTAAAATGAAATTTGAACTAATTTATAAGCGTAATAGCAATATCAAAGTAGAAAATGCAAATTGAATTCGCCTAAAATGTGGCTACTGATGATTTACGCTTGTATTTCGCCTCTGGGCCATCCCTTGACAATGTCCAGCAGTAGTCATCCAACATGCTGGGGCTCCACTTGCCCTGGTATCGCTTCGCCATCGTGGATATTTGTTGATGAAAGCATTCCCCATGCTCATCACTAACATCACCTAAGTTTGTTGGGAAGAAGTCGAGATGTGAGTCAAGAGAGTGAATTTTCAACATGTTGCACCCCACGTCTTTGTAGGCCTTGAGAAGTTCTTCAACAAGTGACTCTTAATTTTCGGCCTTGAAGTTTCCGAGGAAATTTGTGTTCACTACTTTAAATGCTCTCCAAGCTGCTCCTTCAACTTCATTTAGAGTTTCATCAAACGCGCTGTCTCTCATGATTTCTCTAATTTGCGGGACCACAAATATCCCTTCTTTGATTTTGATCTGGCTGATCCTCGGAAATTTCTGTTTCAAGTAGAGACCCCCCCACTGCCATTTCGATCCATAGCCTTAACAAAATTTTCCATTAAACCAAGTTTAATATGTAGTGGTGGCAAATAACTTTTTTGGATTAAGCAGAGGTCAACTGGTGAGATTTTTATGCCCTGGAATCAACGCTTGTCGAAGTGGCCATTGTTTCTTTGAGTAATGGCTTTCCCTCTGCTGTCCCATTCACAGAGGAAACAACAGAATTTCGTATAACCCAGTTGTAAACCAAGAAGAAGTGCAATCACTTTCAAGTCTCCACAGATATGCCAAGAGTATTTATCATATTGGATATGTTTCACAAGCAGGTGCATATTGTCGTATGACTCCTTCATATGTACGGCATGTGCTAATAGAACTGAAGGGTATTTATTTCCATTATGGAGTAACAGTTTTTAAACTCAGCTTCGAGGAATCAATAAATAGGCGCCATTCGTTTGGATCATGTTGTTGGCCAAGGGTTTTCATGAGAGGGTAGAAAATTTCTTTGATGCTTGTGGTAAAAAGATATCTTAGTGCCTTTTTCTTGAAGATTCCAACCTTTCAACCTGGAAGCCGAAAGTTCGGATTGATCTTTTGACAATTCCAGATCACAGACAAGCTCGCTCAGGTCTGCTTGAGATATTAAGTGAGGCTCTGTCGATGAACAAGATGGTTCAAATATTGGATCAATATCGTCCGTCAGTAAACCATGTTGAGCTTCGTCATTACCATTGTACATCAATTTCATTTTCATCATTTAAACTCCACGTTTCCGGTGGCCTTGGTACCGGCAAATGTTTATTATGTAAAACAGGCCTTATGGCTGATGGTAAATTTGGGTATTGTACCATATGTTTAGATTTCGCAGTAATGCCTAGTATATTTGTTAAGCAGAAATAACAATCCGTTAAATGGTCTTTCGGCTCTCTCCATATCATCGGAACAGCAAACGGCATTTGACGAGACCCATTTAGCTAGCCTGTCAGAAGTCTTAAACACGTAATATAGCATATATGAGGTGCCCACCGTCTTGTTCTGATCCTCTACCTTTTACACTGCTCACATACCATGTGGCAATCCTTACAATGTTTCACTATATCATCCGCAAACTCGAGACACCACTTACACAAATCATGATGCCTTACATATTTTCGACTTTTATCATAACTCGCGTAAAGGTCCCTTATATTGCGGATGGGGAGATACGTTGTCCCTGACAGCCCTATAATAAGTAGGGGTCTTGTACGATATCTCACACTGCTTTTAAAAATATCCACGGTCCTACGACGATCATCCAATCCAGATACAACTATATGAACATTCATTTCCTGCTCTACCCTTCTCAGCTCTTCAGAACCCATATTACAATCAAACTCAAGCTTGCAATCTGAAACCAGTTTACAGGCACGCTGCACAACGGTAGGCAACCAAATTTTTTGCGTCCGTGTATTTAGTACAGGACCAAGGGGCCAAGACTAATGCTATAAAGCCGCAATCATGATCGGTGTTCATATGCCGTCTGTAAATAGATTGAGAATTGAAGTTAAGAGTATAAGGTGTGGCACTATGACCGCAACACGGAATACACGGTCAATATCAACCGTGAAGTTGTTCATATTGAAGGCTGTACTACTTTGAGAGGTCTGCATTATACGGCGTAATATATACTATATCTACAGCTGTCAAGCGTCTGAATGGTATTAATACCCAAAAATTATCTACATCCGCGTCATCTGACCCGAACCCGAAGGACAGCCTCGTCCTGACTTCACGTTCGTCGCGGTTCTGAAATGTAAACTCCACAATACGTTCAACTACGCGCCGTAGTCCGTGTTCAACACCATTGCTATACATGGATCCAGGGTCAACCCGAACTACGTACCGATTTCTAGTCAGGGCTGGGGTTGGGGTGGCGGTGCGCACCAACTCGAATGTTATGCCATCCTCTACAGAACGAGAAGCTGCTGCTGTTGTGGAGGATGTACCTGAAATTGAACAGGAATAAGGGATTACAACTTTATTTGAGGAAAGAACTGTTGTGAGGGTTGTGTCGTAAGACGTAGAGGGTTGGGGCTCTATTACTGGGGTTCTAACAACCGGTGCATTCTTGGCACGCTTTATACCTGACGTGGAAGGCTCTTCATCATGCTTCTGCTTTGAATTGTCGCGTGGTGGTGTTACAGGTGTCGCTGGTGTGGACTCGTTAGCGGGGTTGAGGTTTGTGACAACAACTACACTGTCATTGGGGTCGTCTGTAATATCGATGATGGGGACATGATGCTGTACCTCATCGTCATTCACAGTTCTGTGGAAGAAGAGAAAAAACAAGACTGTAGAATATAAGGAACACCACTTAAATTTTTATTATATTTTGTAAATGACCCACTTAGGAGTGTGACGTGTTAGAGATGGATTCTGTAGAAAAATTCAGGTTCACGAGCCCATCCACATGTATTATATCTGGCCCTGCAGGATGTGGTGAAACTGTGTTTATGCTTAAAATCATTAAAGAAAAGGGAGAGATGTTCTCAAAATTTGTGTATAAAGTTATATGGTGCTATTCGACGTATCAATCAGTGTTCAACGAGTACCAAGATGATATTTTGTTCCACAAATGTGTATATGACGTTAATTCGTTAGAGGGAAATGAACATAGTCATTGTAATTGACGATCTCATGTTGGAAATGGATAAAAAGTTTTCCCGAGACATTTACAGTGTTCTCTCACCATTTTAACATAAGCGTGTTCTTCATCAATCAGAATCTATTTTTCAAAAATAGATACATGCGCGATGTGTCGTTAAATACACAATATCTAGTCTTATTCGCGCAATGTAGAGATGTGTCACAAATTGGGGTATTAGCCAATCAAATGTTCCCGAATCAGCGTAAGGAGTTTTTGGAAGTTTTTAAAGAAGCTACAAGTGAACATTACGGATATTTGCTTTGTGACCTTCATCCGCGAAACACGTTTAGGGTACTTTTAAGAACGAATATATTTCCAAACGAGCCTGAAACGGTTTATATTCCAGAATGACGAAGAGGCTAAAGAAATACCATGACTTAATAAAAATCTATTATCGACTACCTCGGGCAATGCAACAGATGTTTGCTAAAAATATGGACTCCGACTTTTTAAAATGCTTCTGTGAAATCTGTCTTAACGTTATAATTTGCAATGTAACAATGAAACCCCCTCAGAAGGCTCGCCTACGCTGTTACAAGAACATAATACGTACACTGGCTCGTAAAAGTCAGACTGTGGGGAATCAAAAACAAATTATTGTACAAAGAGGGGTCATTCCTCTTATTTTTAGTTTTGAGGCCTTTACTGACTAGATTAATGTAATGAAGAAAGTGGTAGTGATTCCACACGAGGTGTATGCTTCACTGCAAAGTTCAAAGAGTCCAGACACGGTTCTAGAACCCCGTAAAAGCAGGCTTAAAGGAACGGAAAGCGAATTGTTAGCCCTATTAAACAGTGAAAAAACACCTGATGAGAAAATAATCTTATACCAAGAAGCTCTGCAGAAATTTCTTCACGGGTACGAAAATTATAAGAATCCTACAGAGATCCCGGTGGTTATTAGGCACAGCATGGACAACGATGAGCATGGTGACATAGGACCTGGGCCCGACGATAGAGCTGACCAACCAAAGAATAACGGGACGGCCCCACAACATATCGAACATGTATTAAAAAGCAACCTCCCACATACATTGAGGAATAAAGGTTTAAGTCTTTATAATCTATTGAATGAGGATCCCAGCATACAGTCGACCGATACAGGTGAGATCTTTGTGAAAGGAGCAAAAGTACAGGGATCGAATATCGTAGACATCGTCCATGATCTGGTGAGAAAGTGGGATAGGCCCTCACCATCAGGATGGAAGCATATTAAAGCAAGACTACAACAAATGAATGTCCCCAAAACATTGAAAGAAAATCTGCACAGGTTAAAAGACTTGGAACGTGCCTCGCATGTACCACAACTGAGAACGCCATCACCTCCAGCGGTAGTACCTCTGAAGAGGCGAAAGAAGAGGCCAAACAACAACAACGGTCAACCCTATCCACGTGCCTCTAAAATATGCAAATGGCTAACATATTAAGACGTTATTATGACATTTCTAGCCCAGCCTCCTACGAAGGCGTTGATGGACTGTACAGAAGTGTTTACAATGATGGAGTAGGGAAAAAAGATGTTGAGAAGTTTTTGCGGGGGTAGGACGCTTATACACTAGGGTGGATCGATTTTACATTTCTTTCGATTTCCATATTCTAATAAAGACAAAAACTTGCGCATGCATGAGAAAATAGCCTCTGCAAAATCTTAGCTTAATAGGTAATCATCTTCTGTCCCCGGCAGAGCGATGAAAATCATATTTTAGTAGTCAAAAACGTATTCTTATAAATATTTCAATATGCATCAAAATTATTCCTAATAACTATAAAGTCGATGAAAAAGACCTCATATGATCGTTTTTCCAAGCGCGTTGCCCTACGTTAATATATTTTGCCCCCGGCAACAACGTCAAATGTTGAAAAAATAGGTAATTTATATACATATTTTCAGATCGGCTCTTTGTCTTAAATAATGCATTTATATATTTCCCATAGCATTTATATCGTTGCTTAGGCATGAAATAACACACACGCATATTGAAATATTTTAAAAATTATAAGAAAAATACGTTTTTGACTACTAAAATATGATTTTCATCGCTCTGCCGGGGGCAGAAGATGATTACCTATTAAGCTAAGATTTTGCAGAGGCTATTTTCTCATGCATGCGCAAGTTTTTGTCTCTATTAGAATATGGAAATCGAAAAAAATGTAAAATCGATCCACCCTATTATACACTTTATAAGCCAGTGAGAAAAAGGTTTAAAACAACCAAGACAACCACGGTATCGATTGACTCTATTTGGCAAGCAGATTTAACAGACATGCAAAGATATTCAGTGTATAACGATGGTTACCGCTACATCCTATTCATAATAGATGTATTCTCCAGATATCTGTAGTTAACTCTTCTGAAAAATAAATCGCCTGAAACAGTTGCTAAAGCCACCAAAACGTTGATGTTGAAAGAAAACAGGATTCCTGGCTATTTTTGTACGGATATAGGGAAAGAATTTGTAGGCCGAGCTTTTCAGAACATGCTCTCAGAGTTTAATATCAGCTACTACACTAGCAATTCTATACATAAGGCCTCCTTAGCTGAAAGATTCAACGTACCATAAAGGTACGCATGCACCGCTATTTTACACATAAAAACACATACAGATTATAGGCATTCTGGAATCATTGGCCTCATTCTACAACCGCTCACACCATCGCACGATTGGGACAGCACCTAACGAGATTTTAGAGAGAGGTACGCGCACAGAGCCTGTGAGAAGAGATATTAGTAGAACACCGCCACACTCTGCGCGTTTCAAAATCAATGATTATGTAAGGCTGTCGCGTTCGGGAAATAAATTCGCGAAGGGATTTGGGCAAGGTTGGACACGTGAGTTTTTTAAAGTTAGGGCTATGAGGCCTAAAGGTGAGATAATGCTGTATTACGTTGAAGAATTGAATGGGGAAGAAATCGCAGGAGGCTTTTACCGTGAGGAGTTGCAGAAAGTGACATTTAATTTAGGAAAAAATGTGTTTAAAATTGAAAACATTTTAGGAAGCAAAGGCTCAGGAAAGAGAAAAATGTACCTGGTGAAATGGCTAGGGTACCAAGAAAGCTTCAACACCTATATAAAAGCTGGTGCAATAATGAAGCTTAAATAGTATGCAACATGACGCCTAACCATTTCTACGTCACACTACCGTCCTCTTCTTTGTCTGTACATCCTAACAACACCATGGCCAACTTTGTAACAGAACTCCATGGGCCCATTGAATTGGGTCGTGATTCGTATGAGGTGGGAATATGCGAAATTCAGCTGGACACCCTCTTTTTAAATATTGATTATAAAGAACCCGTTTTTATGCTTCTTAGAGACTTTGATAAGAGTGAAAAAGCCGGGGTAACTCGGGATGAAATCATACGTATCTCCCGGATTAGGGATGCACGGTATTACAGTACAGTCGTAACACTAGGTTTGGGCCGTTATGGTGCGGCTGAGGGTTTTGTGAGAGACTTAACCGTTAGTTTAAAAAACTCAAATCTTACGGCTGATTTAGTATACGAAATCGTAAATAAAGAAAACCCTGCACATACTCTGATCCTAAAATCACAGACTAACAGAAATATTAAAGACAAAGGGCTGTTCAAAATTATAACCGAGGGGCGATATCGATCAGTCTTCCAGAGATACCTTTCACGAGGCACAACATGACTTGTCCAGCACAATATATCAGATGAAATTGGAGAAATTGGGTGATGGCTATAGCCGCTATACACCCCCAAACGTGCTATATTTACAGCAATATAGTGGAGCACCAGTTTGTTGGGGATACCCAGGCACGCCTGCTGCGCATCGCGTACATTCTCAACCATAGAGGGAAGAGCTTGAGTATTACATATGACAGGCCCCATTATGTGAATGTCGCAGTTAATCTAATAACCAATATCTAAATATATATATATAAGAACGATTGAGGGAAAAAATTAACCATTCGGTGATGGGAGCTTAACAGTGAAGCTGCACTTTCGACGCATTGAGATATAATGGACAGAAAGCCTTTCACAGTCTATCGAGGTGTGAGATACCAGCGTAGTAGTGGGCTTGGGTCCATTTTTTCAACCATACTAAGTACGGCTGTCCCCTTGCTGAAGAGGGATGCCAGATATCTCGGGAGTAAAGCGCTACAATCAGGTCTTAACACGGCAGAAGACATAATGGCTGGGACTAAACCTAAAGAAGCTCTAGAAAAACACTTAAAGTGTACACGGGACGAAATCATCAAAGATGCAAAGAGAAAAATGCGTGGTGGTGGGAAGAGGAAGAGGCCTGTCCGGCGGAGGAAGGGATTACCAGCACGTGGCTTTAAACGTAAAGGGACATAAAAAAAGAAGTGTTCTAAGTGCCTGAAAACTATGGTTGACCATTTTTCTGACTGATATAAGCTAAGGACATTGCTCTCATGAATCATAGACTGTTTACTATTTGTCGAGAGAGGTGGTACTATTTCTGACTCGTCATGGCACGCTTCATCCATCCATGTAGTTCACAGTGTTATAAATCGGAGCTGTCCCTCTTTGACATGCCCCAACTCCAGTTTCTATTGAGCACAGTGACTTTATTACAATTAATCCGTTAAACACAATTAGTTCCCCCGAGTGCTCCAATAGAATTCGTGATGCCCAGTTCAGACCCTTACTTTTTTGATCCAAGCTGTGTGCACATGTACACTAAACTACGTATATCCCATTCTGATGGAACGGACTGTGGTGACAAATATGCTGTATACCCTGAAACAAACTTTCTGCACTCCATATTCAACCAGTGTGATGTATATTTAAATCAGGTCAATATATCGGCAGGAACGGGGTACAATCACCTATGAGCCTATCTGGAAAATGTGCTGAACTTTTTTAAAGAAGCGAAGGATATCATGCAGAGGGCTATTATCAGACTAAAGACGAAAGTAGTATAAAGGATAAATTTAAAAATTCTAAAAAGAAGATATACGAGTGTTTTGGACGCCTGCATACAGACTTCACATTCCAGGAGAAGTTGCTTGTGAATTGGGTGGATATGAAAATAAAGATCATCCGCACGAATCCTGAGATTTGTTTAAATCTCGGGGCTGATTAAGAAGAGGGTGCAAAGCCCGTTGTAATTTATATTATGGAAACATACCTTCGCGTACGCCGTGTGAAATTAAGCTCGCCTAAAGAAATAGATATTTAGAAAAATTTACTGCATCCAACAGTAAAATACCCAATTAACAGAGTACAGATCAAACTTTACACGGTGCCAGCAGGGTTGGCATTGAAACAGATAGAAAACGTGGCCCTGGGAGTTCTACCTAAAAGGATATTAATTGGAATGCAGGAACACGTTTCGGTGAATGGAAAATATCAAAAGAACGCCTTTAAATTCAAGAATTTTGGCCTTAAAAATATAACTCTATACGTCAATGGCGTTGCGTTGGGCGGGGCTACGGATATGTATTATTCATCAGACGCTCTGTTCCCGCATTGTGCGAGAGCATATAGTATTATAGTAATGTGGCCCATATTGCAGGTGCTTGTGATGAGCTCGGGATTGTGGTAACGCAGAAAGAATTCATCGTTCAATTTAACCTTCATCCGTTTGACATCACACCTGACTTATCTGCTAGTGTAAATGCACACTTAAGTCCATAACAGAGTGGAAACATCTCAGTTAGATTTGAATCCGCCAAGCCGATAGACGCTCCTATTGGTGTACTAGTATACCTCGAGTCACAAGCCCTAATAGAAGTTGACAGATTTAGGGGTGTTGTCACTGACTTTTAAAATGGACGCGAATACACTTCAGAGAGTAATGAATAGTGAATCACGCGCTCCAAATTTATCGGTGTGTTTGCGAAGAATGAAACATTGAAATTGCCAACTACGAGAGAATGCGGTGGTCTTATTGTGAATACCGATGTTATTGGTAGTGAAGTGATTCATTGGATATCTATCTACTTTAAATATAGGGACCGCCTGTGCTATTTTAATTCACTCGGGACTCATCCATGGAATGACGTTATTATTGTAAAATGTCTCGAACAGCTACACATTCCCGAAGTTGTCTGGAATCCCTATCGATTCCAGGGATACTTTAGTAACGTATGTGGTATGTATTGCCTTTCATTTCTCATGCACATGTCACGTGGTAAGGAATTTATAATTTTTAAAAAATTATTCGACCTGTGTCATACTGAGCAGAATGATCAAATGGTATGCAGACAAATAAAAAGGTTCTCGTTTGTGCGCACTCGATGTGTTGTATGATGTTTTGCTTGTATATATAAAATGAATAATTGCATCAATATTGTCTCCAATAATGTTAGTTTGTGTATTCTGTAGGTTATTTAAAATGTAACGGCAACTAATTCTATAGTTAATTTAAGATGGATATAAAATTTGTGCTATTTTATAAAACATGATTTCTTTCATTTAATAAATTGCTGAAAATACATTGAATCTTCTTCTTACCCGAAACACATGGAAAAAGAAAAAAGCTCTTACCCGAAACATAAGAAAAAGAAAAAAATCTTACATTATTTCGTAAATGATGTGAAATCACTGTGTTGAATGCTCGGTAAAACTTCTACCTCCGTATTCAGGTCCACGACATGCGTTTCTTCAATGCTACCATGAAAGGATTGTATAATACGAGTCAGCTCCTCATCGGACCTTTAACACTTTCACGTCCGCGCAAGTGCCTATTTCTTACCCCCTAACAGTTCTAAGCTTGCAAGCAGTTTGCTTCGCACATAGGTTTCTGCTCTGATCATGTTGACAGTCTTTGAATACTTTTATATTTAATTTTATTTTATTGTTTTATAACTATAACTCTACATTTCTTTAATGAAAACTGCATGATATAAATAATGAATCATAAAAACTTATGAGAGACAAATAAACAAACCAATAAATTTTATGAAATTTATTATAACTTTGTAAACAAATATTCTAACCCTATTCTAATAACTCTCTTGTTACGAAAAGTTGAATAAAACCTAAAGGAGATGATGGAATTGCTTCTTGCATTCCTGGGTAACTGTAATAAAACTATTTAACGCTAATACTCTAAAAGAATACGACATGCGAAATATAGCTGCTAAACCTAAAAATCATATGAGCAACACATCTTCCCCCTACAATGTCTAAATAAACACCGAATCTTCGCCCCTTTGTTGTCATACGTAAATACACATCCTAAAATATAACTCGATCTTGAAATGACAGAAATTGCGTAAAAACATGACAACTTTAGAATATTTTTTCTACCAAATGACGCAAAATGCGTCATCGGGACCTTTACGCAATTTTTTTGACGCAATTTGCGTCATTGGAATGCGAAAGTGTTAAAGAGAAAGGATAATTTTAAATTAATTTGATTAGTTCGTACATTTTTCTGAATCTTTTTAAAAAACCCATTTTCTTTTCATAAAAAACACATGCATTCCTATATACATATAGGAAGAGAGTTATAATGTGAAGTATCAAATATCTTCGAACCGCTCAGAGAAGTTTGTGACACCTTTAAGAGAAAATGCCGAATGACTTCATATTTCAAATGAATTTATTATGGAATTTTATAAAATTATTTAAAACTTGCAAAGGAGTCTTGATTGTTGTAAGTTTAAAAAAATTCAACGATTTTTGATGAATAGAAATATCAAAACAGGACTTTACCATAATATTAATTATTAATTACTAATCCAAACTAATCTATAAAAATTGAGGATACCTGCTATTTTCATCTCATTACATTTTACAATAAAAATGTAATGATGAAAATAAATTACTACAGCCCTTCCATATACATTTATATATGATGAAATAATCATGAAGGAAACACAGAATGGTGCTCAAAGGCATTCGCCTAATGACATCCTGAGGAACACTAAAGTAAATATCAAGTTCGCAACTAAATATAGGCAGCAAAAAATAAATAAATAAGATAGAAATACAGATACATAAATTTTTAATTTTTATACTCGCATTTCTACTGCATTCCCTTGCGCCGGATCGTACGGAGCGTCATTGCAAATATCATCAACTGTTTGCATTGGAAATAATCCATCCCGATCGGTTGCACTAAAAAGACTAATTTTAGCCACCACGGCAGTGTCGCCATCTTCATATAAAGCCGGTAAACTGTAAAGTTCTGACTGACTCATGATGCGTGTGTTTATTCACTCACTGGTGAAAATAACTGCTGTGAGTTACAGCTGAAAATTCTTCCTTTTATATGCATGATTCCCAATTGTAAGCACCACCCCCAGAAGACTAATAGGCGGTTCGTAAGTTTGCTGATTGGTTGTCAATATAATTGGACGGGCTATGTTAAATGTTTTCCAATCAGCTTTCGTAACACCGATATAACGGACCCACGCCTTGGACAATGAAATCCTGATTGGTTATCTTCACGAATAATAAAGGTGCGTCTTTATCAAATTTGGCTTTTTCTCTACGCAGATTTATTTTCAATGCTCACATCTTAAGGTGAATGAGTGAGTTGCCCACTCGCACGCTCTATCACGGTGCCCTCAAGTATTTTGCATTATTATATAAGATTTTTATTTTCCATTATTATATAAGATTTGAAATATTTCCACAACGCTAATATTCTTACAGCCCTGGCACAATTTTTTGTTCAGAAGATGAGTGCGAATACTTTATTTGTGCTTATTTGATTGCATTTGTACTATTATAATACTCTATATTTCTAATTTATGTAATTTGTTTGTATTAATAAATAAAAACAAACGTCTGTCTCTTTGCACTCATCGACTCACAGCTTCATCCTCAGATTTCCCATTTTGTACATGGGCTAGGTTAGGTTAAGTTACATTGGTTATAGAATCCGAACTATGGGTCACTACATCATCTGGACACAGTCTCCCATCCAACTACTACCCACACCTAACGTCGCTTAACACCGCTAATCTAACGGGTAGCTGTGTTAGAAAGAGGCCACAAAGCATGCGAAATACATACACTAAATATTGTACATCATGCAATTAATTAGTGATTTTTATATTTAGAAATTTAATTTCTAAGTGAAGTATAACAAATTGGAAGCATTCGTGAATTTAAAATAAATATAGAGGTTTATGTTGTTGGTCTCTTTGCACACATACTACACACAGCTTGATCCTGAACTTTCCCATTTTGGATATGGGTTACGTTAAGTTAAGTTACATTGGTTATGGAATCCGAACCATGGGTCGCTACGTCATCATCAAGATGTGATAGGTTAGGTTAGGTTCCACTTACAAGGAGAATCTATGGTCTGAACCATAGGTTAGGTTAAGTTCAGGAGCTAGCATGCTGGAGCGAACCAGAGCCTCACCGTCAAAGTCAGACACAGAAATGATGAGTTACAACATTAAATGTACATAAGTCTTGCATATTTTAGCTGTCAATTGTCACTCTTATTTGCATCTGTATAAGTTTGTTTCCTCTTTTCAAGGGATCACGTGTAAATATCTCAGATGACTCGAGCCTATATATAAAAAGAATTGGGTTCAGAATAATATATATATACCCACACACACACACACACACACACACACACATATATATATATATATATATATATATATATATATTAGTAGTGTCTCTAGGTCCGGTGAATGAGTGAATTGCTGTCTGATATCTATTATTATTTTTTATGCTTATATTCCATCGTTTAAAGTGTGTATTTGTTATGTTGAGGGAGGAAATTGCTGTCTGACTATAATTTTAAATTAATTTGATTAGTTCATACATTTTTCTGAATTTTTTTAATAAAAACCCATTTGCTTTTCATAAAAAACACATGCAGAGTATATATATATATATATATATATTATATATATATATATATATATGAAGAGAGTTACAATGTGAAGTATCAAATATCTTCGAACCGCTCAGAGAAGTTTGTGACCCCTTTAAGAGAGAATGCCTTAAAAATAATTTGAAAGTTTTTGAATATTTATTTTTATTAAAACTCGCGAGATATTGATTGAATAAGTTATCTTAAAATGGAACAGATCCGTAGGAGAGAGAGAGAGAGAGAGAGAGAGAGAGAGGATGCGGACAGATAGAAAGTAGGTACATCCGCCTTCCTACATAGCTCTTTCGTGGCTTTCGAGTAGCCTCCAGAAATTCACCTGTTTCTACTTTCTGATCCTGGAATTGTTCAGTGTGTGTGTGTGTGTGTGTGTGTGTGTGTGTGTGTGCGTGTTTGTGCGTGTGTGTTTACTAACCAGTCGAATTACTATATTGTTAGTCTATTTACATTCATGCGACTAACAGTTTTCCCATTATTATATAAGAATTTTATTTTCCATGGTGTTTTAAATAATAATGATAATAAGTTTTTAATTACATTATAATAAGCAGACTCAAAATCTGTTTACTATATATATATATATATATATATATATATATATATATATATATATATATATATATATATATATATATATATATATATAATTACACCAACCCGCAAGGAAAAAATATATAATTAATTATAAAACAGTATTTAAAAAGGCTAATTAATTTCGGCTGGTCACAACCAAGCCCTTTTCAAAGCCATAAACTAATTAAAATATCTAAAAAAGTTATGAAACTTCCATCCTGCGGGAGAGCTAAGGTTAAAATGACTGTGTGAAGGCATAAACACGGATAGAGAGATGGTAGCTGTCGTACGTCTGACAGTTGGCAAAGGCAAACTATTGCCCAGATTTCAAACCTTGGAGATAAGAAATCTATAAAAATCAATCCTCTACATCTGGCAGCCGGTCATGACCCGAAATTGCCCTAAAATATTTTAAAATGTTAAAAATAAAGCTATCCATACTATAAGACAACTTAATATTGGAAATGGTGTTTTCTGCCAAAATATAAAATGCCTCATATATGTGTCTCTGTTCCTGGGTCCCTGACCTTTATGATAGGTTTAGAATCCTGGAAGTTAAAAATATGATTATGCTGTTCCCTATGATGAACTAGGCTACTATAAGTATTACCCGATCTCAGGTCACGTTTGTGGGAATTAATCCTTCTCTGAAAATCAATTGTCTCCCCGATGTATTTTTGAGGGCAGCCTCCACATGGGATTTCATAAACTACGCCAAAATTGTTGGAGGCTTTAGTAATAGGATGACGAATGAACGAAGACAATTTATTTGGCACAACGGAGACCAACTTAATCTGCTTTGGCAAGAGTGAGGAAAGCCCTTTGTTAACCTCAAAAGGCACTTTCAGGAATGAAACGTCTTTATCCCGGTTCCCAGTTTTGGGAGAAAAGAAAGATCTCCTAGCTGCGAAATAAGCTTTATCGTTGAACAATTTGGAATAACCCAAACATATAAATATATTTTTAATATGTAAAACTTCATCGTCAAGATAAATGAGGTCACAAACCCTGAAAGCTCTCAAAAAGAGACCGGAAATAACGCCTTTCTTAGTGCAAAGAGAATGGAAAAAGCATGAATGTAGCTGTCTGAATGCGTAGGCTTTCTAAATACTTTGAAAGAAGACCTTTGGTTGGGATCTCTTAAAATAAGAACATCGACAAACGAGAGATATCCACTATTTTCAACTTCATACGTAAACTGTATTGAGGGTACAAAACTATTAAGAACTCCCATCAGCTCCAAACACATCCCCATGAGAAATCCTCTGTGGTATGGATGAAGGGAGAGAGAATGGGGCACAAATTAAGTGAAGTGTTTAGAAAGATATTCAGCGTATTATTGGTGACTAGCATTATGACAGTCAGTTTCGCTTTAGAGTGAAACACTCTACTGACATGTGTATTTATATGCTAAAGGAAGCCGTCCTAAAGTACAAGATGTCAAGTAGCAATGTATATTCCTGTTTTTGAACCACCTCAGACCTACAGTTTAACATGGAATCCGAAACATGGTACGGAATCCATCACTAAAATTTTTCATTTTATTCGTGTTGCAAAATAGTACGCGTTTCTTTTGAACAAATTTAGTTGGTATATATATATATTATATATATATATATATATATATATATAATTTATAGCGTGTATTATTATTTTTGTTTGTGTTTTTATTTTCATTTGTTTTTTCATTCAATGTTTGTGATTGGATTTTATTGTATATTTTCTCAGATGGTATGGATTTACACGACGAGTTTTAATAAATAAATAATTAAATGGTGTTCTCTGGCAACCCTATATATAAATAAATTCAATAACTGGCAACCCCCTCGAAGCATTGAGAGCATCTCTTTTACCTTTAATAAATAAATAATTAAAATAAACATCTGGCAACCCTCCATATATATATATATATATATATATATATATATATATATATATATATATATATATATATGAATTAAATAGTGCTCTCTGGCAACCCCCGACCTTCTAAAGATGTTTGTACCCTGGGCTCTCATTATGCGTCTGGCGGAGCCAGGCGAAGGATGGTCTCTCTCTTTCTCTCCTTCTTAGGTTAAGGCTTACCTTCTTAGGTTAGGATACCCCTTTGGGGGGGTGAGGCCGTCCCACCTACTCCCCCAAAGCTCACCCCTTCATGCAACGTGGGGGTTCCCCTACCCCCTTGCTGCATAACCTCCTTCCCATTACTCCGCCCCTTCATGCAACTTGGGGGAACTAACCCCTCCCTTGTTGCATAACTCCTTTGGTGCATAAATCCCCCCTTTGCAATACCCCCCATACCCCTTTGCAACATCCACCATACTCCTTTGCAACATTGATCAACATTGCACCATTGAAATTGTAATTGCAGTCTCCCATTTTGCGGCCATACTACTCACATTTTCTGTAGCCATTGAAGTGCCATTCCGCCTTTTAGTCCAGGCAATTTGTAGTTAGACCTGGGCAAAATTGCTTCAGAAGCTTTCTAAACTGTTTCCAGCTCAGGAACCATTGCCGAATAACATATCCAAAATCCGACAAAATTGGACCCGGAAACACCCCCAAAAATGAAATTCAAAATGGCGGACTGGATGTTTCCTACGAAAAAAAAAATATATATAATTTACGCTTTTATTTATAGAGATACATTTGATGCTTTTTCTTTCAGTTGTAATGTTTTAAATAATTCAACAATATACAACACAACCAGTTATTACGCAAATATAATGTTATATAGCTTTTTACAGATTTTTATAATCAATAATACAACAATTATTTTTTTCCCCAGTTTCAAGATATGTTCATTACAGAAGAAGTGATACCTGGTCACAAACATACAGAAATTAATCCTCTTCATCACTATCATCGGATAGATTACCGGTACTTGGGTTGTTATCGCAACCACTGATTTGGCACTCGCCACAAGCGGCTGAACAGGGCATTCCATTACGCTTGCATCCACATCTTGAAGTAGCACATTTCGTCTTGCAGGAGCAGCGGATCATGTTGAGTAGATAATTTGGAGCTGGTGGCTTGTCGCAGGCTGTAGGGTAGTAGGAATTATTCTTTACATACCAACCCCACTGTTCTGCATCGATCTTCTCTTCTGTAGACTTCCAGATTAGTATTTGAAAGTATGTGCGAAAGCTGTGGTACTTTGTGGACGCATCGGTAGGTGGCAAACGTTCGGGTGTAACAAAAGATTTAGCTGTAGCTACCTTTTCAACTAACATTCGATGACGTAGTGCGTTAGTGGATTCAAGTGTTTTGCAGCCATACAACAGAAGCATTGCCTTTCTTCCAGCGGCTTCAATGTCAGAGTGTTGGCAACAATCAGAACAGAATGTATTTGCAACTGAACGGAGTTCAGCCACCTTCATCAGTGTGTCGAATGCTTTGGCTTTACCGATCGAAAAAATTCTGGATGTGCTATCACAGCCCGTGAAAGCATGCACAAACAGGAGATACTTGCAGATGTCATTGCCTAACAATAATTGAATGCTGAGAATATCATACACAGGATTAGGAGATGGTCCCCGTCTTATATCGCTGCGATAGTACAACTTGAAACCACTGTCCTTGGCATGGTACAGAAGGAGAATCAGCAAGTCGGTGTCTTCCCCTATTACTGTTGTAGTTGCATTTTCTGATGAGGAAACTGCTGCACGAACGATGTCCCATCAGCATCCCCATCTGCGTTGTGAACAGTACACCCGTGCTTCTTCAACATCTCACCTACGAGGGAAATAAATGCTTGCTTGTTGTTTTCATTAGCCAAGAAGTGTTCCTTCTGGCCAACAAACTTCATGCTTGGACTGAGATTCACATTTCTGCTTGTCTTGGTGCTGCGTCTTCTGTGGGTCATGTCCTTGATCGTAGGAGAGCTGCTGTAGCCATCAAAAACAATGATTGCTTTTCCATATGTTTTCAGAGTGAAATCGGCATATGAGTTGGCGATGCTGTCATATGTTTCATCTTGACGCCAGGAAACACGATGTAGTAGAGATCCACCATCCAATACGTACTGGTCTGTGCACTGAATTTCTTGAACTTCTTCCATGCGTAAAGTGTCAGTGTATTTGATTATTGCATGAGCTAGCTGAGACTTATCGGGTTTCCTCAAGATACTTCGTGATTCGAACAATGCAGGAGGATATGCACACAGTTCGTAACACATGACATCTTCAAGATTCATGTCTCCGCCAGTGGCAACAGTCATCATTCTCTGAAACAGTAGTGCAGGATCTACTTCTATATCTGAAGCATCAGTGATCACAAACGGCAGAAGCAGATCCTAGTGTTTTCACTTTGTCAGATCTTTTGGCAGAATATGTAAAGGCTTGTTTCCCAATCATTTTTACGACAATGTTCGTACCGATTGAATGCAATTGATGAACGTTAACTCCAGGATCAGCAGTTAGCCCTGTTACAATGTTGCAGAGACCCGAGGTAGAATGGAATGGGGATAAGGATTCCAGACGTTCAAGTACTTTCTTCATGTCATTACTGTCCCTGATTTGTCTACTTCCCCTCATTTCCTTGTGCTGTTCACTACTTTCCAACAAAACTCTGGTGTATTCCTGCATTGCTAAGTTATAATGGAACACAGAGGCATAGAAAAGAGCCACGTTGTCCTTTGGATGTCTGTAAATCCACTTCCGCGTGTCAGTCCGCCTCTGCTTTTCAGGGAACGCATTAGTACTTGTTCTATCACCAGGTCTGTGCCGAGTCCGGCCCATAATCTGTCGCTTCTTCTTACCACAAACTTACCTTCCTGGAACATTTTGTTAACGGCTGGATTTTCAGAAGGCAAACTTAACATTTTCTGCAGGTACAGGTATATCGATTTCAGGTAATTGTGATGTCCGGCTGCTGCAATTATGGGGATGGTCTCCAGCATAGCTTGCAAGTGCAAATCCCACGAGCCGGTTCTGTCTGCTGTTATCAAGGAACGTGCAATGTTGATCATTCGCTGATATTCCAACCAGAGTTGACTTGTTTGCGAAGTAGATTGTAGGTCAGTTTTCTTCGCATCCAAAGTGGTAGCAATCTGAGACAATGCATTCGAAGAATCCACATCCTCATCATCATTCTCTTCCAGGTAAGCACAGGTCTGAAGGAATGCTTGGTGTTGCTCTTCATTAGTTGGTCTCCCTTTCTTCGAATCATGATCGTCGGAGGAGTATGCGCGAGGAATGTTTTTTCCACTTCGAAAATTTACGCTGCAGGTGTGATGGTAGACACAATCTGCAGCAGGAAGATCACGAAGATAATACTCCAGACGGCCTTTTACATTAAACGACCATTCATCGCAGCGGCTTTCACAGCACCTTTTTATGGTTTCGGAGAACTCTGTAGTTCTTATTTTGACATGCTCTGATTTTGGTTTGTGTTTGGAAAAAAAGTCCACAAAGGTATCACAAAACAAACAGTGAGTAGCACTGGAAAATGCGTATTCATGAAAACGAGCACTTTTCCTTGGTATTGCCTCGGCTGCGGTCTGTCGCTTCTTTATTTCAATGGTCTTTTTATCCGTAAACCTTTTCCTACATACAACGTGAACACTTATTCCAGCTGTTGCAACAACATCGCTTCCACGGCTGCGGCTGGATGCATTTATACCATCTGCTCCTTTTTGCGAGATGTGAACCACTTCCTGTCCGCTGTCCAATTTCTCCTTACAAATCACGCACAATTCTTCAGGGGTCTGCATTCTTGAAGGCGGACGCACACCGAGTCAGCCGTACACCGAGTCAGTCTGAAACAGAAAACACAAATTAATAAACTGTGTTGCAGTATTTAAAAGGAGTACATAATAACAGTTTTAAAGAAAATGACAAGCACAAATACGCAGATTTGATAGTGGGTAGTAGGAATTAAAGAGTTGTATATAATATAAGTTTATAAAGATGTAGCAATGTCCATTCTCACATACACTCCATACAGTATATTTTATTTACATTACGTGACGTCATAGTTTAATACTAGCCGCCTAATACAATTTTTAGTGTCATATAGGTTAATTTAGAAACGAAAATGTGTTTTAAAACATTTTACTGATCAAGAAAAACGTCATAATTCTCTCTACAAAGCGAAATTAAAATTTATTGTATTTCGTAGGAAACTGCCAGTCCGCCATTTTGAATTTTATTTTTGGGGGTGTTCCCGGGGTCCAATTTTGTCGGATTTTGGATATGTTATTCTGCAATGGTTCCTGAGCTGGAAACAGTTTAGAAAGCTTCTGAAGCAATTTTGCCCAGGTTGAAGCTATTTTCGCTCTAGATTGCCTGGACTATTTGCATTTTATCATTTTACTATATACTAGCTGATGTGCCCGTCCATGACGGGCATGTTCTAGCAGTAGACTATTGGTAAAAAGCTACGTAGAAGGTTGTCTACGTACATGGAGGTGCTTATATTTTAGGTATCCATGTCCAATTTAACAGCGTCCTTCACAATTAAATAGCTTATTTCTGAATTTCTGAATAATTCTATAGAATTTTATTACTTCACCACTTCATTCTTTTAAATTGTTTTGATTCTTTATTTTTCGTTTTGAGTGATATTTTGGTATTTTAACCATCAATATTTGTTTTTTGAATTTTCATAGCTCTTATTGTTGTTTACATCTTTTTCCAGTCATTTTTTTTTTTTTAGTTATAACTAAATCTTTTGCCTTTCACACACACACACACACACACACACACACATTTTAAAGGAAGGGTGGGCATTAGGGTGCATCAAAATCACCAATGACATAGTTTCACTTTGTCCCTAAGTTAGAAATGTTCCAATGGTTAAGAAAACCTACTATGTGAATTATTTTTGGATTTGAATGCCATTTATGGGGTCCACACAGACTTCCTATATGCACACCAACCCCACAGTCATTCTGTGATTTGAGATCCAAATAGTAGAAGTTTAAAAATTTTGTTCACTACAAAAATCAGCCTAAGAACATGTAAGTGATATTTCTAAAGGTCATATATACTTCTAAAAAGTGATAGAAACTTCTATAAAGTGATAGAAACTTCTATAAAGTGATAGATACCTCTAGAAAGTGATAGAAACCTCTAGGAAGTGGTGGAAAGTTATAGAATATTCTAAAAGGAACTGCAATATATAATCTGATATGCAAGTATTTATGATAAATATGATTTTTGTGTGTTTATGTTAAATGTTTATGTTAATGAATTTTGTGTTCTCTCTTTACAGAATTTTTTTGTGTTCTCTTTATACCTGTCGTGCATTATGGCCAGTTCAGATAGCACAAATGATAAATATGCTGTTAAAACTCGTCAAACTGCTGCCATTTATGGTCTTGGTGCTGGAATCAGCGATGCAGATGCAGAGATAACAGGATCTAGGCTGCCAACATGTGAGCAAGTGTTGCGATGCTACATGTTTCATCAGCAAGAAGGTCTACCGTTTAACCGTACAAAATGGAACAATGCTAAATTTGTCTTGCAAAAAATTATTCCATTTTATCAGAAAGGCAACATTGCCATGATTACTGAGAGGAAAGCTGTTGAAAAAATTATAGCACTATCTGCAAAAATGCAAAACTTAGGGAACTTCCAGTGGATCGGTGTTCTTCGCTTGGTGCAGTTGCGAAGCTTAAGGGGATCGAAAAGGAGTTACAAGAAACATTTCAGTTGTGGCCAAGGAATGCTGAGCAACTCATAAAAGATCCTGAAGATCTGGAGTTCTTGCGGTCAATGAAATCAGACAGAGTCGCATCATTTGGAAGCCATGACAAGAAGCTCGCATCAAAAGTCCAAAGAAAGCAGGAAAAGGAAATGATGCAAGCAGAACGACAGCTTAAAGCTCATAAAGAAGCCCAAGCATCTACAAGCAAAGTTCAGATTGAGAACAGTGAGGAAAGCAACAGTGATGTTGAGGATGAAGAGGGTGATATAGAGGATTACAAACCAAAAACACGAAAATCTCGCCAAGCAACTCGCTCAGGAACAACTGCTTTTATAAGTCATGACATACTCAAATACCATAGGATGGTTTCCCTGTCTACAAGCATGAAGATCACACCGGCCAACATGCAGCATTTACCAAAGCCATCATTGAGGAATCAGGAGGTGACACAAAAAAAGTTTCACATATATTCTACTGCCGACAGAGCAAGACGTAAGGTTGGTGAAGAGCTTGCATCATTGGTCAGAGAGTCCTGGGTTCCACCACAGTTCCTGTCTCTTCACTGGGATTTTAAACTGATGTCAACTCTGTCATACCAAACTAAAGCTGAAGAGAGGCTCACCATAGCAGTTGGCAATTCGTATGACATCAAACTTCTTGGTGTGCCTTCCTACAAGCCAAATACAGATCAGCCAGCTGGTCAAATCATTGCTAATCTCACTATGGAGCTTCTCCGATCATGGAATTGTGTTGACTCGGTAGTGAACATGACTTTTGACACAACAGCTAGTAACACTGGTCATGTGAGTGCTGTGCTGCATGTGTTAGTCTGCAACAGGACATAGGTCGAGCTTTACTGTGGTCAGCTTGTCGGCATCACATTGGCGAGGTAATCCTTACACAAGTCTTCAATGATCTGAAAATAGAACCACCATTGTCAGTAGAAGTTACCATATTCTGTCGGTTCCAAAAGCATTTTGACACAGTTCCGCACAACAATAATCAGTCACTTAATTTTTTGGATGGTACCTCTTATTCAGATGGCATACAAACCATAATCCATGACTATAGGGCCAGAGCAATTTCATGCGCGCAGTCTGTTGTGAAGCATCAACGTGATGACTACAAAGAATTTTCTGATCTTTGTTTACTCTACTTGGATGGGACAAGTAGAGAGTTTTCATTTCGACGTCCTGGTGCTGTACACAAGGCTAGGTGGATGGCCAAGCTTCTCTACTCCATTAAGATGGTGCTGCTGGAGGAGCAGATCAGTTCTCTTCCCTCTGGAACCATTACCACAGAAGCACAATGACCCAAACTGCGTGTTTGTGAACTTTGTTTGCTTGCTGTACAGCTGGTGGTGGATCACCTGTTCAAGCGCGGTACCTGACTGACCTCTTGCGCTCTTTAATGATGCAGTCCCTGAAGCTGAACGCTGCTATCTGGCTGAGAGATTTATAGCAGTAAAGCCAGCACAAGATCAGGCATCTTTACCACAACATCGATTTGGCACAGGATTTGGGGAACCCAAATTTCCAAACTCCATTTCCAGCACAACAAAGCTTGGTGACTTAATCAACGAAGATTCATGGTACATTTTCTCTGTTCTGGAACTTGACAGTTCTTTCCTGACTCATAATATCGAAAATTGGCCAGAATTAGCTTCCTTTCAAATGTCCAGAGAACACATCTCGGCAGTTAACGTCATAAATGATTGTGCTGAGTGTGGGTGAAGCTAAGTTCTGATTTTCTCATGGCTGCCAGATCACAACAACATTACCAAAATGTCCTACAAGTTGTTGAATCCGACAGAAAGAAGCTTCCTAATCTTCGAAAGAGGAAAACTAGAGCCTAAACTAATTGTTCATGTTCATTTACAGTTCTTGAACATTTTTTATTAACGTAGTGTTCTTTTGACTTTAACTTGCTTGTATCACCAATAATGTAATGTATAAACCAGAATGTAATGTAGAAATCAATGTAATGTATCCCTGTTTTGATTATTTAACACATTTTTATTGGTTCATACTTTTGCAAACACGGAAACGGGGATATAAAATATTTAATTTTTGGTCAATTTAACTCCAATACTAAATATTGCATCAATGATGTGGACCCCCTAGATGACCACATAAATCTTTGAAATTTGGCCATATGTGCTATTTCAGGCATTGGAACAGAGTAATCATAGGGACAGATTGAAATAAAACATTTTGAAAAATCATGGGAAATTTGATGCACCCTAGTGGGCATTTAAGAAATTAAAAACGGATGCAGTGAACATTATATTGAAATGGTTTAATGGCTGCGAGAGTAACAAAGTTTAAAGGTTTCTCGAACATGTCTAAAAATAGAAATAATGTAATTATTAAATCAGAGTTGAGAAGAAGTTAGTGTTGAAAATTTTTTGGCTAGTCAGCTAACTGTAATTAAATGTCTTTTGAGTATTAAAACGTTTGCAAGTTTTAATCTCGTGACGAAAGGTGCTCTTTTTTTTCCCCCAATGTAAATTTACTTTAAAGAACTAAACATATTTATTTTATATAACATTTTCCTTAGCTACAATCTAAAGAGAGACTATCTATTAATGAGCTAAGTTCTAATATGTAAATAAATTTAACAAGACATTTCCATAAAAATGTTGTAAAAGGATATATATCCAAACGTATACATATAAAAAGCATAAAATTTCTAAAAATATATAATATTTTTATATATGTGCTCTTTTCTTAAAACCATTAAATTCTTTTAATAACTGATTTTCTTATCCCGAATCACTCAAGCATATTAACTGCTTTAGGATAAGAAGATATGAATTAAGAAATGCGGTTCGTATGTGGTAAAACCACGTTGCAATTTAATAGATTAATTGGGTTGGGATTGAAATATGTACAATAGTGTGTGCTTTATTCGGCACAGCAGGTACAATCTGGCAAAGTACATAGAATATTGTAATACACGTAATTTTAGGTGCGTGATATTGCAAACTGCTGTTCGGATTGAAAACTTTGTAACGAGTTAATTCTAGGATTTCGTTAAATCCTAAATTAAAAAGTTACTCTAGCAACAGTAGTGACATTTAGAAGTTATGAAAAATACAGATGCAAAAAATGTAAATTTAGCACAATTCCAAGAACTATCTATGTGTCTGCAGTTACGTTGTGTTCACACTTGGTGTAAACGATTTGTCCATTAATGTGCATCTCGTTCATAACTCAAACCAAAGATTTTTACATATCAATTCCATCTTCACTTAGATATTGAGTTCCATCAGTCATCTTATGGCAAGAGTCGTCTAAATATTTTGCGAGATCTCTGAAGAATGGCCGACCGTCGGGGTTGTGGTCCCAACATTTTAGTAGTACCTCATATATGGGGAGTGGGCAGAGTTCAGGCTGTTCCGGTCTATACCCGCCTACCACTTCAACCCTTACTTCCTTCTGGTTCATACCTACAAAGACAATTACGTTAGTTTCATTTTTCCTACTTAAAATAATGGGAATAAATCGCATAGTTTACAAAATACTTAGTTTTCAGAACAATGTACTTATACTATTGAAGCCTTCACCAAGATCAGTGGCTGGTTTTGCATACTGAAATCCTTTATCTTAAATGAATAAGTAGGGCATTTTCAAAGATAAAATAGCACACAAGGTTAAGTAAGAATTTTTTAACCCTTTGAATTTCCATATTTTTTTTATACTGTTTCTAAATTAAATTGAGCATTGTTGTCATCTATTAATTTTTTCTTTTCACTGATGGATCTCTTAAGATAAAGAAGGTCCTACTAAACAGTTCATCTTTGCTTGAAACTTATTTGTGTGTTAAAATTCTTTTAAGATCTCCAGTAGGAAATTGCAGACGGAAAAAAAAAAAATGCACATTGTGTCCGAGGAATAATGCTGCAAAAATAGTCACGGCACTTATTCCCTTTTCCCCCGCAATTTTTTTTTCCCGGTTAGGTCAACTGTACGCCCTTGATAGTTGGTTAGGTTAAGTCATGATATTTTCGTTAAAATATTCCACTTATTCCTTTTCATTTTAACGAAAATATCATGACTTAACCTAACCAATTGTCAAGGGCGTAGAGTTGACCTAACCGGGAAAAAAGAAATTGGGGGGAGAAAACGAATAAGTGCCATAGTCATATTTTTCTTAATAATAATAATAAAATATAATATATATATATTGTACTCGTACATGAAAAGGATAGTGGTTGTGGTGCATATATATATATATATATTTTTTTTTGTATTGGGGCGTTTACCGCCACTTCCCGCTATATGGTAGCGGATATCATGGCGAAGCGGAATACGAGAAAGAGAAACGGAGACGGAGAAAAGGCACTAGAAAAGGGAGAACAGCGGACTACAGGTGAGAAGTCACCTACTCAGATAGGATGCGAGATTGGGAGAGGAAGAGGAAAAGACGGTCAAGCGAGAAGAGAGGGCTCTCAGCGAGCATAAGGCGTAAACGTTCGGGGAGGGGGAAATCAGAAAGGAACGGGAAGGCACGACGACGTACTGACGACAGGGTGGGGCATTCCACAAGGATGTGAGAGACGGTGAGGGGCGACTGGCAGGAGGCGCAACGAGGAGCCTCCTGCCGGAACATAAGATAGCCGTGCGTGAGGCGCGTATGGCCGATGCGAAGCCGCGCAAGGACGACCTCTTTGTGTCTGGAGCGGTGGAAAGAGGACACCCAATATACAGACGGGGCGGATGGACCAGAGTTTATTTCCGGTGGCATCGTCCCAGGACTGTTGCCACATGCGGTCGTAAAAGGAACGAAAGACCTGCACATAGTCTGAGAAGGGAGCGGGCGGGGGAGGCAGCGAGCGTAGGGGGGACCGGGCTATGCGGTCCGCCGCCTCATTACCGGAAACACCAACATGGCGGGAACCCAGCAGAAGGTGACCCGGATCCGGTGAACGGTGTGCAGGACATGGTACTCCTGTTGAATAAGGCTACGAGGGGGTCCGGGGAATCATAGCGCTCGAGCGCCTGAAGGGCGCTCAGCGAGTCCGAAAAAATGGTACACGAGGACCGCGAACAACCGATACCAGACGGAGGGCTTCCAGAAGGGCAAAGAGTTCCGCGGAAAAGATGGAGGCCTGAACCGGCAGGGGGATACCCGGGAGGTAGGTGACAATGACGGAGAGAAGACGGCGGCCGCGACACCTGCAGGGGAGCGCGAGCCGTCGGTGTAGACGGGAACGTCGTCCGAATGGACGGGAAGATGGGCCAGAAAAGAAGACCGGAGGACGGCAGGAGGAGACTCCTTACGCAGGCCACGGAGCACCTGGCAACGGCAGATAGGGGTGGTCCGCCAGGGGGGCGACAGATCGAAGGAGAACGGCAGAATAGAGGGTGGGGGGATCCCCAGGGACGAGAAAATCTCGGCCAGAGAGGCAGCGAAATGCCACGTGTCAGGCCGGGGTAGCGCCTGGGAGATCGCGGAGAAGAGTAGGGACATCGGAAGGCGGCAGATGCGAAGGTAACACTTCGCCATGAGAAGGCCCCGGCGAAGGGGCAGGGGGGGGGGTGTCCACAGTCCACCTGAAGACTAGCGACAGGAGACGAGCGGAAGGCACCCGACGCCAGGCGAAGGCCACGGTGGAGAAGAGGATCCAGCATACGGAGTGCCGGAGAGGAGGCGGAGCTGTAGACCACACAGCCGTAGTCGACACGGGATTGCACCAGGGAGGTGTACAGGCGCAGCAGAGTACGCCTGTCCGCCCCCCAGGTCGTGTGGGACAGATGACCCAAAAGGGAGAGGTTGCGGCGAGATGTTTGCCGCAACCGCCTAAGGTGTGGAACCCAACCGAAAAATCCGTCGAGGGTCATACCCAGGAATCTAACGGATGGGACGAGGGGAAGAGGAGTGCCGGCAAGGGTAAAGGCGAAGGTATGCGACAGACGGAGGCGCCGAGGACGGAAAAGCATACTGGAAGACTTAGAGGGTGAGAAAGCATAGTCAACCGAGGACGCCCAGCGAACCACCGCGTTGATGGCTAGCTGGAGCCGACGTTCAGCCAAAGACGGGAGGCGGCCATAGCAATAGATAGCCAGGTCATCGGCATAGAGGGAGCTACGAACGGATGTAGGCAGGACCGTAGCGACTGTGTTCATCACGAGTGAGAAACACAAGACGCTAAGGACACTACCCTGAGGGACACCCTCCTCCAACGGAAAGCGGTCAGAGAGGGTAGAACCGATGCGGACGCGGAAAGAACGGGCGGACAAGAAGTTATAAATAAAGGAAGGGAGAAAGCCTACGAAACCCAGGGAGCGTAAGCAGTCGAAGACCGCGCTCCGCCGGGTAGTATCGTAGGCATTCTGGAGGTCGAAAAAGACGGCGAGTACAAATTGACGCCTGGAGAAAGCCTCCTGCACGTCATGGCTAAGGAGAAGGAGGGGGTCGGTGGTAGACCGGAAGCGCCGGAAACCAGCCTGGGTAGCAGGGTACTGGTCACTCGCCTCCAAGGTAAAGGACAGCCGCGAGGCGACCATCGCCTCCATCACCTTGCAGGCACAGCATGTTAGGGAAATGGGGCGATAGTTCGACGGGAGTGAGGGGTCTTTATCGGGCTTCGGGATGGGGACGACGATGGACTCACGCCACCGGTCCGGAAATGAACCCTCCAACCAAATCCGGTTATAGAGGTCCAGTAGAAAGCTGAGAGCGGAGGGGTGGAGGTGCCGTAACAAGTCATAGGGGATATTATCGGGGCCGGGGGCGGAGGAGCGTCGGGGGCGGAGGGCCTCCCGAAGCTCTGTCATGTGGAAGAGGTGATTATAGGGGTCATCCCTATGAGGTGGAAATTCCGGTGGGTCGCGGCGGGAGTGGGGGGAATCGGAACCGGAGATGGCTGCGAAGTGCGCCGCGAGTGCGTTCGCGACGGCCTCCGGATCGGACACGAACTCGTCGTCCCCGACCCGAAGCACCGGGGGTCGAGGGGGGACACGGGTCCCCTCAAAGCTACGCACCTTGCGCCAAACAGTCGAGGGGGCGGTCGAGGAGGAGATCCCGGACACGTAACTCCGCCAGGAGGTACGCCGGGCTAGTTTCAAGACCCGACGGGCCACTGCCTTCAGGCGCTGAAACGCCATCTTATGCTCCGGCTGGCGGGTCCGGTAGAAGCGACGGCCAGCACGGCGCCGCTCCTGAACGGCACGGGAGCACTCTGGGGTCCACCATGGGACGCTGCGCGGCCTGGGGGAGCCTGAGGTACGGGGGATGCAACTGGTGGCAGCCGAGAGGATCTTGCTTTCGAGAAAGGCGAGGGCCTCACTAACGGAGGGAAAGGCAGGAATGGACGGCGAGATCGCCGTGCACCTCGTGTATGAGGCCCATTTCGCTCGGGCGAACAGCCAGCGCGGGCGGACAGAGGTGGGGGGGAGGAGACGGGTTGGGGTAAGACACACAGGGAAATGGTCACTGCCGGAAGAATCCGGCAGGACCTCCCAGGTGAACTCCGTCACGATATCGAGGGAAACCAGGGAAAGATCAATACAGGTGAAACTGTCATGGGCCGAGTGGAGGCAGGTTGGGGAGCCATCGTTCAGAAAGGTGAACTCTAGCTCGTCCATAAGGGAGAGAAGGGTCCCGGAGAGAAAGGTGGAGCAAACGTCCCCCCAGGCCGGGTCCCAACTGTTGAAGTCCCCGAGAAGCAGGAAAGGGCGGGGAAGGTGCAGAATTAGGTCACGGAGAGAATCGGGTGGAGGGCGTACGTTAGGGGAGAGGTAAAGAGAGCAGACCGTGAGCTGACGCCACAAAGAAAGGCGCACGGCCACAGCTTGCAAGACAGTACGGAGCGGGAGGGGGCGGAAAGGGACGGAGCGGTGCACGAAGACCGCGGAGCCCCCCCTACCCGCCCCATCGAGAGGCGGGGAAGGGAGCCCGCAGTAGCCGGACACTCGAGGGAGGGAACGGGAGCCCAGTATCGTCTCCTGAAGGCAGAAACACGCCGGACACCTGGAGGCCAGGAGAGAAGAGAGACTCTCGAGGCCTACCAGGAGCCCGGGATGTTCCACTGCAGGAGCGAAGTATATGGAGGGGTAGGAAAGTCTGCGAAACGGATGGTTATGGGGTGGGTTGGCCGATCGGGCGGCCCGAGATTAACAAGGGGATTGGAAAGCCCCGGGGCCCAACGGGGGACGCCGAACGTGGGCGAAGGCGAGGGTCACCCCGACGGGGGGGCGATGTGGAACCTGACGCCGGCAAATCCTCCTGAAGAGGAGTCACCCGGACGCCCGGGGGAGAACGATGCAGAGAAGGGGACGTGAGGGGTATCCAGAAGGCCCCTCCATTCACCGGAGGTGCAGGGGAGGCTGGACTACAAGGGGGAGTGGAAAAGGATACCTCACCCGGATGCATAGGCAGGTCAAGGAGAGAGGTGGGGCAGGTCACGCGCGGGGGCGTGCACATCCCACCCACGCCGACCAGGCGGGCGAGTTCCCCCTCCAGTGGGTCCATCGACCGAACCGGTGAGGGATGTATCTCCGCCCCCACCACGAGGGTCGTCGGGGACCCCAGGGGGGAGCGTCCATAACGGTTGCGCAGTGGGGACGGTGAGGACACCGGGATGGTAGGGCGAAGGGGGCGTTTGTGTCTGGGAGAGGAAGGTGATGCGAGGCCTATGGCCTCGAACCTTTCGGGGTCACTATTGGCGCGGCGCTTGCGGCCCGTTCCCCTCCGTCGTGCGGCCCGCATGGGTGACGGCGGGTCACGGTCCGGAATGGGGGTGGCCGAAAGCGCCGGTGGAGAGGGCGTAGAAGGGGCAGGGGGGGTTGCCGACGAAGCATCGGCGTTCGCGGAGGGAGCACGTGGGGACGCGCTGGTAGTACAGGGAGCCGCGGCGGGAGTCCGCTGGGCGGCAGAGGATAAACAGGGAGTAGCGGACCCGGTGGGTGGAGGCGCGTCGGGAACCGCTGGTGAGGACGGGGTCTGGGCCGGCGGCGGCCGGGGACGGAGAGCCTCGGCGTACGAGGTACCACGCCGGGCCTCGCGGCCACGCAACCGGTCCCGCGCCTCCCGAGCGCTGAGAAATTCTGATGAACAGAGGGCCCGAACCTCCCTCTCAAAGAGGAAGGACGGGCAAGAGCGGGATGAAGCAGGGTGCGGTCCATGACAGTTGGTGCAGGAAGGCGGAGCAGTACAGGGCAAGGGGTGGGGAGGGCCGCCGCAGCGGACACACAACGGGGCCGGCTGACGGCAGGAACTGCTCACGTGGCCAAACCTATTGCACTGAAAACAGCGCGTAGGATCTGGCACGTATGGCCGAACCGAGAATTCGCATGCTCGTCTCTCACCAAAGCACCAGAATACCGAAACGGGGGGCACCAGTGAGTCAAAAGTAAGGAGAAGGCGAGGAGAAGGGACGGATGGGGATCGCGATCTGTCTGGAGGTCCTCCACCGGGATGGGTAGAAGACGAGCAGCGTAGATCGTGCCCTGGCACTGATTGAGGCGGGGGTGGGGAGTCACCGTGATCCCGCAGCCCAGGACATCGGGGATAGCGAGCAGAGAGGAGGTTTCGGCAGAGGAACGCGACCTTATCAAAATGGAGCCATCCCTCTGAGGCCGAAGGTCAAAACGCGCCGTCCCCGTCTTCCCATGGATCGCTCGAAAGAGGCGTTCGTGGTTAGTGGGGAGGGGCTTGGAGGAGGAGGGGCGGAGGACGAGGAACTTGTTCATCGTCCTAAGGCCGAGTGAAGCCGTCTGGCCAAACACCACCGGAACTTCGAGGGGGCGGGAAGACGAGAAAGGCGGACGGCGACGTCGGGTCCCACGTCCCCCAGGGGCCGAGGGGGTCGGGGGCGATGAGGCCCGACCGGAGTGGGAGGCGACCGGGGCCGCGGGCTTCCCACCTGAGGGCGAAAAAGCAGGTGGGTCCCTATCAGGACGTGGAATATGGGGGGATCCAGGGGTCGGGGGGTCCACTGCAGGTCCATCCGCTACTGGCGGGGGTCGGGCACCGGCGCCACGAGTCTGGGGAAGAGAGGGAGAGGAGGTGTCGGCAAGAAGAGCAGACGGGGTGGGCGAGGGCTGCCGACTGCCCTTACCAGACCCACGGTCCAAAGAGGTAGTCAGAGGGAGGTCATATGCACAAGCCGGGTCGTCAACGAGGTCCATTAGATTTGTAAATGCTTCCATACAAAAAATTTTATTGTTGTTTCGCGCCCGGGGCCGCGGGGAACCGATTACCCGGGGCCCAAGGGGACCAAGCGCACGCCGGCGGGGGGTGGGTGCCTCGTCCCTTGCGGGTACCCCCGTTTCAAAAGGGGCCCTTGCAGCATCGAGAGTTCTCCCCCACCGGCAGCAAAGACCAAGGCCCCCCAGGGTCCCAGGCCCGGGCACCCTACCAGCCAACTTAGTCCGGCCCCAGCCATGGGAGCGAGACCCCCAGCGACCAGCCACGGCAGCCCACGGGGCGCGCGAAGTGAAGAGAAAGCAGAAAAAAAACAGAGGGGGCAAGGAAGAGGGGAAAGAGGGGAAGACAGGAAAGAGGGGGCTGTAGGATAGCAGGGTATGTTAAAAGTCTACTTCGCAACCGGGCGGGGGACCCGGCACGGCCCCCAGCCGCGGCTGACCCCCCTCGCCACATGGAGGCAGGAGCCCGCGGGCGATCCACCCCAGAAAGACCGCCCGCGGGGAGGGGGATATATATATATATGTCAGTGTTCATGGAAAAATGGGAGTGTGCCTGAAGACGAAGAAAGCAATAATTGTTCCTTTGTACAAAATGAAAAATGAAAGGAGTGAGTGTAAGAACCACAGATGTACAAGCATGTTGAGTGTAGTGGGAAAGGTGTATGGTATGATAGTGATGGAAAGAGTTCGTGGTATTACAGAATGCTTGGTGAGCCATGAGCAAGAAAGGTTCCATAGTAGAAGAGGCTGTGTGGGTCAAATGTTCCCAGCGAGACAATTGATTGAAAAAACATGTGAAAGGGATTGCAAATAATATGTGGTTTTCATGGATCTTAAGAAAGCATATGATAGAGTAAATAGAGAAGTATTGTGGCAGATCTTGGGTATGTATGGGATTGGTGGTAGACTCATGAATGAGGTGAAGAATTTCTATGGTGGAAGTAGTACGTGTATGAGAATAAATAAAGAACTGAGTGATTGGTTTGACAAGTGTCGGTGTGTGCCAAGGATGTAATGTCCCCGTGGCTGTTCAATCTGTTTATGGATGGAGTCATGAGAGAGGTGAAAGTGCGAATGCTAGAAAGAAGAAATCTGCTGTGTGATAAGAATAGGTGGGGCCTGTCAAATCTGTTGTATGCGGATGATACTGCGCTATTTGCTCAGAGTGAGTGTGATAAGAAAGAGGCTGTTAAGAACTTTGTGGCGGTGTGTGAGAGATTACTGGAAAGGAATGTGGGTAAGAACAAGTTGGATTGTCGCGTGATAGTAAATAATGAAACACTGGAGGTGGAAGAAGCTTTTAAGTATTTGAAATGTGTTTTGAACAAAAGAGGTACGAGTGCGGATGAAGTTATTAATAGCGAATCAAAGAGGAAAGGTGGCGGGTACGCTGAAAGCGGTTGTGAGGAACAGAAGACTGGATAAAGATGGTGCGAGGTGTTTACATAAAGGTGTTAGTACCGACACTTTTGTATGGATGTGAAACATTGACATGTCATGAAAGGGAAAAGTCAAGGGAATTAACAGTTGAGATGGTTAACCTCGCCAGACTGATAGAGCGAGAAATCGTGTGGTCTTGGACAGATGTGGTGTTCAGAAGTTAGTGGAAGTGAAAACTGAAAAAGTGTGTTAAGGTGACAGAATTGTGAAAATGAGTGTATAAGAGTGTTTGCGAAGGTAAAAGGAGGAGAGGAAGGCCGAGAAGAAGATGGATGGATGGATATGGTGAATGACTGCGTGAGGAACGTCGACTTGATGAAGCTGATGCATGAGAAATGGTTGCAAGTAGAGTAGGTTGGAATGGAGGAAGTTTGTTAGAGGTATGTAAGTTCGGGACTAGGTCTCACTTATTTTTAACAAAGCCTAGAAGCACCACCACACATGGCGTATGAAGCGCCACAGGTGTGGAAGTTAACCATGTTTCACCAGCATGCCCTTGTGAATGAATGTGTATGCTTTAGTTTCTCCCTTTTCTCTTTTTCATTACCTTCTGTATTTTATATCTGAGCTGTCGGCCTTCTCACACCAACTCACTTCGGAAATGACATATATAATATATATATATATATATATATATATATATATATATTTATTATTTATTTATTTATTTGTAATGTCCCGACGCCAACGCAACGGAGCCAGGTACCCTGAAGACTGTAGTGGTTAATTTGCCTGGTATGCGCAACGGTTATTTTTAATCAACGTGTCTCATCCCCATGGTGGGAATGTGTACTACATTCAGTTTTTCTTTTTCACATATGCCCCTTTCAGTCTGTCTCACTGAATCGGTATAATTCCTCAATTTACACTAACTTGATCACTCTACAGTTAAGCAGTTAAGGTATTGCCCTTCTTCATTTTGAGTGCAAATTTTATCAGTAATTGCCCCTCAAAGTATGACTTATACTCTGCATTCAGCTTTCACGTTTAAAATCAAAGTACATTTAAGTAACTGGGAGAAGGTTATTTTAGATGATTTGGTTCCAAGCGATACTTTTTATCTACTACAAGGGGAATGCCTTTCAGTTTCAGGTTTACTTCATACATACACCAATAAGATGCGACGGCTGGAGTTTTAGAAGAGGCCAAAGTAATATTTCAAATTAAAAAAATCATGTTGGGAATGAGGTTAAATAACCCCCTCAACCACCAACTACTTCAAACAATCACTAAAGACATTCATTATTCACTCTTACACATACCCGACTCTTATAAAACTTCTTCACACCACTAACTTAGTAGCTACACCATACAATTGCAACACCTGCCACTACGACTCTCTATTTACTCTATCACACGTTTCCTCCCAATTCATAAACGTCATAAACAGTTTATCATTCTATTCGCATGCTTTCTCTATTAACTGTCACACTGCAAACAACTGATCCATATATCCTTTGCCTTTCGTTAAACCTCCCTGTTCCCTTCCGATCATACCCTCAGTCACTCTCCTCACTTTCTCACTCAGCCTCCATCCATATACCTTACCTGGTACACTCAGTAAACTTATACCCCTGTAATCTTTACACTCTTTTCACCACCTTTACTCTTATACAAAGGTACCACAACCGCCTTCATCCAGTCCTCAGGAACTCTTTCCTCGTTCTATGCCATTTTACGAGGGCTACTCTTTATATTTTGCCCCACCTTTTTTTTTCTATCCAAGTTTCCTTGTAAGTTCCAGAAATTTTGTACACAAGTAGTTACATACCTTTTTTACAAGTTTTTTTTCACATAGTCTTCATCCTTTTCTACGGCTTTCCTCCACCTCGAAACAATGGCCTTTATGGCGGGTATTTTCAATAACCTTTTTGCGACAGTTTTTACCGTAGAAGACGTATATAATGTCCCCGACGTGGACGATATCGTTCCATTAAGTAGCGAGACTATTTTGGATGAAATAACTGTTTACGAGGCTGAGACTGCGCATTATATCGATAGGCTAAAAGTTAGCAAGGCTCCAGGCCCTGACGCGTTTTATCCCAGACATTTGAAAGATTTGAAAGAAGTTATCGTAGGCCCCTTAGAGAAGATTTTTAATCAGTCACTCGAAACGGGGATTATTCCTGAAGACTTCAAATTAGCTAACGTCACGCCTATTTTTAAAAAAGGCGACCGCGCAGTAGCTAGCAATTATAGGCCCATTAGCTTAACGTCAATTGTCGGTAAACTTTTGGAATCCGTAGTTAGGGATCGTATTATCGATCACTTAGAAAGTAGAGATTTGATTAATAGTAGTCAGCATGGGTTTCGACGCCATAGGTCTTGTTTAACTAATTTGTTAGAATTTTATAACGAAATAGTGCGCGAATACGATAGGCATAGAGCAGCTGACGTTATTTATTTAGATTTTAAAAAGGCGTTCGATACAGTTCCGCATAGGAGATTAATTGCGAAGGTTAAAGCGCACGGTATACACGGTCAGGTAGCTAACTGGTTAGAAGAATGTAGATGTAGGATTGACTAGTAACGTGTCAAAATTCGCGGACGATACTAAAATAGGGGTATTATTATAGTATTACACCCGTCTAACGTCCAGCAATTATTATATGTTCATTGAGTAGATGTTTTAATTCTAAGACACTTTCCTTCTATAGCGTTTCCGTCGCAAATGCTTCGTTTTCGAGATATAAATATTTTTTTGGTGTGTATCTAGTGTGTATTCGTACGTTCGTTTGTGTGTTCGTAGGTTCGTTTGTGTGTTCGTAGGTTCGTTTGTGTGTTCGTACGTTCGTTTGTGTGTTCGTTTGTGTGTTCGTTACATGTCTGCCCAATCACTGCGCTCCATCCATTTCGAATTTGAATTACTTTCTTACCGGAATGGAACACTCATTCCACTCATTCAGAAGTACATTAGGCCTGGCTCTGTGATTTATAGTGATTCCTGGGCTGCCTACAAGACTATAAGTGATTTAGGTTAGGATAGGTTAGGTTAGGTTAGGATAGGTTAGGTCAATTTTGAAGGTGAAATTTATGTTTTTCCTATGGTTTTTGATGTGTTTTAAACGAATCTGACCTTCAAAACCGTCGGAAATGACTCTTTTTCGATTGCCGGCTGGGGGGGAGGGGGGTTATCTAAAAAATGAGTCATTTCCGACGGTTTTGAAGGTCAGATTCGTTCGAAGCACATCAAAAACCATAGGAAAAACATAAATTTCACCTCCAAAGGGAGACGGGTGTAATACTATAAATTTACCAAAATAGGCGGTAAGGTTGTTAACGAGGACGATAGAAATAGGATCCAAGACGATGTAAATAGGATTATGGAGTGGACAGATAAGTGGCAGATGTAATTTAACGTACATAGACAAATGTAAAGTTTTGCATATAGGTTCTCGCAACAATAATTACACGTACACGATGGATGATAGGGAGTTAGCGAGCGTTGACGAGGAAGTAGATTTAGGCGTACACGTATCTAAGGATTTAAAGGTTAGGAACCAGTGCCTGGAGTCTTGCGCAAAAGCTAATAGGATGTTAGGCTTCATAGCGCGTAATTTCGAATTTAAATCGAAGGATATTATATTGCCCCTTTACAAGTCCCTAGTCAGGCCTCATTTAGAATATGCAGTTCAGTTTTGGTGCCCGTACTTGCGTGAGGATATTGATAGGTTAGAAAGGGTTCAGCGTCGTGCCACGAAACTTATTCCGTCATTGCGCAATAAGCCTTATGAAGATAGGGTTAAAGAGTTAGACCTGTATTCATTCGAAACTAGAAGATTAAGGGGGGAGCTTATTGAAGTTTTCAAAATTGTTAATAACATCGATAACGTAAATTTTGAGTTCACTTTCGATAATAGTAATACTCGCAATAACGGATTTAAGTTGCGTGGCAGACGTTTCATTACTAATATCGCTAAAAACTTCTTTACGTTTAAAGTAATTGATAAATGGAATAATCTTCCCGCGTCAGTCGTTCATTTTACCAGCGTTAATATGTTTAAGAACCGTCTTGACAGACATTTTAAAAGTATTAACGTTGTTTAATTTAAAAAAACAAAGTTAGCAACAGGAGCTCTGGTGGTGGTGCTCGAGGATGAGTCTGTTGACGATGAATGCCAGCTTGTGACATGCCAGCGTGTGATGCCAGCAATAAAATTATAAAAAAAAAGAAAAATTAGACTAACACGAACGTAGATGTAGCTCGTAGCGTAAACTAACCCACTTTTTGTTTAACTTTACCTACTTTTTTTTTTTTTTACTTTGCATGTCTGTAACTCTCTTTTCTTGCATGTTTGTAGTTTGCATGGTATGACTGTGAGTTAAGACTGTGTTTGCATGGTTTGTAAGCGTTCTTATTTTACTTCTTTTCATCTTTCACCCCTCTCCTATTCTCTCCGACTATTTTTCTGACTTGACGGCAGTGGCCGGCGGATGATGATGGTGAGTCTCTTTTCTCTTTTTCTGAATGAAAGTTAACCCACGAGTGATAGGTGTTGCTCCTTACTTAACCCCTTATTCTCTTGTCTTCTCTTCTCTTAACCCCCTACTCTTTCCTTTCTTTCGGGCTAACCTTAGAATGGATCTTAGGGTCTTTGTTAGACTTAGCTTCTGTAGATCTTCTGTAGATTCCTTGCTGGTAAAAGTCCGCTGGGTTCCGCTGGAGGCACCTCTTAACCTTCTCAACAACATCATCGTCACTCTGAAACTTTCTTCCACGAATAGCATCCTTCATTGGCCCAAACAAATGGAAGTCTGAAGGTGCCAGATCCGGGCTGTATGGAGGGTGGGGTAACACAGTCAAGCGCATTTTTGTGATAGCCTCTCTTGTTTGCAAACTGTTGTGTGGTCTTGCGTTATCGTGCAAAAGAAGGACGTCTTCCAGTTTTCTCTCCAGTCGAATTCGCTTTACACGTCTCTGAAGTCTCTGTAGAGTAGCAATATATGCCTCTGAGTTGATTGTTTGTCCTTTCTTCATAATGTCCACCAGAATCACCCCCTTCATGTCCCAGAAGATGGTGGCCATAACCTTCCCTGCAGAGGGAGCCATTTTGAACTTTTTCATGCGTGGGAAGCTTGCGCGATGTCACTCCATTGGCGTTTTGTTTCAGATTCAAAGTGGTGTACCCAAGTCTCATCCCCAGTCACAATTCGTGAAAGGAAGTCATCCCCTTCTGTTTCGTATCGAACCAACGACTCAGAAGCAATTTCTTTTCTTTGGGCTTTGTGATCTTCAGTCGGCGAGGAACAAACCGTGATAGCTCCTTGTATGTGACGCGCCGATTTCGAATGATGCTGTTAGCACGTTGCACAGTATGAGATATGACAGCCGATGCCGGGCGACCGCTGCGTGGCTCATCATTGAGGCCGGCTCTCCCTCTCTCCGATGATCTCACACGTTTAGACCAGCGTCCAACTGTGCTTCGATCAACAGCAGCATCTCCGTAGACGTTTGTGAATATTTCCAACTGTTTCCTTCTCTGCGGTTAAGAACTCGATGACAGCTCTGTTTACGACGCACATCACTGTCAGACGCCATTTTCGAAATTGCGTTAACCATCGGTTTTATACAAGGGTGTTTAAAAGCGGTTTTATACAAGGAAGGGAGGTTCAAACTGGAAAAATCCGTTTATGTGAAGCGCAGAAAGTTCAAACTTACGGCCCAAAAGACATTTCAGCCTCATGGCCTATTATTTAACTAAGAAAAAAGGGTAGGGCAAAATATATTGAGTGCCCCAAGTACATACGTGTCATCTATTTCATTTCTTTTCCACCATATTCAAACATCCCTCCCCTAACATTATCCACACTTGTTGCCTTACCAGTTTTCAAATTTCTTGTTCTCTCCAATTCCTCTTAAATCCTTTTCTACCCCAGATTACCACTTCTCATATCTACCATTTCATTAGCTGTAATCTCAGCCACTCTTTCCCCATTTCATTTTAAAAACACAAAATATTCACATCTTTCTCGAACATCCATCAACATTCTTCCTTGATTATTTTCATCCTTAAATCAAAACGCCTATTTTTTCTTAAATTTCCTGACTTCCTTACAAAACAACTTTATCAAGAAATACTTCATCCATCCACCCACCCTCCACTTCCTGGGGATATGGGACAGTTGGATGTTTTGGATGCACATCCCTGTGTTTAAAGAAGTTACCTACACACAAACCATTTTAAGCACAATTCTCTCAATCTATCACCCTTTTCACGCTCACCTTGTTGGTACACCGAATGGCCCCAACACTTCACCTTCGTGCTCCAATCCAATTTTACCACTCATATCTCCCATCATTACTATCTTATACCTATCTCCCACCTGTCTAATTGCATTTCCAAACTCGTTCTAAAATCACACTTTCACCTCCTTCAGCCAGAAAAGCCCAAACGCTTAATGACCATATAGTTGTAAAAATAGCATCAGTACTCCTTCATTTTGCCGCTCGATAGCTCAGTGGGTACGGTGGCGGACTTCGAGCGGTGTTGTACTGGTTCGCTCCCAGCCGCTGGCATCAGGTGGAATTGAGTTGGCCGCTTACTCTGTTTTTGCTCTGGCTTAGATGACCCGCACTGTGTGAAAATGAATTGTTTTGATGTTACTCCTAAATTTGCTGTCCTAAATATGTTGCATGTTAAATTACTGTAATATTTTTTAATAAAATGTTGTTTTTCTTCCTTTTTTCACCTGTTTCAACTTCGCATGGAACATACGCAACAAAAACACCACTTCGCTTTTTCCTTGCTTACTCTAAACTTTACGCAGACACCAAGAGCTCCTTAATTCCTACGCATCCATAGACTCAAACATTTCCTCTTTCGTCAACAACGACACTTTTTCTCTCGCACGTTCTCCATTTATACCAGCTCTGATTCCCTTCACTTCACACGATTCAAACTCGTCATTTCCTTTGAATTTCGTTTCACACAGATCAAGTATATCAAGCTTACTAACTGTGAAACAATCCCGCTATTAATTCCCTTTCACTTTCTTCCATCCCACAGCGACGGGGGAGGAATGAGTCTAATAAAATACACGAAAATGCAAAAACTGACCACAAAAAAAGTCTAAAAATGAAGTGATTAACTAAAATTGTAACCAAGAAAGAACCCGTATACGACTTTCACCAGCTGGAATTACTAATCAGAAAATGTCATATAAACATGAAATAATGAGCCAAAGATAAACTCTCATATTTTTAATTTACTTTTCACTACTTTTTATTAATGACACTAATCTTTTTTATTTCTATTTAAATATTTTAATGTCAACTAAGTTGATTTTAATTCAAAATGTATTAATAATAATAATAATAGACAAAATCTTTACTCTTTGATAGAAAAAAATAGTTTTTGAAGTTTGATAAAGACTTCAAGGCGTTTTGGTGTTTCATAAATATTTCAAGTACGAGTTACATAAATATAAACACAATTACAAAATTCAGTAACAGGAACAATTCACTTCTTTCATAAATCTTTCCTTCCATTTTTCTATGTGGTTATTTATAGTTACACTCCAAATGAGTTACTGAACATCCGTCATTGTTGAACGGAGTTTGGCATGACTGCCGCAGTAAGTGAAGCCTGTAAGTACGTACGCGATACGTATAGTATATAAACATAATTAATCATTACCTGGGTATAAGGGGGATCCATAAGTGAAAATTTCAATCATAACAATTGCGAAAGACCAAACATCCGACTTGATGCTAAATTTTCCTTCTGTAAGCACTTCCGGAGGTGACCACTTTACTGGGAATTTCCCACCTGAAAATAAACGTAATTAGTCTAAGTTGCGTATTCCATCTATTTTAACAGTAATACACATATACACGCAATTATACTTATATATGTGCAGGAAGGAGGGGCCAAGGGCGAGCGCCCGAAAAAATGCCCCCATCCCCCTATCTCATAAAAGGACAACCGAAATCAAGGTCCAGGGTTTTCGAGACGCTCGGACACACCGCGTTTGAAGTATTGGAGGTCATAGACAGGAGTAAAAATGGACTGAGGAAGAATGTTCCAGAGTTGACCGATTGAGTAGATGAAAGATCGAGAATACCGATTAACCCCATTAATAATCAAACCCACTCGATTCGTAATTTCGAAGTAAACTATTTTTTGTGTGGTGATCGTGCTGATCGGTACAAGTTGGGAAACTGTCTCAAAAAACGTTAGTATTCTTAAAAATACATTAGCAACCAAGCAATATAAAAATTACTATAATTCTTTGCATATAATTATTGATAATTAATAATTATGTATTTTTTCTAGCATTTGTCCATTGGAACAAATAAATATCGGCAGAGATATGCTAAAATTCAAAGTAAAATTGTACCACAAGAATAAATGTTACAAATTTTTATTTCAACTAAAAAAAAATCAAATATCTTTAAGGACAGAAATTAACAGCATGACTCATCCTATGCTATTTTCATTTATCGACAAGGAAACGGATTTTTTCGAAGTGTTGGAAATTTTATCGACAAATTTGCTTTGGATTTTATTAAATTTATTTAGGATAGATTGGGTTAGGTTAGGTTTTCATTTCAGGTTAGATTAAATAAGAACTAACAAATTCGTCGATGAAATTTTTCGTTGGTAGGATTGGTATAAGTCCGTTTACGATAAAACCCTGAGTCCAATCTACCTACCTACGTTCATCCACGTTTCTCTCGCGAGAAAAGCAACCTCTTCGGGCTTCTTTCGCTTCATTAAGTTTAAACAGGTTTTCAACGTAAAGGTACCTAGTGATACTTAACAAACAGGAGGGAAACGTAAAACAAATTATTTACTTACCGGAAAAGGAGTGTCCATTGACTCCCGCCAACATTTTTGCCAATCCGAAATCTGCGATTTTGCAAGTTGATTTTCCATCCACCAAAACGTTGCGTGCGGCTAAATCTCGATGAATCAAATTTTTCAGTTCTAAATAGTGCATACCCTTCGAAATCTAAAAAAGACAGGAAAACTTGTTCAAGGAAAGTCGCATTATTATTTTTTAAAACACGACTTACTCGATTTCAAACAACTAACAGAACATAGCACGAGTTTTACTTGCTTCATTTTTATCTTTAAAATAGCGGACATGGAACAATTCAAAGTTTATAATTCTGATGGGGCTCTTTAAAATCCTTCTCAAAATGGGATCCGCACCACGAGTAGCAACAATCTGAAACCAAAAGGTGGTCTTCCATCCAAATACTACCATTTTTCTCGTCTGATTTATGAACCGATATAAATTATCTATTTACCCGCATTTTAAAGAACCAACCCGAGAAAGGATTGTTGAGAGAAAAGCCCGATATAATATATACACGCCAGTACGGTACATGTTTTTTCTAAGTAAATAATATTTAATAGTTTTATGTATGGTATGGTCTATCAGTGAAATTTTCACAAGAAACTGTTGGTAATGAAAACTGAAAACGTGGATGCAATTTCAGTGATTACTTATATTTTAAATTTTAAGAAACTATAAATGCCAAACAAGCGTGCTGGCATGAAAACATCATCAATACACTCTGCAGACCTCTTCCTACAGCGACACTCAAACACTTCCTTCCTACTACGGTTTTTATCGCGCCTACGACTTGCTTGCTCTACTTCGCTCTATCCTCAACTTCCAACGTATTTTTGCCTCTTCCGTCAATCAAACAACCCAAATACTTAAAATTTTCACAACCTTTAAATTTTCTCTATTCGCCACAATGTTACGTGCTGACTCTCCTCTCAACAACAAAAACAGTTTGTTTTCATTTACATTCACTTATAATAATCTTCTTTTACAAATGTCAACAAAACTTACCACTTCCCACTTATTCTCTGATTCACCCAGAAGCGCATCATCAACATATATCGGATACGACAGCTACCATTCATTCTCTTCCAAATACAGATATACTCCTCTAACACTCTTGCTTTCATCTCGGGTATTATCCCATCCATATACACATTAAACAGCCATGGTGATATCACACAACCCTGTCGTACCCCAACATTAATACTGAACCAGTCACTGAACTTACCCTTTACACAATCACTACTACGTACATAACTTCTCATTGCATTTAACAACTTCCCACTGGCACCATACATTCTAAGCACTCGTCACACGGTAGACCTATCATATGTTTTCTTCAAATGCCTACGTGCCATATACAGCCTTCCTCGTCACTAAGTTTCTCAGTCAGCTATCTAAATTCAAACACTTAATCAACTGACCCTCTGTCTTCCCTCAAACCGTCTTCTTCATCTCCAACCAAAGAATCTGTAATCCTTTTTACTGTCTATCAACACTCTCCCGTATACTTTTCCAGCAACACTTAAAAAAACTTGTACTCCTATAATTTTTACATGAACTTCATCCACGTTTATTTTTATAGAATGGTACAATTACAGTTTTCGTTCAATCACGAAGTACACAATTTCACGCTTTTTTGACATATCTTCCACAGCCATTCAGTCACCATTTTATCCACATTTAATCATTTCACTATATAGAAATAATGACCTCGCTTGAATAAACCTTTTTTATTTAGGGGAAAGAGGCTCTGGATAGCGTGAACAGTAAGTAGGAGCGCCGACTCTGAAACCACGTGATGCAAGTTCGAGTCCGATTAGTTTCCCACTTTATTGCCTTTTCCCTTCCCATCTTATTTAGGTGCGGTTATTGCACATCAAATGTATTCATACTTCACTCTCTATTTCATCACTTCCTGCTGACTTTCCTTTCTTTAGATTGCATACTGATCGTTCAATCTCCTCTTATTTGACGTTTTCCATTCCTTGCTACACGCTTCTACTTATACCACCAAACCCAGCTGCATTCACATTTGTTTCCTGTTCCTCACTAAAATGCCCTTTAAATCTCTCACATATTTGCTCATCTTGCACTGATACTGTCATTCTTATCTTTTATATTATCAGTCGTGCTGCCAAACTACCCTTTGCTCCTCCTCAATAACTATCTATTTTCTCCAAAGAGGTCATTCGTCTTCCTTCCTAAGTCTCCGCCTACTTTATTTTTACAACTCGCTTAACATTTTTCTTGCATTCTTTGTACAACTCATTACATCTTCCATCACTGCCAGGTTAAGTGTGTCAACATTCTTTCCCAGATTTTCTTTTCTTTCACTTCATTCTTCACCATCATTCTACCATGCAGTCACCTTTCTCTTTCGATCCATTCCGTACACACCCACATACATTTCTGTCTTCAATGAGCATTCCATACAAATACCCCAAAAATTCTGTAAATCCATTTGTTCATCATCAATGACTCGCTCTTCTTCTATACTCTGTTGCCACCTCATCCGAATTAACCTTTCAACTTTCATTCTCTGTGTCTGCCCACTTAACATTTATATCAAGCAACAACCATTTTAACTTTAAATAATACGGTCAGATGACACGATAAACCTCCACTCAACCCCCAAACTCGTTTTGTATCGCAAATTCCTCAGCATATTAATTCAAACAGTTCAGCAACGTTCCTCGAAATCTTTTTTGAGATATTATTTACAGGTTAATTCCACTGCAAATTCTTGTCTAGCATTACATCATGAAATTTTGTTCCAGTACATTCCTTTACAGCGATTTCATAAGCATTAATTCATCAACCATCAACATACACATTTCGTTTATTTGTAAAAATCATGAAATTTGTTTTATTGGTATTTAGAAAGAATTTATTCGATGTCATCCATTTCATAACTTTGATAAATTCTGTTTTAAATGTGTCCCTAGCTGAATTAACATCTTTGCAAGAAAAGGACGCAAACATCATTGCGTTAAGTATATCAGGAAATTGTGGAAGATCATTTATATATAATAAAAATAACAGTGAACCCAAGACTGAACCCTAGGGTATACCATGTTTAACAATCGTTTTGGCTGAGATGACCTTTTTTACTGATACAAGTTGATACCTACTGGAAAAATAACTTAAACCAATCACTGATAACAAATTATACCGTTATGACTTTGGAGGAGCTAAGTAGCACTTTGGCTACCATGGGACTCACCGGTGAGTCCCACTAGGGTATTTCATCTGGACTGTGGGACTCACCGAGTCCCAGCATAATGTTTTTTCTATGAACCATAAAATATTTTTGGCATACTTTCAAGCTCTCCTGCTCTGTGTTTTGATACAGAATGAATCAATTTCCTTTGCACTTAGTGGGACTTAATATTGAAAAGTAGGTTTCTTAAAAATTAATTTTAATCAAAAGAAGCATTTTTTGTTCAACTAGGACTTACTGAAAACGAGTCTGATCAAATAATCTTTATTATAAAAACTAAAACATCCAACTTTCTTATAAAATAAACTTTTTCATTTTATATTTATAGGTATAGCCTTGGGGATCACAAATCTTGAATAGTTTTACACCATATTTTGAACTCTTACCTGGTATATACTGCTTAAAAATTAATCTCTCTCTGAATCTAACCATTGTTTCATCAGTTGCCAAGAATTCACCTGGAACTTGAAGGTTAGTAAATCTTACACAGAGTATATCAACCAGAGGTCGAATCTTATTGAGTGTGTCTTGATGATTAGCAGTTTGATTGTCTGAGAAATGAAGCATCCTTAGCAGCAGCTGGAATCGATTTCTTGCCATCACTTTGGGAACGACATTGTTTTTATACAGGTATTTTTTTTGCCCAGTAGTCAGATATCTTTGGGTACTTCACTAAACCCATATATTAAATTATTCCAACAAAGTTTGTTATTTCAGTCCTGTTTGTGTGTTTCCATTTTGTCATTCCAAACTTCTGTTGACCGTATCTGTTTGTTTCTGTAACAATTAGATCAATTACTTCATTACACTGGTCGACAAAATCTAACGTTTTTCTTTCATCAAAGATGTATACGCACTCTTCTAGATCGGTTTTGTACGCTGATTCCAAATCTGTTTTCGGTTTTCTCTAGCACATCTAATTATCGAAATATGACTGGTGTTATTTTCAACACAATTTATCGTAAAAGTACAACTTTATTCATAAAAAGAAATGTACACCAACTTAAAAACTTTGAGAGTACGATTTTTTTTTGTAAACCTTGTCCGGATCGTCGCGGTACAACATCCAGCAGTAGTCTGCCAGCATACTTTCGTTCCAGAAACCTTGGTAGCGATTTTCCATTGACTGGATGTCTTGATGGAAGCGTTCCCCCTGTTCGTTACTCACCGCGCCAAGGTTTTCGGGAAAGAAATCTAGATGCGAATGTAAAAAGTGTATTTTCAAGGACATGCGACAGCCCATTTCTTGACATGCATCGAGCAGTTTCTGAACTCCATCTTTGTATGCGGGAGACTTCTTGTTACCCAAGAAGTTTCCACAAGTCCATTTGAAAGCCCGCCATGCTTTTAGTTCTAAGGCATTGAGGCTTTCTTCAAAGCCTTCATCCTGCAGAACCTCCCTGATTTGGAGCCCCACAAAGATTCTCTCCTTCAATTTCGCGGCACTGATGTTTGCAAATTTCTCAACAAGGTATCGAAACTTTCTCGAATACGCCTTACTCATCGCTTTCACAAAATTTTTCATTAAGCCGAGCTTAATATGGAGAGGTGGCAGGAAAATAATCTTTGGATCAACTAAAGGAACACACTGGACGCTGCCCGTTCCTGGCTCGTATGTGCTTCTTTGATGCCAGTCACGTCTGATGTAATGATACGCGGTAGCACGGCTGTCCCATGAGCATATGAAACAACAGTATTTCGTGAACCCTCCTTGCATGCCCATTAACATACCAATGACTTTGAAATCACCACAGATATTCCATTGATGAGTGCTGTATTGGATTGCTTCGAGTAGTAGATTCATGTTAACGTACGTCTCCTTTAGATGAACTGAGTGGGCGATCGGGATGGACGGCTTTAAGTTCCCGTTATGCAGGAGAACCGCTTTCAAGCTTCGCTGTGAGGAATCAATGAAGAGGCGCCACTCAGATGATGTGTGTACCTGTGACAAGTTCTCGAAAAGTCCATTGATATCATGGCAATAGCAGAGCGGACCGTCTACTGTAAAGAATTTCGCAAAATCATGGTTTCGTTTTCAATAGTGACACACTCGGACGTTCTTCTCAAGTGTTTATGCTTGAGTCTCAAGGAGAGAAGTTCTGATTTCTCTTTGGAGAGGACTAGGTCTCTAATGAGATAATTCAACTCGTTTTGAGTAAGCCTCTCCGGCTCCGATTGCTCTTCGTCAGGTGTGTAGTCAAGATCGGCCGAAGGTCCCGCATCTCCACCAATCGCACCTTCGTCGGATTCCCTTTCGTCTTCTACAGAATCGAGTCCATGTTGTGGAGGTACCGGAATCGGCATCGTGTCATCGTGAGGGATCGGTCTGATCGCGGAGTTTACGTTCAGATAAACGTTGTTATGCTTGTTCTTCACGGAGAATCCAGTTATGTTAATAGTGCAAAAGTAACAATCGCCATGATGGTCTTTCGGCTCCCTCCATATCATGGGTATAGCGAACGGCATCGACCTTTTCCTTTGGTTCAACCAGTCACGTAATCCATTCGAACAAGCGGTACAGATAACATGTGGCGCCCGCGCCATATCTTGGTCGCCTAGTGGACAGCCGAAGTATAACCGGTAAGTTTTCCGAAGATCCATCGTGATTGTACGCCGTTGTGATTTAGTCGTGAACGAGCCGCACACGTAAAGGAAATTGTCGGGGTGATTATTACACTTTCGAGGCATGATATAAATCACCTAAACAAATAAAATGTGTAAGTGGGCAACACAAAACAAAACAACACACAACACACACCTAGACATGTGACTGTTACGCCAAATAATAAAGGGGTGTACTTGTGGTACCAAAGCTGGGCACTTGCGTTTTTTTTTGCGGTACTGCGGTACTGCGGTACTACCACACTACCAAACCGGTACCGCATAACGCAGTACCGCAAAGGATCGCTGAAAGTACAGCCTGTACTTTCAGCGATCCTTTGCGGTACTGCGTTATGCGGTGCCGGTTTGGTAGTGCGGTAGTACCGCAGTACCGCAGTACCGCAAAAAAACCCGCAAGTGCCCAGCTTTGTGTGGTACGTTTGCCAATTTGTGGCCAGCAACTGCTCTCACCTAAAATACCACAAGACAACCTGCGGAAAGCCTAAGTTGAAACGACAAAATGCCATACATGAGGGTACAGAAACAGTAAAGAAAAAACCTACACCTAAGCTACAACGACAAAATACTCCGCTACATGTATAAAAGAGGCATATTACAGTATATATTGTATTATAGTAGTATATATTACATTATATATAGTTATATGCATATTATATATATTATTATATTATATAAAGGACGCATATTATATATTGTATATATAGTATTATACATTATATATAGTTATATGAATATTATATGATATATAGTATTATAATTTATATTATACTCGTATGTATATTATATTTATTATATATATTATGATCAGTATCATCTCGAAAACTAGACGTGCTAGAGGAAAACCGAAAACAGATTTGGAATCAGCGTCCCAACAGCTATCTAGTCCACCCATAATTATATCTGGTGAAAAATATTTGTTGGCCAGTGTTATCAACAATCTTAAATGCAAAACTTCACTTTTTTACGTGGAGGTCGAAATGTGACAATAAAACTCACACTAGTAGACGGAGTTTATTTCCACAACAGTTTCGATGCCCACTGGCATCCTCTTCAAATGGATACGGTAAAACGAATGAACAAAAATGAGTAAGAAAACCATCCAGGAAAGTTAAGGAACATTCTAGAAGGGAGGAGACCATTAAGAAATTCACACCTAGGTTAGATCCCGCTCACCCGACACCGGAAGGGATTTTTTTTACCAAGAATCTCATTAAAGGGTCCAGCTTAAAATTATCTTCTTATTCCATACATTGTACAGATTCTATTATTTTTCTTTTGACATAATTATTACATTTATAAAGTAACTTACTTGATTTCCAATCTATGACATGATTATTTTGGCTGGCGTGATAAAAAATTGCATTATTAGTGTTACACATTTGAAGATATATCCTTTAATACGAGTTTCAATATTTCTTCCAGTTTCTCCTACATATACTAAATTACAATTTTTACAAGGAATGCTGTAGACACCCGCTTTCTCCTGTTTTGCAAAGTTATTCATAACTAATTTACTTTTTACAGTAGACAAATATTTGAACGCTAAATCAAACCTAAAATCTTTCGTCAAAGGTTTTACATTTTCTAAGCCGGAAATGTAAGGCAAACTCAAATATTGTTTTTGGTTAACTAAAGGTTCCCGAGGGGCATAAAAAGATTTCCTTGCTTTAAAATACGCCTTTCTGATAAACCACTCAGGATATTTTAAATCCTTAAAAATGTTCTGAATCTTTGAATTTTCTGAGTCCAGCAAATGTGGGCTACAAATCTTGAGTGTTCTTAGAAACATGGAAGAAATAATTGAGCTTTTAACACCATCATCATGATATGAAAAATAATGAATGTACAAATTGCAGTGAGTGGGTTTTCTATAGACAGTGAAATTGGCCTTTCCACTTTTGTTAATGACCAAAACATCTAAAAAAGGTAATTGTTTGTTGTTTTCCCATTCATATTTAAATTTAATAAAGGGAACAAGATTATTTAATGACTGAAAGAAAGTATCAAAGTTGTTCCAGTTGTCAGGACAAAATGAGAAAATATCATCTACATAACGAAACCAAATTAAATTACTGGGACATATTGTTTGTAACAATTCCGACTCATAATCCTCAATACTGAGTACATTATACATGGAATATTATGAGTCGGAATTGTTAGTCGCCTATCTACATCGGGGACCCAGTTAATATTGCTGGTGAATTAATTCATGAATTACTCGATACATCAGTTAACATCAGGTAGTATTACTTATTCACGGACTATAATATAAGTTGTCTAATTCAAACTGGCCCAATTTGTCATTTCGGTAGGCTAACGCGATCGAACTAGACGTTACTTGGCCGAGAGAGAGAGACAGAAATATTATTAGACCCAAACCTGAGGTTAAATAAGTGATCCCTCGAAAATAATATAAATCAAATAAACCAGTGAAATCCGAAATAAATTTGGTCCTTCGAACTAGATATTATAAAGTAAACTGTTAAATGTGGTATTTATTTCATACCAAGTAGTTTAGTCTATTTTGTGAGCTTAATTCATTCAAAATGTCTGACCTTAAAAACTTGTACAAAAACGCAAAGACAAGCATGCCATGACAACAAAAATCATCAATGAGATCAGGGTATTATTAGAATCCGACAATTGTGATCGAGACGAACTGAGAACAAAGTTGGATTTACTAACCAAATTCCGCCTAAAGCCGGACGTCTGGCCACCCTAGAGTTAAGTCGATTCAGGATTTGATGGAATAAATGCAGATGACAAATGACAAAGCAAAAATGAAGAGAAATCAGTGAAAACAAGAACTAAAGATTACAACAAATATTGGCATGATCAGTTAAATTACGTTTAACCTAAATCTACGACAGATAATTTCGCAGTAACTTCTAGTTCGACTCAATGTCGATTCTGTAATAAAAACCATAAAACTGAGTTGCCAAACTCATAGAATTGCCTGAGAGTGTACAGAAGCAGTTGAACAACTCCAACTATGTTTTAACTGCCTTGGGAACACTCGCATGCTGTCTCAATGCACATCAGAAAAAGTTGCCAAAACTGCCGTAAATGCCACCACACATCACTGTACACCGGCGATGGTCTGAATAACTTTAAAAACCAAGAGGGCCAAAGTACTACGGACGTAACTATCATCAAAAGGACGTGCCAGCCTAGCTCTACCTACAACATTGATGTCCATAAAACCCCGTAAAGGTACTTCATACGTCAAAACCTTGTTTGATCAACGTTCTCAACGAACCTCCATCACGGAAAAACAGCGAGAGAACCAAGTAGATGACCTATCTCCCAAATGAAGGTAGTAATCAATGGCTTCAATTCCCAGGATAATAGTCAAGCTTCCAACACCGTAAATTTCAAAGTACAAACCAAACGAGGTTTATTTCATGTGGAAACTCTAGTTGTCAAACAGCTCTCAAGTAATATCAATAGACCTGGAATTAAGTCAACCCTCAGAACGTTCAGGTACAATCGCTTACATTTAGCAGATTCATACATCCCTGATGAGAACGTTAGTCCTTGTTGGTTGGAACCAACAATTACTAACTTTATACAGGGTCAACAGTGGCGGTCCTAGCTTACATGACGCCCTGGGCGAACCTCACCTTCAGCGCCCCCCCCCCTGTTCGCCAACACACACACATTCGAATCCCCCCAAAATAAAGGACAGACATAACTCTTTCACAAAATAACTTTTTATTGGACTAATTGTTGGAACTTCAGAACCAAAACAAAGACTCAAATTTCTGAATTTTACAAATCCTTCATCACGTAAATAGAATAACTCACTTAAGAGAATGTCATTATGATACTATGAACAGGAAAAATACAAATTAAATTGCACACTGCCATAAATAAACTAGAGAATCAAATTTCTAAATTGTACAAATGCTCTATCACATAAATAGAATAAGACACTTAAGAGAGGGTAATTATTATGCTACACTTTGAACAAGAAACAAAATAAATTGCACCACAGCACAACTGCCATCTAAAGCCTGACTCTTCTTACCTTCCTTGATGCAAAGTCATTGATCTTTTATTATTTATTTTATTTTATTTTTTATTTTTCTTTATTTCTTTATTTATTTATTCTTATTTTTATTTTAATTTTTTTTGCAGGCGCTCATGCCGCCCCTCCACAAATGCCGCCCTGTGCGGCTGCCCATATTGCCCATATGAGGAACCGCCACTGAGGGTCAAACTCGATGCAAAGGCATTCACTTGCTAACAAGTAACCTTGGTCATATGGTTACTAACCGCTAAGGCCTACAAAGTCGAATAACAGAAATTGGACAACGGAATCAACTCTTCCGCCCGTAGTGGTAATGTTCGATTGTTTATGTTTCGGACCATCTCTAAACGAGGAATTATTCCACGTACTACTCCGCTTTAGGTTAAACAAACAAGCTTGCGTAAGTGACATAGAAAGAAGCCTTTCTTATGATCACCTTACACGAGAACGATCATGACGTCACGCATTTCTTATTGAAATCATATAATTTTTCCAGTAACTGAACGTCATTTTGGTCGGGGACACTAGCACCGGACCTCCCGAATTGCCTAGATACCCAAATGATCCTAACAGCAAAATCATTACACACAGGTTTCGGGTAGTAATGTTTGGTGAAACATGCAGCAAGTTTTTATCGAACGCCTCAATAAAAAACCATTTAAAGCAGAACGACAGCCAGACATTACATAAACAATCTTCATGGCACAGCCAATTCTTAGGAGGAGTTAACCAACTTCTAGCGAGAATCTTACGAGATCCTGCACCATGCGGGCCTCAACAAATAAATCTGTGGCTGTAGGATAAAATTATCCCAAATGAACAAATACTACGAGTATATATGCATTTCATCCAAATGAAAAATCGCCGAAAGACAACACTGTTCAAACTTAAGTTGGGTTCAGTTAGGCGAGGGCCAACTACCAGACTTGTATCTGGTGATGGCTTCTCATGAGAAAACCAAACATTTTAAATACTGCAAACCATGGATGGCTTTTGGAAACCATTAACGGCCACGATAAGCTCGTTATTGAGTTGCTGGGTGACACTCCAGCATCAGAATCTATGTTAAAACTACTGGCTTGAATGTTCGAGAACCACCAAGCAACCATACTTTACGTCTTGTTAACGGATTTAAGTGGTTAGACGTGTGTAAACTGAAAACATGGGAGAACCAGCCAAATTAAGAGGAAGAAGGGACTGATCTGGAATTGTCTAGTGGTAATTAAATTAACAAACGTAAGTACTGATGATGAGCAGTCGTGCACTTTAGTCTGGTCCCTTTGATTCTCAGGGACCAGATTTCTGTGCACGACTGTACTTAATGACAGCGCGTTATGCGCGTAACATTTTTCACATATACATTTCAAGAACTACATTTCCTTCATTTAATTGCAAATAGAGGGCGCTGTAAAAGTACCAATTTTTTTTTTTATATGGAAAGGTATGTTTTCATAATACAAAAGATTATGAAAATGTACGAAATCAATGTAGGGTGCTATGAAAATTCGGTCTCAGAAAATTTGGTCTCAGAAAATAACTAAAAAATATGTACTAATAACTAAAAAATATGTACTAAAAATTGGTATAGTTTATTAATGAACTACAAATATGTACTACAAATTTATAAGATTTATTTAGTAACGAAATTAACTAAAAATATCTATTAAAAATTGATCAGGTTTAGTAAGTATTAGAACAAATTCAAATATGAAAATTCGGTCTCAGAAAATTCGGTCGTAGGGAAATAAAAATATGTACTAAAAATTGGTATAGTTTATTAATAAACTACAAATATGTACTACAAATTTATGAGATTTATTTAGTAACGAAATTAACTTAAAATATGTACTAAAAATTGCTAAGGTTTATTAAGTATTAGGACGAATTAAAAATTTGGTCTTAAACACAGAAACTAACGAAAATATCACAACTTTACCTAACCAATCATCAAAGGCGTAAAGTTGACCTAACCGGGCATTCAGTTGACCTAACCGGGCATTCAATTAACCTAACAGGTTAATATTGGTTATTTCACCTAAATATCTTCTGATCTTTTCGTATTAGGCACTCACTGTCACGTATTAGGCACTCACCGATGTATATTGAACATAACGAGTAAACTTTTCTTTTTATTTTCAATCGTTCGGCGGTGGTTGGTTGGTGGCTGGTTTTAAACCAAGACCGAATTTTCTGAGACCGAATTTTCTGGCCACCTCAATGTAGATCTGGCAAATGCTACCATTGCTTCCGAAGACAATTTCTAATATTTGGCCCTCTGACAAATAGCTACAAGTCAAAATTCAGGTTCCGACTGTCAGAAAGATATAAAAAAGATCGCATGAATAGCACTTACCTGGAAAGAAAATTCTAACATTTGATCAAGGGAAAGAGCATTTGCTTCCTTGCACTGTTGCAGTACATTCAGAAGAGAACCGTGCTCCATGTACTGAGTAATGATATATATTGGTTCTTCCTTGCTGCATACTGCGAGCAGGCTAAGAATGTTTTCATGCTTGAGTCCTTTCATAATTGTCGCTTCATCGAGGAACTTTGCCTCAGGCATGGTACCCTTTTTCAGCATTTTAACAGCAACATCGGTTTTGTTTTGCCACTTGGCTGAAAATGGTGATGGTATTTATAAATATTTTTTCAGATTATACAGGGTGTTCAGAAATTACCCTAGCTCATGGCATATATGGCTTTCGTCTAATGACATCTTCAGGAACACTGAGGATGTCATTAGGCGAAAGCGCTTGAGCACTATTTCGTGTTTTAATTTTCCTTCGTAGTTATTTTCATCCTAAATATTATAATATTATTCACGTGTTACTTTCGTGAATATATATATATATTATATACTGTATAATGTACACAGGTTGCCGCAAAAGTGAGGACATATCGGGACAATGCTTTTCAATGCAAATATACATATATATTTGCATTGAAAAGAATAATTCCTGTGTTCTGAATTTTGCGCCATATATATAATATATATATATATATATACTGTAGTGATGAGATGAGATTCGGTGGCGTGAGGAGGATAGGTGACAGAATGCTTGAGAATATAGCTATGAATGTAATGAAAGTGGTGGTTCGCAAGCTGAAAACTGGAAAAGCTGCAGGTGTGGATAGGATATATGGGGAAATGATTAAATACGGGGCTTGGAAAGGGTTACAGTGGTTATGGAGCATATGTCAGAGTGCATAGACGAATGGGAGTGTGCCTGAAGGCTGGGAGAAAGCAATAATTGTTCCTTTGTACAGAATGAAAAGTGAAAAGAGTGAATGTAAGAACTACAGATGTATAAGTATGTTGTGTGTAGTGGGGAAAGTGTATGGTAGGATAGCGATAGAACGAGTTCATGGTCTTGCAGAATGCTTGGTAAACGATAAGCAAGGAGGGTTCTGAGGTGGAAGAGGCTGTGTGGATCAAGTGTTTGCAGTGAGATAAGTGATTGAGGAAACTTGCGAAAGGGGCTGCAAGGTGTACAACTGTACGTGGCTTTTATTTATCTCGAGAAAGCATATGATTGAGTGGAGAAACCTTATGGCGGGTCTTGCGTATGTATGGGGTTGGTGGTAGACTCGTGAATGCAGTGAAGAGTTTCTATGGTGGAAGCAGTGTATATGTGAGAGTAAATAAAGAATTGAGTGAATGCTTGAAAGAAGATTGAATTTGGTGTATGATGGAAATAGGTGGGGCCTGTCGAATCTGTTGTATGCGGATGATGCTGTGCTATTTGCACATGTGGGTAAAAGCAAGTTATTGATTGTGGAGAGTGAGGGAAATTCGGACGGTCATACGATGATGAATGGTGAAACACTAGAGGCGGTAGTCTTTTAAGTATTTGGGATGAGTTTTGAGCAAAATAGGTACTAGTGTGGATGAAATTGATAGTAGACTGAATCAAGGGAGGAAGATGGCGGGTGCAATGAAAGCGGTTGTGAAGAAGCGGAGAGTGGGAAGAGATGCTGTGAAATGTTTACATGAAGGTGTGTTAGTACCGACTTTTGTATGGATATGAAACATTGACGTGGCATGCAAGGGTGAAGTCAAGTGTAAGAGCAGGTGAAACGGATAACTTGAGAAGTATATGTGGCGTACTTCGGGTTGACAGAGTGAGGAAACGTGTGGTTCTGGACAGGTGTGGTGTGGGGAAGTCAGTGAAACTGAACACTGAGGAAATCGGGTTTAGGTGGTTTGGACACGTTGAAAGAATGTAAGATGATAGAGTCGTGAAAAAAGTGTATAAGAGTGCTCGCGAAGGTAGAAGGAGGAGAGGAAAGCGGAAAAGAAGATTGGTGGACATAGTAAATGATTACGTGAGAAAGCGTGGACTCGATCTGGGTGATGCGCGAGAAGTGGCTGTAAATAGGTTGGAATGGAGAAGGTTTGTTAGCGGTAGCCTACGTAAGTTCGGGACTCTGTCTCTCTTATTTTTGACAAAGCCTGGAAGTACCACCACCACCACCACAGATGGCGTATGAAGCACTGCAGGTGTGGAATTTAGCCATCTTGGGAGGTGGTCCACCAAGATGCCGGTAAGAATGAATGTGTGTGCCTTAGTTTCTGCCTTTTCTCTTCTTCATTAACTTTTTTTATTTTTATATCGGATCATGTCTGCCTTCTCAGCCCAATTCAGTTGAAAAATGAGATTTTTGATGATGTACCGGGTGATTACAAATGATCTTCCCGATTTTAAACACTTATCGTGAAAAAACTAACAAAGCTACAGCGAAAAAGCAAGATATACAAATAAAGAAGAACTCAAAAAGTTTTATTTACAAACTGTTGAAGTTCAATATGAGCTCCTTCTGTGGCTCCTTTCGAGGTACATTCCTGAATGAGCAATTGCCTGATCGTTGGATCGGGCGTGGGGGGACCATTCATTGGTCGACTCGTTCACCCGATCTAATCCCCCTTGATTTCTTCCTCTGGGGCTATGTCAAAAATGAAGTTTTTGTTCCACCAATGGCAACAACTTTGGAACATTTGAAGGAAAGGATATGTGAAGCTGATAGAAAAGTTCAGTATAATATGCTACAAAATGTATGGCGGGAAACAGAATACCGTTTAGATGTTTTGATATCTGCAGAACCACAAAAGACGTTCATACTGAACTTCAATAGCTCGTAAATAAAACTTTTTGAGTTCTTCTTTATCTGTACGGTATATCTTGCTTTTCGCTGTAGCTTTGTTAGTTTTTTCGTAATAAATGTTTAAAATCGGAAAGATCATTTGTAATCACCGGTATATATATATATATATATATATATATATATATATATATATATATATGTGTGTGTGTGTGTGTGTGTGGTGTGTGTGAAGACCGACCATAATAAAAGATATCAAACTATGGTCATATGCTAATCATTTAATGCAGGGGTCCCCAACCCTGTGCCCGCCGACCCTTTTGCGTGTGCCCGCTACTGACTGACTACGATTGATAAGTTTTTATTTAAATTTTTAATAAAATGTTAAGTATGTTACATATTTTAAATATTTAGTTACTAAATATTTAAAATATGTAACATACTTAACATTTTATTAAATTTTAGTAGTTAATTACGGAAACAGATGCTCATTTATTTGAAAATAATTATTTCTTTATAAATAAATTAAGTTATCGTTTTGACAATTTTTCTAAGATTCTTAGTTAGCCCATCCTTGTTTTTTTTTGTGTATTATGTTCATTATTTTACATAGGAATTAAATGTTTTTTTTGTGTATTATGTTCATTATTAAGGCCAACTATAAATTTGCCTTGAAAAAGTAAATGGTGCCCGCCGCACTACCGGTAGTCTTGAATGTGCTCTTCGGCACAAAAAAGTTGGGGACCCCTGATTTAATGTATTACTGTACTGCATATGCCACTATTTAGTTCAATTTAAATATAAATACGCTCCAAAATAGAAAAAAATTTAAGTTGAGGAATGAACACAAATTTTAGTACAAAAGATCACCATGATGAACTTCTCCGAAATTTCCTGATCCAATCTGTTGAATTAGGCGGATTTCCGAGCGAGCTATTTCCCACACGTCCTTCGTTTCAAAAGACAACTCTGTAATTGTAGGACACTCCTTCCGGCAGGCAGTTTTAAGCAAGAAAGGTAATCCATTTCTGTTTACTGAAGAGAATTGAAAGACTTATGAGCCGTGTGTAACGTTGTAGTATAGCCATGTATAGATTGTTAGTAATAAAATAGAATAGTTATCTCTAAAATCCTCATATTATATGTGTCCTGGAATACATAAATTAATAGTTATTTATTCTGGGCATATTATGTGATATGGTTCTATTAAATTTAGATTATACTTGAATAGATAATAAATTATAAATAAGTTTGCGTAAATATAATTCTTAGATATAATATTACCAATATTGATTTAAGTTGCAAAATGATTCGATTGAAAAATAAAATAAATTTATATTTAGTTACCCATACAGCGTGGGTTGCTAAATGCAATACAAGCTGTTGTTGTTGCCGAGTTATTTATGAGACGTTTTGCGCTCATACATTAGTTACCCTAAACAATTTATTAAAATGATATTAATCATTGTATATTATGATTAATAATTAGTCTTTAAGTAAATGTTAACTGTTTAATTTATATTTTATATAATATGTCATTATCATTATTTATAATAATTATTTCCTTAACAATCTAATTAATTTTGATTTTATTGGTACAGAATAAAGCGTAAATCTAGTTTTCTCTTTATTTCTTCATTTTACACCCACGCACTATAAATTGGTGATCAAGAAGTTTATAGAAAGCTGGTTTTAGCAGGCACAGTTAGCACATAACCCTCTTAACCTAAACATAATACGGCGCCGCCTGCTGGTTTTTACGCTTCAGTTCTGGTAGGCATAGTTCGGTATTGACCTTTACCAGCTTATCCCTGAAGGACTAAATACTGCGACGCCTTCCTGAACTAAAAGGGTCTGCAGCTCTTGGGAAGGCACAGTTCGGCGCATGACCTCCGCGGTTGCCCTAACGGACACACACGGCGAAGCCTCCCAGGAAGTAAAAGCTGCAAGTCGGCAGTCGTTTGGACAAAACCGACCATCTCGGTGCGGTAAACCGTTTAACGGACTCATACGGCGGCATCTCGGCTAGCCCTCCGAGATCGCCTATAGAGAAGCCGTGTAGCATAGTTTGCCTCTGTATGCATAAACCCTATGCTCAACGCCTCTACTGTAGATCTCAGAGACACTGACCCCGAAGTAACCTGAGCTCCTCGCTTTCAAAATACACAGCCTTCATCAATAAATAGAATGTCGACTCCGACTCCAGCCGTAGTAGAATATGTGGCGATCAAGGTCCCAGCATTTCTGGAAACAGCCGCCACAGCTTGGTTCGCAATACTGGAAGCGCAATTTCACCTGCGCTCGATCATATCAGAGGAAATAAAATTCTACCATGCTCTCTCCGCGCTGCCGCCCGAAATTATCGAACGACTACCGGCAAGCGACATTGAAGAACATAAATACTCATCACTGAGAATCGCAGTCATCGCTATCTACGAGAGAATCAAGCCCAAGCCTGAGCTGTTTGAAAAATTAATTTCGACGACGAAACTCGCCGGCCGCCCGTCAATTTTTCTTAGAGATTGCTCAAACAGCATCGAAGGTCGGTGTAAACGAAGACCTGGTGCGGCGCAAATTCGTTCAAACACCTGACCCTTCCATCGCTCCCGTCCTTGCCGCCCAGAAAGATATGCCACTCACGCAACTTGGAAAACTGGCAGATGAACTCGCCCCTCTTATTCAGAATAAATGCTTCAGCGTCGGTACTTCCTCTTCGCCCAAGTATCATCGACAAGCGCCTTCGACTGCAACTTCGTCAGGCTTTCCTGGGGGACTACGTCCATTCAACAGTACCCAGCGCCCTAACGTCTGTCGTGCTCATCTCTACTTCGCAGAGAAGGCAAGAAACTGCAAGCCTTGGTGCAAATGGCCAACTAAGACGTCAAAAGTGCAGATCCTAGTAACCTCCGCTCTCGCTCTCCAAGCCCCCGACTTCACCAGAGATCGGAAAACTAAATGAGCAGGCCGGCGTTTTCGCGACCTCCGGTCTGCCCCTCCTCATCGTCGCAGCTAAGGTTGAAGACAAGCGTGAATTTTGTGGTGGACACCGGTGCAAGTATCTCACTTCTGCCCGTCTCTGCCGCAAAAGGATTCCCCCTACGCCCGACCGCTGTATCCATTTCTGCAGCAAACGGCAACGCGATCAAATGTCATGGAGAAATCACCACTGGTGTTTCAATTCGTAACCTGAGAAGAGTTTTCAACTGGACTTTTGTGGTGGCTGAAATCTCCAACCCGCTCTTTGGCTTCGATTTTCTCAACCATTTCGACTTGGTGGATTGTGGCAAAGAAGAAATCATCGATGGACACACCTCTCGGCGAACTTCGTCTGTCTGTTCAAAGGTGAAGTCTCTCAAGTTTGGATCAACCAAGCCACATCCCATTCCGACTTCGTCCGAAATATCCTCCAAAAATATCCCTCAGTGCTGTCACCTCACAATCCTCACTTATCGCAACCGACAGCTATCGCAGTCACTCACCGCATCGAGACTGGTGATGCTCTACCAACGTATGCGAAGACTCGTCCACTTCCTGCGGACAAGTTAGCTGCTGCTAAAGCAGAATTAAGGCCTCCTGCAGGCTGGCATTATCCGCCCATCAAACTCTCCATGGACGTCACCTCTTCACTTGGTACCTAAGAAGAAACCCGGTGAATGGCGTCCGTGCGGAGATTATAGAGCGCTGAATTCTTTGTCGAAGCCGGATCGCTATCCACTCCCTCATATCCAAAGTTTGTCCCAAAAGTGTCATGGGAAAAAACATATTTTCTAAAGTCGATTTGCTTCGTGCTTATCAGATCCCAATGCACCCTGCTGACATAGAGAAGACCGCTGTAACAACCCCTTTTGGACTTTTTGAATATCTTTTCATGCCATTCGGTCTCCGTAATTCTGGTGCTACATTCCAACGCTACATGGATTCCATCTTTAGAGATGTTGAAAGCGTTTTCGTTTATCTGGACGACGTCCTTATCTTTCCGAAAGTCCCGAACAACATAAGAACGACTTGGAAACAGTGTTTCGCATTCTACATGAACATTTTCTCAGAATCTCCATTGAAAAATGCGAATTCGCTAAGAAAGAAGTTGACTTCCTTGGCTTTTCAGTCTCTGCAAATGGTCTTCAACCTCCCTCAGCTAAGAAGTCAACTATCAAAGAATTTCCCCTACCTCAAGACTCAAAAGGTCTCCGAAGATTCCTTGGTATGATCGGCTTCTATCGTCGTCTAATTCCTGATTTTGCGACATCGCCTTTCCTATGACAGAGCTTATCAAGAACTTTCCTAAATCGTCAAATCTCCAATGGTCAACAGACGCATTAGCTTCCTTTTCCGCAATCAAAGAAGCCCTCTGTAACGCCTCGACCTTACCTTTCACTGCTCCCTCTTCATCCACATTTCAACTGGTGACAGACGCATCCCAGTTCGCCGTTGGAGCAGCTCTTCATCAAATGGTAGAAGGCAAGCCTGTTCCCATTGGATTCTTCTCAAAGACATTGTCAGAACCTCAAAGAAAATATTCAATTTATGACCGTGAACTCCTCGCAGCTTACTTGGCTGTCCTCCACTTCAAACATATTTTGGACGGACGGACAGTCTCCTTATGCACAGATCATAAACCCCTTGTCGCTGCTTTCAATTGCAGAACTCCAGCAAAGACTGACCGTCAACAACGTCACCTCTCGTGTATCTCAGAATGTCTCATCAATGATGTATATCCGCGGTCAAGACAATATCGTTGCTGATTGCCTGTCCAGACCAGTTAATGCCATCGCTGCTGATGCCATAGATTTGCCGGCAATCGCACGCCTACAAGAAACCGACGAAGAAATAAAGGCGTACTTCCCACGTCTCAAAGACTATCCTCTCGATGAAAAGACGACTCTGAAGTGTGATATTTCCTCATACCAGCCTCGTCCTTTTATTCCTAAGCCCCTACGAAAAGGCATTTTCAAAGACCTCCATGGTTTGTCCCATCCTGGCGTCAAAGGTTCTCTTCGCTTAATCAAGTCTCGTCACTTTTGGCCCAATATGGACAGCGACATACGTTCATGGACAAAAGAATGCTCTGGTTGTCAATCCGCAAAAATTCAACGACATACCAAGTCAGAGCCTCTTCCACTTGAAATCCCTTCTCAACGCTTCGAAACGGTACACATTGATATTGTGGGTCCATTACCTCCTTGCTCTATCCCAGGCTCCGAGTTTCAATGCTTCTATCGATACCTCTTAACTTGCATCGACAGATCAACAAAATGGATCGAAGCAATACCACTCATCGATGTCTCCGCAAAGTCTGTTGCCTACGCATTTCTTAATGGATGGATCTCTCGCTTCGGAGTCCCTCTCTACGTGATCACTGATCGTGGATCACAGTTTGTATCCGAATTGTTCCAAAAATTGTCCACACTCATTGGCTTTCACCGTTTGAGAACAACTTCTTATCACCCCCAGACCAACGGGCTAATAGAACGTTGCCATCGAACTTTGAAGACAACTATCATGTCACGAAAACAGAATTGGCTAACTGCATTACTTGTAGTTCTCCTCGGAATAAGCTGTATTCCCAACGCCTCCGGTTTTCTCCATTCATGGCAGTTACCGGAAAAATGCCTCTCAGTCCTCGAGACCTTTTCATCAAAACTCCTACTGAGAAGGATGCCACTAACGCCTTCGTTCGTGAATTCGCATCTCGCGTGCGTGAATTGGATTTCGTTCAACTCCCAGAATTCCACTCGCAACGAAGTTCATACATACCCAAAGACCTCAAGGATTGTTCTTATGTTTGGCTCAGAATTGACCGCGTTAGACGACCACTCGAAGCTCCATATACTGGACCCTTCAAAGTTGTTGAACGCTTCAGCAAATGTTTCAAAATCGAACTTCCTTCTGGTAAGTCAGACATGGTCTCTATTGAACGTTTGAAGCCTGCCGTGCTACCTGGTGCACAAAACAGTCATCCTCCTCAAGCTCGTGTTTCACCCTCAATAGCAGAAAAGAAGACTTCTGATCCTGATGTCCCTACCAGCGTTCTCGCTCCAGCAATCAAAACCTCTCGCTCTGGTAGACGCATTAAATTCGCTGAGAAAGATGATTATTACTACTTTTGAACTCCGTTCTTAGGGGGGAAGTTATGTAGTATAGCCATGTATAGATTGTTAGTAATAAAATAGAATAGTTATCTCTAAAATCCTCATATTATATATGTGTCCTGGAATACATAAATTAATAGTTATTTATTCTGGGCATATTATGCGATATGGTTCTATTAAATTTAGATTATACTTGAATAGATAATAAATTATAAATAAGTTTGCGTAAATATAATTCTTAGATATAATATTACCAATATAGATTTAAGTTGCAAAATGATTCTATTGAAAAATAAAATAAATTTATATTTAGTTACCCATACAGTGTGGGTTGCTAAATACAATACAAGCTGTTGTTGTTGCTGAGTTATTTATGAGAAGTTTTGCGCTCATACATTAGTTACCCTAAACAATTTATTAAAATGATATTAATCATTGTATATTATGATTAATAATAATTAGTCTTTAAGTAAATGTTAACTGTTTAATTTATATTTTATATAATGTCATTATCATTATTTATAATAATTATTTCCTTAACAATCTAATTAATTTTGATTTCATTGGTTCAGAATAAGGCTACGAAATCAGCTGGCTATCGCTACCAATTCCGTAATCGTATAATCCGGGTAAAGTCCTCATTATTATTTCACAGATCTAAACGATTTATAATCAAAATTAATGAATGGACAGAACCCTTCAACACTTTAATAAGTTTGGGTCACCTAATCTAACCTAAGCCTAGCCTAACCTAACTTAATCACGCCCTAAATACTTGTCGATAAAATGCCACGTCAAGAAAATGAGAGTGGCCCACACCATTACACTTTTTCCACGTTTGCACAAACCACGTTGGCTCTTCAATTTCAACTAATTTCCAAGAATTTTTCTTACGAGTTTATATTGCGTGGTTAGGTTAGGTTACGTTAAATTACGTTAATAAAGATTTATCAATAAAATGAATAAAGATCGAGTAGGTATAAAATAAGTATATAAGGACTGTCAAAAACCTCTGAACAAAATATACTCGCATGAAGTCGAACCTAAATAATATAATCATAATGTTGATTGACAAGTATCTTATGATATTCCATACAAAGTATACAATATATTCCACACACAAACCATACCAGGTTTTATAAATTTAGCTCTCTCTATTCGATAGATGATAGGGATGGTCTGGTGGGACGAGATGATTATGTGACAAAATGAAAAATTGCTTGCCAAAATGTGACAAATAATATTGAGCCTTATTCAGTCATTGTGAAAGTTTTTAATGTTAATATATTTTTATATAGCTCGAAAGGGGAGGAAGATGCTGTAACAAAGTGCTTGGACTTCTATTATTATTATTCTTATTACATATTGGATCACCTGAAGATCAGGGCCCCCAGCCTTCTTTAGTTATCCTTATAAGGCTAACTAACGAAAATATCACGACTTAACCTAACCAGTCGTTAGTTCAACTGTGCGCCCTTGACGATTGGTTAGGTTAGGTCATGATATTTTCGTTAGTTAGCCTTATAAGACGAACTAAAGAAGGCTTGGGGCCCTGAACGTCAGGTGATCATTATTACTATTATTATTATTATTATTATTATTATTATTTTAGAAAGTCGATATCAGCCTATGTCTTTACAGAGGATTTACATTTAATTTCCAATATTCTGAATAGTTTTTTATTTTCACTACTGAGTTTCTTAATAATAATTCTAGATAAGAATTTGCAGTATGCTAAGAATACTGTCTTCATTTTTTCTTCTGCTGACGCGTTTCGTTCATATACTTTGAACATCTTCAGAGCTTTATACGTAATTTTAAAGTAAAATGGGTTATATATTTTTTTTTTATTGTAAATTTGATACAATTTCAAATTAATTTAGGAATATTCGAAAGTTCATTCTTCTTCTTCTTCCGCAGCTTATTATCCCATCTTTACATGGGGTCGCTGTTTTTGGTTCGTCTTCTCCACTCTCCTCTGTCGTATACCACGTCCTCCTCCAAGTCCTTCTCCCTGATGTCCGCCACCACACAGTCCCTCCATCTCGTCTTCGGTCTTCCTCTTCTTCTCCGTCCCGGCAACTCCATCTCCAGCACTCTGCGCCCCACATACTCCTCCTCTCTTCTCCTGACGTGTCCATACCACCTCAGCCTGGCCTCCTGCACCTTCTTAGATGCTTCCGCCACCTTCACTGTTCCTCTCATATACTCATTTCTGACCCTATCCCTCCTCGTCACTCCACACATCCATCTCAACATCTTCATTTCAGCCACATCGATTTTTCTTTCATTGCTCTTCTTCATTGGCACAGTCTCCATTCCATACAACATTGCCGGCCTCACCACTGTTTTGAATACCTTTCCCTTCAGTTTCACTGGGACCCTCTTATCACAGAGCACCCCTGATACGTCTCTCCAGTTCTTCCACCCCGACTGTATTCTACAGTTTATAATGTTATAATGTTATAATGTTTCAGACCAACAAAGACCCTAGGATCCACTCATGGCTGGTCCACCTAACTGTGTTCGTGTATTGTGTATGTCCTCCGTGGTGGCGGAGGGGACCTACAATTTTACGTGGGTTCCGAACCACAAGAACATAAGAAATTTATGTAAAAACTGCCGGTAAATTGGCAACGACCAATTTTTACGAAACTAAATAATTATCAATTTAAAACATTAATTATCGATTTAAAACTAAAGATAGAATCTCTGATCCAGAGGATCAAGTCACAACAGACTACTATCCACAAATATGTTACACTCTATATCTATTTATAAAGGACATGCAAATATATCGGATCCAAAGAATCCAGTCAATTTCATTACGGCATCCATAATCGATAGCGGACCAAGTCAAAATTTACAATCATATACATTACAATATATACACTTACGAGAAAAAGAGTAGGTGTGGCTGTAAAGACTGTACAGTAATGTAGAAATGTGTGTGCACCCATTTTGGGTCTCCCATTTAAAGGTGTTTGTGGGGCAAGTGAAGTTCATGAGTTTTTCAATACCTCACAGTACTATGGGGGGCACCGCTCGGCAGAGGAATCTCTTTAAATGGGGTGTGTAAGGACAGAGAGTATCCCCTAACCCAAGACGCTGCCTCCCTATATCCCACAACACTTGTGTTGAGCTGTGGGATCTATCCCCAGAAAGCCTTAATTTTACTATCTTAAACTATACCCTTTCTATCAACATATGCGTCAAATCGATTTTTAAACATGTTTATAGACGTGCTACTAATTACTTCTACCGGCAAACTATTCCAGCTATTTACTATTCTATGCGTAAAAAAGTTTTTCGCAACTGCTGTCTCGAACCTTCTACTTGTCAACTTACACCCGTTATTTCTAGTCCTATTATATTGAGATATTTCGAAAAAGCTATCTCTATCTACGTTGTCGAACCCATTCATAATTTTGAAAACCTGGATTAGATCACCCCTTAACCTCCTGGTCTCGAGTGTTGTCAATTTTAACTCCTTAAGCCTATCCTCGTACGACTTTGACCTAAGCGACGGAATCATCTTAGTTGCTCGTCTTTGAACTCTTTCGATTTTGTCTATATCTTTGCGCATATACGGATTCCAAAATTGGACCGCGTACTCCAAATGGGGTCTAACTAATGATTTATAAAGTGGAACTATAATATCGCGCGATTTGTACTCAAAATTTCGAGCTATAAAACCTAACACTTTGTTCGCCTTATTGACCGCTGCTGTACTTTGTTTCGCTACTTTTAAATCACCAGTGACTATAACTCCTAAATCTTTTTCCTGCTCTACGCTTGTTAAATCTTTCCCTGACATACTATACGCAAATTTACCGTTACGCGAACCTATATGCAAAATTTTGCACTTATCAACGTTAAATCTCATTTGCCATGTGACTGACCAATCAACGATTTTATTCAGATCTTCCTGAATTTTACCTCTATCTTCGTCATTAATCGCCCTACCACCCAGCTTCGTGTCATCCGCAAACTTTGAAACTGTACTGACTAGGCCGACATCTAAATCGTTAATATATATAAGAAAAAGCAAGGGGCCCAATACAGAACCCTGAGGAACGCCACTCGCTACATTAGCCCAGCACGACTCCGCTCCATCAACGACCACCCTCTGTTTCCTGCCTCGCAACCACTCTTCTAGCCAATTTATTACTACACCCCTGATTCCATGAGCCTTAGTTTTTTCAATGAGTCTTTTGTGCGGCACGGTGTCAAACGCTTTTTGAAAATCTAAATACACTACATCAACCGCCCACTGTTGACCCCAAGTATTTAAAATACTCCACCGTCTTAACACGCTCTCCACTCAATGTCACTTCCCCTCCTCGGTCCTGCTGCACATCACATCTCATATATTCGGTCTTCTTTCAGCTAATTCTCATCCCCCTACTTTCCAACGCCTCTCTCCAATTTTTCAACTGCTGCTCCACCTCCTCCTTCGTCTCCCCACTCAACACAACATCGTCTGCATACATCATGCACCACGGCGCCTCCCCTCTAATCCTGTCCGTCAACACATCGAATACCACATTGAAAAGGAAGGGGTTCAAAGCTGATCCTTGGTGCAGACCAACTTCCACCCCAAAGCTCTCTGACACACCCACGCTACTCCTCACCTTAGTTGTTACTCCCCTGTACATCCCCTTGATCAGTTTAACATACTTCTCCGGTACCATCTTTTCCCTTAAGCATCTCCAAACTTCCTGCCGTGGTATCCTATCATATGCCTTCTCCAAGTCAATAAAAACCACGTGCAACGCCTTCTGCCCCTCTCTGTACCTCTCTGCCAACTGTTTCAATGCAAAAACTGCATCTGTCGTTCTCCTTCCCGGCATAAATCCAAACTGTTCCACTGACACTTCCGCTTCGTCTCTCAACCTACTCTCCACTATTCTCTCATATTTTCATTGTATGTGATATTAGCTTGATCCCTCTATAATTCGTGCAATCTTGTACATCTCCCTTCTCTTTGAATATAGGCACTATGATGCTGGTCCGCCACTCATCCGGAATCACCTCCTGGTCAAACAACTTCTGCATTAGATCCCACACCAGATCCACCCCCTCATCTCCCAGTGCCTTCCATGCCTCGGCTGGTATCTCGTCTGGGCCAGTCGCTTTGTTATTTTTCATCCTATTCAGAGCACGACTCACTTCCATCCTCCCCACTTGTTCTGTCATAGCTACATTTGGTAATCCATCCTCATAGAAAGATCTTGGGTTTTCTTTATTTAATAATTCCTCAAAATATTCCTTCCATCTATCCTTTATCTCTTCATCTCTTTGCAGCACCGCCCCCTCCCTTCCCTTAATTTGTTTTACCTGTGTAAAGTCTTTTGTCGCTCTATTTCTGCTCTTAGCCAATCTGTATATCTTCTTTTGTCCTTCACGATCCTCTAAATCCTCATACATCTGCCGATATGCCTCCGCCTTTGCTCTCGCCACTGCTCTCTTTGCCTGTTTCTTTGCTTCTTTATATACCACCTTACACTCGTCACTCCTCGATTCTTCCCATAACTTCTTAGTTTCTCTCTTACTTCGTAGTGCTCTTTGGATCTCATCACTCCACCACCATCCTTCCTTATCTTCCCACACTTTACCTGATGTTTCCCCCAATCCCCAATATGTCTCTACCTGCCGTTCTCATGACATTCGCATTATGTACCCACCAATCCTGTACATTTTGTTCATCAACATGGATTTCACTCAACACTCTCTCTCTAAATTCCCGTTTCTTCCACTCCTCTCTCAGTTTGTACCACCTAATTCTCCTCACTGTTGTTCCTCGGGTCTTTCTTCCTCTTTTCAACATCACATCCATGACTACCAACCGGTGTTGTGGCGTCACATGGTCTCCTGGAATAACTTTGCAGTCCCTCACCTCGGCCAATTGCGCCCTCCTATACATTATGAAATCAATTTGCGATGTTCTGCCTCCACTCTTGTACGTAATAACATGCTCCTCCCTCTTTCTGATAAACGTATTTACAATCGCTAGATCAAACGATACAGCCATATCCAACACTCTCTCACCGTCCACGTTTGCCTCTCCATAGCCATGACCGCCGTGCACTCTGACCACTCCATCGTTATGATCACCAACGTGTCCATTCATATCCCCGCCCAGCACCACTCGTTCGTCCTCGGCAATACTCTCCATTTCTTCCTCCAATAACCTCCAGAATGCTTCCTTAACGTCGTCCGGACATCCACTTTGGGGTGCGTATGCACTGTTTATATTGAGTACATGTTCCCCATAATTCATTCTCAAAATCACCAGTCTATCTCCTCTTCGCTTTACTTCCACTATGCTATCCTTCAATTCCTTCGCCAATACAATACCCACACCATTCCTTCCCTCAACCGACGCCCCACTGCAGAACAATTTATATCCCTCACTGAGTTCTCTTGCTTTGTTCCCCTTCCAGCGTGTTTCTTGTACACACAACACCCCAACTCTCCTCTTCTTCATCAACTCCACAATCTCTCTTCCTCTGCCAGTCATGCTTCCAACATTCAGCGTCGCTGAAATTAAATTTTATATTAATTTTTGTTTTTTTCATTTTAATGTAAAAGGCTTCGGCAATTTTTAGTTTTTGTACGTTATGTGATGAGTATAAGATTTGAAAGGTTTGTGAGATATTTTTTAAATTTAATATTTTATGATCTACTCTGTGATGTTCGTTAGTTTTATTTGGACGATATTTATGTTGGTATGCTCTCTCTTTAATGTGGTTTGTGGTGTAACCAATGTAAGTCGACGTACAGTCAACTCCAGGACATGTAAATTGGTACACCACATGATGTTGCTTATCATGGTTTTTGTTACGTGTCGAAAAATGGCTTGATAACTTTTTGTTTTTATAGGATATGTTAATATTGATAGTTTTTCTCTATCCATTGGTTTTATGTATCTTTAATATAACGCGACTTCGAAACAAGAAACCCACCAAGACTAAAATATGAAGAAAAATGTTTAAACAATATATTAAAGAGACACATAAAACCAATGGATAAAGAAAAACTATCAATATTAACATATACTATAAAAACAAAAAGTTATCAAGCCATTTTTCGACACGTAACAAAAACCCTGATAAGCAACATCATGTGGTGTACCAATTTACGTGTCCTGGAGTTGACTGTACGTCGACTTACATTGGTTACACCACAAACCACATTAAAGAGAGAGCATACCAACATAAATATCGTCCAAGTAAAATTAACGAACATCACAGAGTAGATCATAAAATATTAAATTTAAAAAATATCTCACAAAACTTAAATTTTATACTCATCACAAAACGTACAAAAACTAAAAATTGCCGAAGCCTTTTACATTAAAATGAAAAAACCGAAAATTAATATAAAATTTAATGAACTTTCGAATATTCCTAAATTAATTTGAAATTGTATCAAATTTACAATAAAAAAATGTGTATATATAACCCATTTTACTTTAAAATTATGTATAAAGCTCTGAAGATGTTCAAAGTATATGAACGAAACGCGTCAGCAGAAGAAAAAATGAAGACAGTATTCTTAGCATACTGCAAATTCTTATCTAGAATTATTATTAAGAAACTCAGTACTGAAAATAAAAAACTATTCACAATATTGGAAATTAAATGTAAATCCTTTATATTATTATTATTATTGTAAGTAATAACTATGAAAATCTAATTAATGAGTCAATTAACATACATGTGAGAAAATGGTTCCTAATCAATATTTTCGGAGCAAGTGTAGTTTACGCCCCCTGTGGTGCCTAGTGTAGTTTACGTTCCCTTACATTATCCTAGTGTAGTTTACGTTCCCCTACATCATCCTAGTGTAGTTTGTTTTCCCCAACTTTGTCCGCTTATACCTAATCAAATGAAACGTTAAAACTAACGAAAATATTACGACTTAACCTAACCAATCGTCAATATATATATATATATATGATACACACAGACCGTGCATGGAACAAGGAACTCTTCTAGGAAAATTAAATCCACTACAGTCCGAATAAGTAATGGTAAATGACAAACACTATAGTTTTTCTTTTTCATGATGTTAGCTCAACGTGGGCAACGGGTTACTCGCAAAGAGATCCCAAAAATATAGCTTCCCTCACCAGCTATCTGCAAAGCAGATAGGATCCAGCTTTGGACAGGATCTAGGCTCTATTGTAAAGCAGCCTAGCCCCGCTACATTTAGAACCTCAATATAAGCAAAAGACTGGCTGCCTTCACGTCAGATTGAATACATCAAAGAAAAAGGGGTAACTATTATATTTTTAGCCAAAAACCAAAACTTAAACCTCAACCGGCAGAATTGAGCGTCCACTTTTCAAGGCACATAACATGTCCGTTTCATGGTGGGAATGAACTCAGAATGGTTCCCTGAGGTTTTTTATGATACACACAGACCGTGCATAGAACAAGGAACTCTTCTAGGAAAATTAAATCCACTATAGTCCGAATAAGTAATGGTAAATGACAAATACTATAGTTTTTCTCTTTCATGATGTTAGCCCATCATGATACGGACATGTTATATGCCTTAAAAAGTGGACGCTCAATTCTGCCAGTTGAAGTTTAAGTTTTGGTTTTTGGCTAAAAATATAATAGTTACCCCTTTTTCTTTGATGTATTCAATCTGACGTGAAGGCAGCGAGTCTTTTGCTTATATTGAGGTTCTAAATGTAGAGGCTAGGCTGCTTTACCCTAGATCCTGTCCCAAAGCTGGATCCTATCTACTTTGCCGATAGCTGGTGAGGGAAGTTATATTTTTGGGACCTCTTTGCGAGTGACCCGTTGCCCACATTGGGCTAACATCATGAAAAAGAAAAAACTATAGTGTTTGTCATTTACCATTACTTATTCGGACTATAATGGATTTAATTTTCTTAGAAGAGTTCCTTGTTCCATGCACGGTCTGTGTGTATCATAGAATGGTTCCCTGAGGTTTTTTGAGTTCATTCCCATATATATATATATATATATATATATATTGACGATTGGTTAGGTTAAGTCGTAATATTTTCGTTAGTTTTAACGTTTTATTTGATGGATTCATTTAAAAAATGTCTCCTAAAGATCCTAGTGTAGTTTATGTTCCCCAACTTTGACCTAGTGTAGTTTGTGTCCCCTTTTGTGTCAGGGGGACGTAAACTATACTTGGTCCATATTTTCTTATAAATATATTCCATATTCAAACTTGTAAGAGAGTTTGTTTTAAATAACAAGTACAACTACTACAGATCTTTTCCTTTATAGCACCCCCAATTTCTTCTTTCTCGGTTAGGTGAACTATACTCCCTTGACAATTGGTTAGGTTAAGTCGTGATATTTTTGTTAAAACTAAGGAATATTTTAATGAAATACTAACGAATATTTTAACAAAAATATCACGACTTAACCTAACCAATTGTCAAGGGCGTACAGTTGACCTAACTGGAAAAGAAGAAATTCGGGGTGCTATAAAGAAAAGATCCACTACTACTACTACTACTACTACTACTACGGTAAGTTAAACGTTTATGGACTGTCTCTTTATCCTTGAATTTCGTGAATTATATACATTTTGGAACATGTTTTTCCAATGCCTTTCGCGCTGAATTCAAAGATATCTTGGTTGTATAAGGTGGGCAAAAAGTCTGGGCACCCCCTCAAAATGTTGTAATGTTATAATGTTTCAGACCAACAAAGACCGAGGATCCACTCATGGCTGGTCTACCGAACCATGTTTGTAATTGTGTATTAATTGTGTTTGTAATTGTGTATTAATTTTACTACCTTAAACTATACCCAATCTATCAACATGTCCATCTAATCGATTTTAAAACATGTTTATAGACGTGCTACTAATTACTTCTACTGGCAAACTATTCCGGCTATTTACTATTGTATACGTAAAAAAGTTTCTGACAACTGTTGTCTCGAACTTTCTACTCGTCAGCTTACACCCGTTATTTCTAGTTCTACTATATTGTGCTATTTCGAAAAAGCTATTTACATTATCGAACCCATTCATAATTTTAAAAACCTGGATTAGATAACCCCTTAGCCTCCTTGTCTCGAGTGTAGTCAATTTTAATTCCTTATGCCTATCCTCGTACGACTTTGACCTAAGCGACGGAATCATCTTAGCCGCGCGATTTGTACTAAAAATTCGAGGCTATAAAACCTAGCACTTTGTTCGCCTTATTGACTGCTGCTGTACTTTGTTTCGCTACTTTTAAATCACCACTGACTATAACTCCTAAATCTTTTTCCTGATGTACGTTTGCCAACTCCTTCCCTGACATACTATACGCAAAATTACCGTTACGCGAACCTATATGTAAAATTAAATTTTGGCACTTATCGACGTTAAATCTCATTTGCCATGTAACCGACCAATCTACGATTTTATTCAAATCTTCCTGGATTTTACCTCTATCTTCGTCATTAATCGCCCTACCATCCAACTACGTATCATTCGCAAACTTTGAAACTGTATTGACTAGGACGACATCTATATCGTTAATACACAGTATATATGAAAAAGCAAGGAGCCCAATACAGAACCCTGAGGAACGCCGCTCACCACATTAGCCCAAGAAGACTCCGCTCCATCAACGACCACCGTCTGTTTCCTACCTCGCAACCACTCTTTTATCCAATTTATTACTGCACCCCTGATTCCATAAACCTTAGTTTTTTCAACGAGTCTTTTGTGCGGTACGGTGTCAAACGCTTTTTGAAAAATCTAAATACACTACATCTACCGTCCGATGACTATCGTAAATTTCAACCACGCTTTGGAAAAATTCTAAAAGATTAGTTAAGCAAGATTTGTTTCGCCTAAAACCGTGCTGCGTATTTCTAATCAAGTTATGCAATTCTAAGTGTTCGACTGTACGATCCCTAATTATCGATTCCAGCAGCTACCTACAACAGACGTTAAAATGATTGGCCTATAATTTCCCCCAACACCTTTATCGCTTTTCTTAAAAATAGGTGTTACATTTGTTAACTTGAAATTATCTGGTACGCACCCCTCAGAAATAGACGCATTAAAAATCTTTGTTAACGACACAACAATGTCTTCTTTTAATTCTTTATGTTGTATAGGATATATTGAATTCAGGCCCGGTGATTCAAGCATTTTCATTTTACAAATATAGTGCAATAGGTACAGTTGCCCGCATATGTAATGTTCCTCGCCTCACAGGCGACTCCGTACATGTGGCAACGCCTCAGTGATAGTCAAGGTACCCCAACTGGGGGAAGGTGGGATGGAAGTGGGACAACCGAGTCGAACAACATATAACACAGACATATACAGTATATTTAAAGCACAATTGAATGTGCAGTCATTGACATCCAGGTAATTATACTGTAATGTCTGTGTTCATAAAGGTAAACAATTAATATGATCGTGAACAGCGTTGAACTCCATGTAGTTTAGTAGTCTTATACAGTAATAATTTGCGCATGCGCAAAACAAAGCACAATGTATAATTCAGTTATCCACTTGCCAAGTTGCCAGGGCTACCAAGTTTGACGTTTTAAGAATGGATTATTTCATGTTTTTTTCCAGGTTTAGAATCTAGCGATAAATTCTGCCCATGATGCCCCTTTTTGGTCGAGGCCCCCAGCTAGCGCCTCATGCGCCTGTGCATAAATCCGGCTGTCTATATGTATTGTTACATAATGATTTAATATACACATGACTGGTGGGTGGGGATTTGGGGAAGGGGAATGAGGGAGTGTGGAGGTTGGTTGTGTGATGTCTATTTTTGGTTCAAATTCACTACAGGGTGTCCATAAAGTCACGTATCATAAGAAAATACATTTATTTTGTTTGTTTATTTATTTTGTTTTATTTATTTGTTCGAAATGATTCCCACCAATCTCAAAACATGTTTGTAAACGAAACAGCAGGTTTCTTTGAATGTTCCTCAACATATTTGGCCTGATGGAGACATAAATAAATAGACATTGCTTATGTTCCTATGATGCGTGACTTTATGGACACCCTGTAGTATATTAAAAGTTGTATTGTGGTAGCTGTTCATATAGACTTGCAGTAATCATAATGGAACCTTATTACTGTATAAGACTAGTAAACATGGAGTTCAACGCTGTTCACGATCATATTAATTGTTTATCTTTATGAACCCAGATATTACGTTATAATTACCTGTATGTCAATGTTATATGTTGTTGGACTCGGTTATTCCCCCAGTTGGGATAGCTTGACTATCACTGCGGCGTTGCCACATGTACGGAGTCACCTGTGAGGCGAGGAACACTACGTATGCGGACAACTGTACCTCCCTTTCACTCACCACAATATTATTTAAAGTATTACCATTATCGAAAGGTATTATGTCTATGACCGTAGAGGTAGTCGTTACATCTTCTATTCTAAAAACAGACGTAAAAAACTCGTTTAGTAGAGTAGCTATTTGCTTGTTAATAACGACGTAAGTCTTCGGGAATAAGTAAAGAGCAATTAATAAATACAATGTATGTCTACCGCATGCTTAGTTGTGACGTCACCAACGCAATCCCGCAAAAACGTTCTAGAAACTCGGAAGACAGGTTCCTGTAACAAAATTGTACTGAACGAAAAGGAACGAACTTATATAGTATATACAGTATTACCCCTCTATACCGGACTTTTCTTAATACCGGACTCTATCTTAGCCGACCGGTATTTTTTTTAATACCGGAATTAGTCCGGTATTAGAAAATGTCCGGTAAAATAAAACCTCATTCGCTTGACATCATTTGATAGCCTCGCATTAATCCTCCCCCCAATGTAAATGCCTTTCATTGTGTTAGAATGCAATTTGATGCTACAAACGAACATAACAGTGCAATATTATTTGATGAGTAAATGAGCACGATCAGCAACATTATTGTCATCAATTTGCATAATATTATTACCAGATCAAGTTTAGAAAGTAGGTTGTTTCCAGTGGCGTAGCTAGAAATGGAATATCCCATGGCATGATTTCTCTGACTGGCCCCATTCAACACAATATTTATTAAAATTGCAACGAAATTCACAGTTAGCATTTAATAGAATGGGTCCTTTAAATGCCTTTAAACTATATTATATTAATTATATTATAATAATAATAATAACAATGAAAATAATAGCATTTATTTAGCATTAGATTATCAAAAAATTTGTGATAGGCCCATATATATATATATATATATATATATATATATATATATATATATATATATATATATATACACACACGAGGAGCGGTCAGAAAATAAGTTTACACGGCGTATAATTTCGTAACTAAAGGACCTACATTGATTATGTTTGTATCAGGTGAATTCGTTAATCATTGTTGGCAACACTGCACGTCGATTCGGCTGCCATCTATCGTATATTGGTTATATGAGTCAGTTGAACATGGCGGCTCGACTGGAACAGTGCCCTGCCCGACGTTGCAGTCCAAGACGTTTACGTTTAATGGCTGCTCGTAAACGTTCCAGTGTTGAACAATATGCAGCTGCATTGATTGTTGTGCCTTTTTGAATGAAGTCTGCGAGCAAAACGCCGTTGTGGTCCCAAAACACGGTAACCATCACTTTGCCAGCGGACCTCACAATCTTGAACTTCTTTGGTCGCATGGACCCAGGGTGTTTCCATTCCATGCTGGCACGTTTTGTTTCCGGAGTACGGTGATCAACCCATGTCTCGTCTCCTGTGACAATGCGCTCGAGAAATGCTTGACCACTGACAGACACGGAATATCGTTGCAGAAATGACAGTGCACTGCTCCAGTCGAGTATTAATTCAAAAGGAAAAGTATTAATCTGAAAATAAAATAGTGTACTATCTTATTTTGAGGGGGTGTCTCCCTAGACTTTTAGTCCACCCTGTTCAAGTTTGTCCAAGTTTGAAAGGGTTTCACATATAATCTTGGAATGAGAAATTTTTGAGAAAATCTACCTTTATAGTCTTCGACCAACTGGTTGAGCTCCGTGAAGTATTTTTTGCCCCAAATGCTGTAAACATAATTGCAGAACTTGATAACGTAATGTCTCACGGGAGTCTTACGATCTATGCTGAAGTGCTGAAAAAAGATGTTTATGAGAGATTGAGGAACTGAACTGATTTTAATTTTATTACGTACCGAGCATAATCTTCACTGGTACGACAGAAATAAAATCTAAACTATGGTGTGTGACGTAAATAAGTGTAAATCTGTACCACTTGATTACATAAATCTTTAGCTAAACAAATTTAAAGTTGCCTTAATTGTGTGACGGTTTACATTTGTCGTTATTAGTTGGTTTTACCGCTTCCGTCAATAACCTCAGGTACGTGAAAGATACTTAATTTATTTAATAATACAGCTATAATACAGCGAGTGATACCAAACAATGTATCCACTTTTAAATGTGAATAATTAGAATAGTAGATACATATTTTCGGGTCACTCTATATTTAATTTTCAGAGGTTTGAGTGCTCGAGTGTTTAACAGAAAGACGTTATTTTTATTCTGAACAAGTTCAGAGCCGTCAACCTTGAAATATAAAAATCCGTGATATTTTTCCTGATTTTGATAACTGGAAACATATCCCACATAAGGGAGTTTGAGACTTAAAATCCGTGAGTCTCACGGAAAATCAGTGAGAATTTACAGGTCTGCTTTAAGTTGCCTAAATAAAACTGTACGAAAGGTAAAACAGAACTTGTTACTGCATCTTTATGCAGTAAATAAAGATGTACATAATCTTAGCAGTACTGATGATGCTAAAATACATGCAAATTAGCATTTGGGTGTTTTTCTTACATCGGATTGTGCCTTAACAAAATGTTTGCTAGTTTTCTCTTTGTACGTATTAATGGCATGTTTTACATTACATTTCCCTTGAAATTTGTTCTTAATGACATTGGCTCTTAATTCTAACAAGAATTCTAGCATTATTCTAGAATTCTACATTATTCTAGAATTCTAGCATTATTCGAGTTAGATCACTTTGTGTTAGAAACTTTTTAGATTTATTTAAAGAATAAATTAGTCTTTACCTTTCTTTGTATTAATTACCTTGACTGACAGCGCAAAATCTCCCGGGTTTGAAAAGGAGTCCCTGATGAGGAAGGTCCCGTCACTTTTTCTCAGCAAACGAGATTCCGCTTCTCGTCGATTTACTGCCCCGAAGTACCATCTGAATTCAAGGAATCACTAGTTTTAAATGCTATAAAATATAGTTCTCACATTTTGGTGACGAGACTACCACTCCATATATACACCTTTTTTAAGTTTAAACTCAATGTATTAAATGTAAATGCATTACATGCTGTTTAATATTTCTGATATTTTTGTCTTAAATTTAATCTATTCATTAAATGACAACGCTCCCTTTTTGGGACTTATTTAAAGTTCTTCCACAAATAGATATTTCGAGTTAAACTGCTGCAGTTTTGCTTGAGTACGGACACTTTTTCTCCTACGTAGAATATGAATCGAGAATTTCTTAACAAGAGTGAACCCACATGAATTTTGGTTACGAGTATAGGTTTGGTCTTCCTCGAAATAACCTACATACGATACATTGGTTTGTATTTGGCGCATTTTTGGTACATCTGACTGTACTTTCTGGTACCTTTTTTTTAATACTTATGGTACATTTGCCGATATTTCTTTCGTACACTCTTCCATACGTTTTGGTACAGTTGCCCGCATATATAATGTTCGCCTCACAGGCGACTCCGTACATATGGCAACGCCGCAGCGATAGTCAAGGTACCCCAACTGGGGCAAGGTGGGGTGGAGGGGGGACAACCGAGTCCAACAACATATAACACAGACATATGAGGCGTATAGAATAGAAAGGGTGTACGGCTGAAAATCAAGTTTTGAGATAAACACATTTATTAAAGTTAGCGAACGTTATTACTCGTTAACGATTGAACTGAGTTTAATGGTTTTGGTCTCAAGCCCGTGTGGGAGCGCGTCACACCCACGGAATACAGCGTGCTGATTGGTTACTGCGCGAAAACGGATATCGGGAAACCGGGGGATACGCCTGTGCTATTCTAATGGCCTCATGTGATATATATCTAAAGGATAATTGAATGTGCAGTCACTGACATACAGGTAATTATAATGTAATGTCTGTGTTCATAAAGATAAACAATTAATATGATCGTGAACAGCGTTGAATTCCATGTAGTTTACTAGTCTTAGTCCCATTATGATTAGTGCAAGTTTATATGAACAGATACCACAATACAACTTGTTATATACTAGTGAATTTAAACCAAAACTAGGCATTACGCAACTAACCTCCACACTCTCTCATTCCCCTTCCCCACCCACCAGTCTTCTTTCTATTATGCTTGCTCATCATTATCATATACTCATCATTCTTTTTAGATGTTTTTCGATTCCATCCTCAAACTGTTTTGTTCTTCACATCCCCAGTTTGTGGGTGGTGAGAAAGTGTTTTGGAAACAGTAGACAACTAGCAAAAGCTCGGCGCTACGCGCCGATTTTGCTAGATCTGCGGTGCTTGGACCTTCAACCCAAATCGAATTGTGGGCCTACGGCGTATTTTATTTTGAACATCAATAGCCCTTTATCTGGATATCGTTCCCATTCCTCTCACCTTGGGCCTCAGTAATTGGGGTGCCTGTGGCCCTCCAATTACTGGCGAACCAATTATTCGGTCAATAAAACTACAGAAAAGAACGCAGCCATGAAAATCTAAAACTTCACAAATCTTGATACGATGAACTCGGATGTGAAGCTCAAGATTTTCATGACTGCGTTCTTTTCTATAGTTTTATTGACCAAATAATTGAACCGACAGTAATTGGGGGGTCGCAGGCCCCTAATTACTGGGGGTTCAATTATTTGGTCAATAAAACTATAGTCATGAAAATCTTAAGCTTCACAAATATTAACACAATGTGAAGCTCAAGATTTTCATTGCTGCGTTCTTTTCTATAGTTTTATCGCGGTGCTGGGGGCCCTCGGGCCCAGTAATTGGTTGGGGGGGGGGGTCACACATATATTTTCGTTCATTACTCATCACCCCCATCCACCATACGAAGTTTGGTCGAAATCGGTTCAGAAACGTAAAAGTTTTTTCTGCGGACAGACAGGCAGACACATTTTTGCTAAATTATAATAGTAATGATGCCCGATTAGGTTAATTAAATGGCCAGTTAGGTCAACTGAATGCCCGATTAGATTAATTGAATGCCCGGGTACGTTAACTGAATGCCCGGTTAGGTTAATTGTACACCCTTGACGATTGGTTAGGTTAAGTCATGATATTTTCGTTAAAGCCAACGAAAATATCACGACTTAACCTAACCAATCGTCAAGGGCGTACAGATGACCTAACCTGACATTCAATGAACCTAACCGGGTATTCAATAATAGCGGAGCGACCCGGCGTTGCCGGGGTGGATGTTGAACGCTATATATATATATATATATATATATGGCATAGAAGCGGGGCCACCAGCTTGACCTCCGTGTGAAGAGAGACCAACGCACGAAACAACATAAGGTTCATAAGGTATATATATATATAATATATATATGCCCGGTTAGGTAAACTGAATGCCCGGTTAGGTTAATTGAATGCCCAGTTAGGTCAATTGAATGCCCGATTAGGTTAATTAAATGGCCGGTTAGGTCAACTGAATGACCGATTAGATTAATTGAATGCCAGGGTACGTTAATTGAATGCCCGGTTAGGTTAATTGTACACCCTTGACGATTGGTTAGGTTAAGTCATGATATTTTCGTTAAAGCCAACGAAAATATCACGACTTAACCTAACCAATCGTCAAGGGCGTACAGATGACCTAACCTGGCATTCAATGAACCTAACCGGGTATTCAATAATTTTATCATAGGTTTCGTAATGAACTTGATGACGTCATTTAATGTTTTAAAATTAATTATTTAATTGCTATTTTCTTACTTACAGCGACAGGCATAATGATATTAGGATACCTAATAGAAATTTTGTAATATTTTAAAGTAGGGAAAATAAATAATTTTCTAAAAATGATCTTCAACTATAAAAGCGCATCTAATCAGATAACTTAATTAACGTATTTCTATGACAACTAAAAAATAGAATGATAAATCAATATCCTATCAAATTGTTTGTGTATACGTAAAATTATTTGTACAAAAGCCACAGTAATAAAACGCACAAAAGTCACGGTAAATAATTTTGAGTGTGGCTCGTTTAACTTTAAACTCGTGTTTATTTAAATTGCCCGTTTTAATTATGTAATTTTTTGTATTGAATCGATAAAGAAATCTTTTGTGAATCGAAAACTGTTAAAATTATAACAAATATCAAAATATTTTGTATAAAAATCATTGAATTTTAAAAATATCAAAATATTTTGTATAAAAATTATTGAATTTTAAAAATGCATGTTTGTTTTTAGTTTTTTGCAAAACGTTTTTTATGAATTTTAAAAATATATACTTTTTTTAAATTGAATCGATAAATAAATCTTTTGTGAATCGAATGATATTAAATGTTTAGTAAATATTGACTTATTTTGTGCCAAAATTATGATTAAAAATGAAAAATTAAAAAAATGCGCGTACAGGCATGGGAAGAACTGTACCCCTAAAAGGGGGGAAGGAATTATGTTAGAGAATTTTTTTTAGCATGGGCACTGCACAATAAAAAGACGCATCGAATGGTGAAAACCGCATTGTTCTACACCAATTGTAGCGTCCTGTAGGTGTGCGCAAAAAAACTGTTACACACACATATATATATATATATATATATATATATATATATATATATATATATATATACATAAGGCTTCATTTCTGAAATAGTATATTAGATGATACTCCAGCTTTAGCAGTTATTTGTCTTTTAGTGTTGCTTTCTTTATGGAGAACAATAATTTTCAACCTACTCTTGTATGAAATTTCCTTATTAGGAGCCATTATACTATCTTAACTGTAAAAAAAATTAGAAGATTTGACATTTTTTGTATTAAAGTTTAACAAATAAGATTATATTTTTAAAGAAACTTGTGATTACATGAGGGTATAAACAACATGTGCGATTCATTAAATCTATAAAACATGTTATTACATCAAACTGAATAGTATATTTACCAGTAAAGAACCTGGCCCTCAAAATTAGCAAAATCAATAAAAACTAGTGGTGTACGGATTAATTGCTTCACTTCATGAAGCAACAGTGGGATGTTGTATAGATAACACAAGGATAAATAAATTAGTTTTTGCTGATGATATGGTGTTAATAAGTCCCTCTGTTAAAGGTCTGGATCGGCTACTAAAAGTCTACGAAGTGTATTCGCAGAAACATGATATTCTTTTTGATGTTACAAACACTAAGGTTATGAAATTCCATCCTAAAAGCTGTAATCAGCCAACTGATATTAGGTTTAAAATGAGAGGTGAAGTAATTGAGGAAGTATAAGAGTTTAAAGTATTTGGGTCAAACTATCACCAGCTCCTTGAGTGATGACTCAGATATAAGAAAACAATCTCGAAACCTTTGTGCTAAAGAGAATATCACTATAAGGAACTTCCGGTTCTGTACAAATGAAGCTAAAGACACTCTTTCGTACTTTCTACAGTAATATATACGGACAGCAACTCTGGGTGAATCATTAAAAAGGTTCTGGCAGAACCCTAAATTTGCTATACAACAGGTCTTTTAGACTCCTACATAAATTACCCCACGAGATGCTCAGCTTTGCAAATGTTTGCTACCCGCAATGTCCCGAGCTTCCCGAGTAAGGGGCCGTTCAAAAATTACGTAACGCTCGGGTGGGTGGGGCATATTTATAAAATGTATCCTAAATATTGAGTCAATGTAAATTTTTACCAAAAAATGAGTTAATAAAAACAGGTTACGGGAGAAAGTGTTACATAACATCTTAGTGGGTGTCTGGTCAAGCATTGCGGAACGTTATGGGGTGAGTGGGTGTCAAGTTTTAGCAAAAATAGCGTTATGTAATTTTTGAACGGTCCCTAACAAGACGTGCTCAATACAGTCTAATGCAAAGGATCAAAAAATCAACCAACCCGATTATCCAGCCTATCCATGAGTCATGCCGTTTGTTTTCTCAGCTATGGAATTCATGGTACGTAAACGTCTGTCTGTAGCTCCACTTAACTTCAACATTACTGTATTATTTCTAATTAATTGTATATATTTCTATCCTTAGTATGTGAACTGTCATTGTATTATTAATATTTGTCATGTGAACTATAGTCTGCCTATAAACCTTTTCATTTTTATTTTCATTTTCATTCACGGGCATTGGCAGAATCGGCCATTTTTTGGGCATTGACATCGGTCAAATTTAGCTGATTCTCTTACTGATTATTTAAAATTTTAAAATTTTCATTACAAAACAAAATCTATATTTACAGAAAATTGAACACAAAAAACACTATGATAATTTATATTCATTTCAAAGTGTAATTATATAAAACTATTTTACATTCACAAAAAGGGCAAAGCATAATAAGTTAAGTTGTTCATAACTTTATATTTTCTCCACTAGCTAATCTCTAAATATTATAAACTATTGTAATGTAATTGTAATTGGTTGTGTAATGTCTAGTTTTGGTTGAAATTCACTAGTATATAAAAAGTTGTATTGTGGTAGCTGTTCGTATAGACTTGCAGTAATCATAATGGAACCTTATTACTATATAAGACTAGTAAACTACATGTCAATGCGCATTCAATTGTCCTTTATATATATATATATATATATATATCTGTGTTATATGTTGTTGAACTCGGTTGTTCCCCCTCCACCCCACCTTCCCCCAGTTGGGGTACCTTGACTATCACTGCGGCGTTGCCACATGTACGGAGTCGCCTGTGAGGCGAGGAACATTACATATGCGGACAACTGTACATTTGATGGCACTATTTGTAAAATTCTTAATCGAGTTAACAACGGAAACAAAAAAAGCTGTTGCGCAGTTCACTCCATTAACAAAAAGTTTTATTAGATGTTGTTATCAGCCTATCCTGATCGAGCAAGCCGGCGGCACGCAGGTAACCGATCGCCCTCTCCGTAGTGGACCAGAGGTTCAGCGCACTAGTGATGTTATGTTGTGTTCTATGATGTGCTAGAGCGGTACAGTCTGTCATAATGTGTTCAATTGTTTGTGGTGTGTCCTGGCACAGGTAGCAGGTGTCGTCTGTGGAGTTGTCTAGTAGTCTGTGTTTATATGTCTGTAAGTTGGGGTGATGTCCACATCGGAATTGTGCTAAGTTAACTCGGTCCGATCTGCTCAGGTTGGTCTCTGACCTGTCAATGGGTGGCGGCTTCGCATCTAGGACTGCATTCGGACCGAGTCGTGTCAGTGCTGTGTGGGATAGGTGTGTGTGTGTATGTGTTTCCTGTACTGTATGATGTCTGTGGGGCGTAGGATGGAATGGAGTATTTGGTTATAGTGTCTCTCTGGTGTTACCTTAATGGTGCGAGGTGTTGGTGCATGATTGTACATGTAGTGGCAAGGGTGTTGTGGGTTAGTTGTCGCTGCTGCCATGAATTGTGTTCCCCTCATATCTAAATGTTCCCTAATTTTCAGTACTTTTGTTTCTGTGTACAGGTGTTCTGTTGGTGTTGTTTGAGTACATACTGTAATGATACGAAGTGAAGTGCGTTGTTTTGTATTGTCTGTAAGGTATTTATGTGAGTGTTTTAGATAATGGGTGCCCGGCATGGGCTAGCATAGTCCATAACTGAGTGAATATATTGTTTATATATGAATGATGTTGTTTCCTGCTGGTGTCCAAAGTTTGTGCCTGTTAGTATCCGAAGCTGTTAAGTCTTGACGTACATTTGTTTTTAATGTCCTGAATGTGGTTTGCAAAAGATAATTATGTGTTGTATGTGACTCCAAGTATTTTGGTCCTGTGAGTGTGTGGAATGTTGGTGTTGTTTAATGTAAACTGGGGAGTTATCTGGTGTTCTTTTGTGTTGCTTGTTAGCATTGTTAGCAAGGTGATGGTTGATTTTGTGGGCGCCAGTCTTGTATACTGTTTATGTATGTTTGTAGGTTATTTGTAGCGGTGTCGATGTTATTGTGGGTGGATGTTAGAGTGATGTCATCTGCATATGATGATAAGGTAAGCTTGTTATCAATGGGTGTTGGAATGTCATGCATGTATAAGTTGAACAGTGTTGGTGAGAGAACAGAGCCTTGAGGACCCTGTTCGGAAAAAGCTTGTTTTTGGATGACTTGCCATTAAATGTGACATGTGAGGATCTTCCTGAAAGGTAGTTGCTCAGCCACCTTTTGGTGTTATTGTGCATGTTTGTGTTAAGTATTTTGTTTATGAGAGGGAAGCGTGGGATAGCATGAAATACTTTACTAATATTTATTGTTGCTAGTAGTGTACGTTTTGCTGGTCGTCTGGAGTTGATGCCATCCATGATGTGCTGCGTGAGGTTAGTGAGTAATGTCGTGGTTGAGTGGTGAGGTCTGAATCCATGTTGAGTAGGTGATAGTGGTATGTGTGGGTTGGTGATTTGTAAGATTAGTCTTTCTGTTACTTTGGAAGGTGTGCATAGTAAAGTAATGGGTTTGTAGGAAGCTGGTTCTGTTGGATTTTTGTTTGGTTTGAGTAGTGTAATAATTTTACCTTGTTTGCATATGTCAGGAATAATACAGTGTTGGTATGAGTATGTGCTGATGTTTGTGAGAGCTAGTATTCCCTGTGGGCCCAAGTATTTAAGGTGTATGTTAGATATGTTGTTTGGTCCAGTAGCCTTCGAATTCTTAATGTTTGAGTAGTGTAATAATTTTACCTTGTTTGCATATGTCAGGAATAATACAGTGTTGGTATGAGTATGTGCTGATGTTTGTGAGAGCTAGTATTCCCTGTGGGCCCAAGTATTTAAGGTGTATGTTAGATATGTTGTCTGGTCCAGTAGCCTTCGAATTCTTAATGTTTTTGATGATCTTGGTGGTCTGGTCTGTATTGAAGGGTGTAATGGTCGTGTCGAGTCTGTAGGTTTTCTCGTGTCTGGCTGTTTGTCTGTCTGCGTGTTTCTGGTTGTTGTCTCTGTTTAGGTGAATTATCTTTGCGTAGTAATTAATTAGAATGTTAGCTTATTGTGTATATGTTGGGATATTATTTTGGCTGCGACAAATAGCCGCGTGTGAGGTGTGAATGCCGCTGTTAGAGTGGGTAATGCTATTTATAGTCTTGTATAACCTGGATGTATCTGTGGAGTGGTTTAGTGTTCTTATGAATTCCCTAAATGTTTCTGTTTGTTTTTCTTTAAGTTTGTTGTTTATTTCTGTGTTGAGCTGTTGTATCTGCTGTTTTATGGCTTCTGTGTGTGGTGTTTGTGTGCTATGTTTGAGGTTGTTACGTTGTCTTATGAGGTGGGCTATTTCTCTAGTGTAATTTGGGTTGTATTTCCTAATGTTGCCCTTGGGTATGTATTTGTTTGCATTATTGATGATCTGATTAAATGTCTTGAGTGTTGTATTGATGTTTATGATGGGTGTGCTGTTTAATGTGATGAATTATTCTTCAGTCTGTATTTTGAACTGTTCCCAATCGGCTTTCTTGTAATTTCTGTAAGTGTGCCTAAGGCTGTTGGGGCAGAGTATAGAACGTGTTGTAATGATGATAGGCAGGTGGTCTGATGACTTGATTTTCTGTTCTCCAGTGAGGGAGAACAGAACGTTATGTCTGGGGAGGAGTTTGAGTATCCTGTTTGATGTGGTACGTGTGTATGTTCTTCTGTGTTGTTAAGAATGAAGAGGCTGTTTAGCTGTGTGGCTATGTTGACGCCTCTGGTATTGTTTTGGTTGTGCAGGTACCAACTAGTGTCTTTAGCGTTGAAGTCTTGTCCTAAGATGACATTAGTGATAGAGGCCAGATTGTGTAACTGTGGATTGTAATTGGCTGGCACCTGGGGTGAACTATTTGGTGGGATATAAATGTTGATGAGTGTGGTGTTGTATTTTGAGCTTGTTTTAATGTTAACTGCCTATATTTCTATTGTGTTAACGGTTTGGATTATGTTTGTAATGTTTGGGTGGCATCAGTGTAGCTAATGCTTTTACGTTAACTGACAATACTAAAAGAGGTCTTATCAACTGTTTGTTGTCCTGTAAGGAATTTTTCCCTGATAAAAATAAATAATTACACACATTTCCTAAATCCAGTTCGCCGAAAAAGATTGCCAAGAAAAGTAACTGCAAACAATTATTAATTAGTATTTTTCTTTTAAATATATTTTTAGACAATTTTCCTCCGCAGCTGTCCAACATAAGTAGTAAGTGTGGCACAATATGAGAACCTCTCTCCTCTATAAGACATTGGCCAGATGTAGAAACTATTTCATGCCTCTTCAAATTATTTGCAGTTTAATAATAGAAATTTGAGAAGTACAGTCGCCGTCAGAATTCCTGGAAAGCTATTTGTGTGTGTCACACTACATAAAATGCGATTCAACTGGTTCATATTGTAATAAATATTTATGAAGGGAAACGCGAGCAAATAAATTATTGCATTTAACACACACACACACACACACATACACACAAAGATGCTAGTTGGTAGTTTAATTCTTCACATATTTAAAGCTAAACACTCGTTCTTATTATATTCACTGATAATTGAATTAGTTATCAATTTCAAATGCACATAAATACGGCAATTGAATAATTTTATTTTCGTTGTTAACAGTCCAGGGTTACTTTAGTCATGCATTTTAGTTTCGTTGTTAGCTTTAGTTTTCTCAACTAAAATGCTTAATTTTCGTCCTAAGTTTTCTTTTCTGGCTAATTTAGTTTTTAACTGTAGTCTCGTTCCAATTTTTCCTCAAATGTCATTGTTAGTCTCGTTCGCTTCAATTTTAGTCTTGATTTGGGGAGCTATTGAAGAATAGGGACCCCAGCCTTCTTTAGTTAGGCTTATAAGGCTAATTAACGAAAATATCACGACCTAACCTAACCAATCGTTAGGTTAACTGTACGCCCTTGACAATTGGTTAGGTTAGGTCATGATATTTTCGTTAGAGTGCCTTAAAAGCTAACTAAAGAAGGCTGGGGTCCCTATTCTTCAATAGCTCCTGATTTAGTTTTGATTTACTTTTTATTTTTATAGTATTCAGTAAATTTTTCAACTCTTCTTTACAATAGACAAAGTATCTCGTATATATTATAGTTCCAATCAGTTTCTCACCAGTATAATAACTTACAATTCCTTTGATCGGTGTTCTTGACTGGATTCTTTTGCCTTTCTTAATTAAGTGTAAGATTACGTAGAGTAAAATGTGTATTAACAGGGGCGTACACAGCATTTCTTAAAGGGGTGGGGCACACGCACACACACACAATATATATATATATATATATTATATATATATATATATATATATATATATATATATATATTGTTTGTGGGTGTGTGTGTGAGCTCAGAATTGATGATGATTGATTTGGAATCAAAGAGAATTGCATCTTGGAAGGCTTCAGTTGTATTTTATTTCCAATTTATGGGCAAAGAATTAAATTTGCACAAATTAATCGTACGTATAAAGACATATATAAACGTTCCTAAGCCAGCCAAAATTGCTTTTGAGTTTGAGTTTATAACATGTCCTGGTAACCATAAAATAACTGAAATTCCATATGACATCAAGATGTTTTTGTGGTGAATGTTGCAAAGTTATCGATTTTTTAAAATTTCTTTTTCAAATATCTTTAATGAGAGTAGTAATAATTTTTACAATGGGGCAGGCCCGTAGCCAAGGGGGGGCCAGGGGGGTCAAAGCCCCGCCTGGAAAATAATATGCCCCCCCTGGGAAAACCAACCGCAACGGCGTTCCATGCTACAAAAACGCCAAAGCCAACTTTTTTTACTTGCCTTTGAAAATAAGAGAACGAAGCAAATAGACATGTTTGAATTCCTAAAGAATTTCGCTAAAAAAAAACGCCCCATACAGTTATTCTAAAATTAAAAAACTTGCAAAGACTTTTATTTACACTAAATTTAGACTAAATATTGTATTCTATAACCCAACATGCCTATCTATATGTATCGGTTTGATCATTTTTTTATTTAGCCTACGGTGTTTTACTTGTTATAGTTTTGAATGTAATTTTCTGCAGTATATTTCGATATTCACAAAAAATGACATTAAATTTTTTCATTGTCCCCCCTGTCAATTTCTCCGCCCCTCCTACTGATTTGGTCTGGCTACGGCCCTGCAATGGGGGCGTATGCCCCCTATGCTCCCCCCTTATGTACGCCACTGTGTATTAATAAACATTTGAATGAAAACATGAACTAAAATGACCTCGTGTTAAAAAGTAAAGAATGGACCAAATTTAAATTTTTCTTAAAAAAATGAAAATCGTGATGTATACATTAAGGTCGCTAAATTTAAGTTTTCGTTTACTTTAAGGAAAACGTCTATCCAATGACATCTTAGTTTTGTTATTACAGCTAACTGAAAGAAGCCCAGCATACGGCACCAGACCAGTTACGTCGTCAATCTTCAACTGTGGACCAACAAAGCAAGTGAACGAAATAGCAAATTTTGTGTGTCTTTAAAGCTTTATATTTATACTTACAAAGGTAACGATGGCCTTTGATGTGGGCGCCGCGCATGCCCGGTCGCCCACGTAACTGCAGGTAGGAACGTGTTGGTGTGTGGAATGTAATGGATGAGCAGAAGTAATGCAGGTTTTTAAGAGTGAAAGGTTTGATGCTATGGGGATTTGTGAAACAAAGTTGAAAGAGGGTGGGGAGTGTGAAGAGTGTGAATGGGAAGGTGTCAAGTGTGTGAGAGTGGGTGTGGAAAAGAGAGGAAAGAAAGCGTAAAGCTATTGATGAATGATGTATGGTATGAAGGGTTGAGAAACTTCTCTTGTGTCAGTTCCCGGAGTGTGTGTGTGTGTGTCGGGGGGGGGGGGGTCAAGTTTGCTAGAGTGAAAGGAAAGTGGCGGTAATGATTAAGTATGAGAAAGAAAACTTCCGGAGAGAACTTTATTGTGTGATCAAAAGGGTGCCTCAATGTCACAGATTGTTTGTGATAGGAGATGTGAATGGGAAAGTTCGTATGGGTTCGGAGGATGAGGTGATGGGAAGCACAGTATACCAGGAGTAAATGACAATGGATATCGTCTGAAAGATTTACAGAGAGAAAGCTGTGTGTAACGAATACAGTTTTTAACATAAGGGGGTATACAAGTATACCTGATGTATAACAAAGGAGGGGATATACCTAATATAGAACAATAGGAGGAGTTTGGAGACGCCAATCGACCAAGGAAGTACTCTGGGGGGAGACGTTAGGTAGGAGAAAAGGAGTGCTGGAATTTTCGTTTCTCCTGTCACTATCCTTCTTAGCTGATCTTTATCAGTGTCTCATCTATCCTATGAGCAGTCCAGTACGCCCTCAAACACACACTTCTCCTTCAACTCCTCACTACACATACATGCATCTTACATACTACACAATCTTTTCAAAATTAAAAAAAAACGACAATGGAATCGACCTCAAGAGCATCGGAGACCCCTCGGGAGGGGACCATAAATGTCCCCACTACTGGCTCCCCCGTTGCCGATACCGGGAACACAGACTCGGGCAGCGTCGCTACTGCCCATCCCAGATGTTCTGGGCCTTTGCCTGATTCATTTTTCATTAACTTCTCCAACATTCCTGGCCTTTTCCCAAAATTTCAGTCTGTTGAATACCACCTCTCCTCCTCTAAACCTCACCTTCTTTTCCTCACCGAAACTCAGGTATCAGGGAAGACTGACTGCAAACCCTTTTCTGTACCCTCCTACTTTCTACAAACTCAATTTCATTTCAAAGATGGATATTGCTTATATGTACGCAATGACCTAACTTGGCCTCATATTCCGGAACTTGAATCCTTCGAATTTTACACCCTCTGGCTAGGGTTTACATGCCGATCTCAAACGAAATACATCTGCGCTGTCTAACTTTCTCCTAATTCTATTGATTATTTATCCAAATCTCCTTGACTACCTCACTTCCAAAGTGGAATACATTCTATTACACTCTTTTTTTTTCCTCAGAAATCTTCATTTTAGATTTCAATGTTCAACACCACCTTCGGCTTTCCTTTCATTTAACTGACGTCCCTAGTGATTTAGCTTACACTTTTCTATCCTGAATGACCTAGAGCAGATTGTACAGCACCCTACTCGTATCTGCGATCGCCTTGGAGATAGGCCCAACATTCTGGATTTATTTTTCACCACTCATCCTTCTTACTCTGTTAAATTTTTTTTTCTCCACTGGTCTCCTCCGACCACAATCTTATACAATCTTATATCTGTTTCCTGTCCTATCGCTTCAATCCGACCTTTAGATCCTCTCAAGAGGAGACGCCTTTGGCACTTTGGCACTGCCAACTAGAAGGCCATTAGGCAGTACTTCTGTGATTTCCCATGGAATAATTACTGCTTCCGTGACCGGACCCCTCCGAGTGCGTTGAGCGCATCATGGAGGTAATTCTCTCGGGCATGGAGGCGTACATTCTATATTCTATTCCTACAACTAATACAAAAAACTTTGGCTTAACGTTGCTTGTTCTAATGCTATTCACAACAAAAAGGAGGCTTTCAGAAGGTACCGTCGCCATCCACCTTTAGACTCTCACTTAGCTTATATTTCTGCCCGGAATCTTGCAAAATTTGTTCTTCGACCCCCCAAAAATTCATTCATCAGACAAAAATGTGATAACCTATCTAATTCTAATTCTTCTCGTTCTTTCTCGCAACTAGCCAAGAACCTCTCCAACAACTTTATTTCTTTCTTTTCATTCCAACCACTTAGTTACCGTCTCCTCTCCTGATAAAGCTGGATTCTTCGCTCAAACTTTCGCCTCCAACTCAACCGTGGACGATTCCGGCATTGTTCCTTCATCTCCTCCCTCTGACTTAATTATGTCAGAAATTAGAATCTCTTACAAAGATGTTCTTTCTGCCCTATCTGGGCTCAACTCTGGGAAGGCGTACGGTCCTGATGGTGCCCCTCCTGTTGTTCTCAAGAACTGTGCTTCTCTGCTGACACCTTGCATAAGAAAACTCTTTCGTCTTTGTCTTTCATCTGGTGTTTTTCCTTCCTGTTGGAAATTCCCCTGTCCCAAAGAAGGGTGACCGCTCTCAACCCTCCAAGTATCGTCCAATTGCTTTGATCTCTTGCCTTTCCAAAGTTTTTAAACCTATCCTTAATAGGAAGATTCTTAAACATCTCTCTTCTCACAGTCCTAGTTCAGATCGTCAATATGGGTTCCGCAACAGGCTCTACTGGCGATCTTCTTGCATATCTCTCTGACTCGTGGGTATCCCCTTTTCGGGACTTTAGTGAAACCTTTGCTATTGTGTTTCTATCCTTCTAGCTATGCCTTCATCTCTAATTTCCTTTCTGCCCGGTCTATGGCTGCGGTTGTAGATGGCCACTGTTCTTCTCCTAAAGCTGTCAACACTGGTGTTCCTCAGGGTTCTGTCCTGTCATCCACTCTTTTCCTTTTATTTGTCAATGATCTATTAAATTGCACTTCCTGCCCTATCCACTCCTATGCCGATGATTCCACTCTTCACTTCTCCACCCGCTTCACGAGACGTCCCTCTTAACATTTACTCCATGATTCACTTGGAATGGCTATGATGCACCTGACCTCTGATCTTTCAACTATTTCTGATTGGGGTAGAGGAAACCTTATAGCTTTCAATGCCTCAAAACCTCGGTTCCTTCAAATGTTTACTCGTTACCATCTTCCACACGACTATCCCCTAACGTTCAACAATACACAACTCCATCCTTCTTCTTTTTTTAACATTCTTGGCGTTTCCTTTTCTCGGATCTTTCTAGGAAATATCACATAAACCTCTTTCCAAAACAGCTTCTAATAGGTTAGGTGGGATGTATTGGCTCCGCAGTTTCTTTATACCTGCTCAGTTGCTGTCTATGTATAGGGGTCTTGTCCGTCCTTGTATGGAATACGCTTCTCATGCGTAGGGGTGGCTCACCCAACGCAGCCGTACTTGACCGGATGGATTCAAAGACTTTTCGTCTCATCAATTCCCGACCTCTAACCGACTGTCTTCAATCCCCCTCTCTTCCCAACAATGTTGCTTTACTCTCTCTTTGCTATCGTTATTATAACGGACAATGCTCTTCTGAACTTTAACTGCATGCCTCCTACTTTAAGGAGGGCACACAGTACCAAACTTTTGAAACATTTTCATTCCTTTTCTGTCCAACTCTCTAATGCAAGAGTTAATCGGTATTTTCAGTCTTTCATCTACTCAACCGGTGAACTCTAGAATAATCTTCCTCAGTCCATTTTCCCCCTGTCTCTGACCTCCAATCTTTCAAAGACGGAATATTCAGGCATTTCGAAAACCTCGGACCTTGATTTTGGGTCTCTTCTTCCTCTATGGGGGATTGATTGGCATTTTTGTGGGCATTCGCCCTTGGTCCCCTCCTTCCTGAAAATCATATGTACGTACTGTATGTACCTGATATATACATGATAATTCTGTAAAGTGAAGTTGCGTAAAAATGGAAGGAAGTGAGTGGAAAGGTGTGTGTGTCATGAAAGAAGTGAAGTTGAAAAGTTCATGGTGAAAGAGATACCTGATCATTATTGTCAGAAAATCTAGAAGAGGAAGAGCCATATATGTTATTTTAGTGAGGAGTTAATTTAGGAAACAAAATTGCAGCTGTTAAGCGTCTACAAATAAACAAATGGCACTTGTCAAATGTTATGAGTCGGGATTATCTTGGCGTTTGAGTCTAAATCTCGGGTTCTTTATTTTTTTTAATTTAGAAGTTGGCAATCTTATGTCGGTCAAAATAGGTATCTCTGTCACAACCTTTGTATACTCATTCGCAATTTCACTGGACGGTACATCTACCTTGGTGAAGTCTCAAATTTACAAGACGTAAATTTAAGCCTTCTACATAATAAATGAAGGTAATCCCTCTAGCGTCGCAACAGCGAGATCAGTGACGTCGAATGTAATTAATGAAAATTAAATATTAAAAAATAATTAGATGGAAGAGAAGTGGCGAAACGAAGAGGAAATGATACTTATGGAACAAATGAATGACGTGAAAATTAAAAAAAGTAAAATATGAAGGTTTAACGTAACTACAAAAGAGGGAAGAGATGCCGACCTCCTCCACAAACTTAAAAGCACCACGACCTGGGTAGTATGCTCTTTCTCCAAGCACCGAAGAGAGGGAGAGAGGATAGGTATCATCATCCTCGCGATGTTCCGAGAGATGACGCTGCCTCAAGTTCCCAATTCAACTTTGACCCCCCGTTACGTTTCTGAGGTCTTACGAAGCTGGTTGAAAAGTCTTGGCCCCCTGACAACCAAGCTATTTTCCTTCAGGGTTGAGGAGGTCCCTTGTCGGGCCTTTAATTTGGGAACACTACACATTCTGCCTTTCCTATTTTCCAGTGTTGTTTGAATGGTAATTGGGTTTAGTTTTAGGTTTGGTACCAGTTTTTCGATCATTTTCCATATGTAGATTATGATGTACCTCTCTCTTCTTCTTTCCAGTGAATACAGATTTATTTTACGTAGTCTTTCCCAGTAGTTGAGCTCTTTGCAGCCATCAATCTTGGCTGTGAAATGCCATTGCGTTTCTTCTAGTTTATTAGTTTCTTCCTTTTTATATGGGGACGTCAAAACTGAGCAGTATTCAAGTTTTGGTATAATCAGTGTTTTTAGCAGGGGAATCATTACTGTCCTGTCCCTTCTCTTGAACGTTCTTAATACATGTCCGGCGACTCGTTTTGCATTATTTATCGCTATCTGATTTTGTGTTTCGAATTTCGCATCATCTGTCATTATTATCCCGAGATCAATCGCTTTCGTGCTTCTCTGAATTTCCTGTCTATCTGGAGCATAATATGCAGTCTGTTTAAGTTCTTCTTTTCTACCATATCTCAAGAGCTGAAATTTCTCGGCGTTGAATGACATGTTGTTGTCTTCTGACCATTTGTATATTTTGTTCGTGTCCCTCTGCAAAGCCTCCACTTCATTTCCATCGCTGATTTTTCTGCTGATCTTTGTATCGTCTGCAAATGATGTTACTATACTGTTGCTGTTTACTCCGCTGTCAACAGTATGTCTGTTAGCATGATAATGAACAGGAGTGGGGCCAGTACTGTCCCTTGTGGTACTGAGCTGCGTACTTCCGATTCTGATGATGATATACCTTGAATTTTGACGACCTGCAGACGATCTCTAAGGAAGTTGTAGATCCATTTTCCCACTTTGCTTGTTATTCCCATATATTTAATTTTATGTGCTATTATACCATGGTCACATTTATCGAAAGCTTTAGCAAAATCTGTGTATATAACATCGTCGTTGTCATTGCCTTCCAATGCATCTAGGATATTGTTGTATTGTTCTATTAGTTGTGATAGGCATGATCTACCTGATCGGAATCCATGCTGATTTTCGTTGAATCTTTCCCGTGTCTCCAGGAAATCATAAATTTTCTCTCTAACTATTCTTTCAAATACTTTGGTGAGATGGGACGTCAATGACACTGGTCTATAGTTCTTTGCTTGAGATCTGTCCCCTCCTTTATATATAGGGACAATGTTTGCTCTTTACAAGATGCTCGGTATATATATAATATATACAGGCCGGGATCAAGGAGGGGGGGGGGCATAGTGGTCATTTGCCCTGGGGCCCCGCGATGATTTTTTTAATAGGGTCCCCCGACGAAAATATAAACATCGGTGGATGATAGATATCAGTGGTATATTGGTGGATCTTTGGATGAGTAGTGTTGCCAGATTGCCTTTTTTCAAGCTATTTGTAGCTTTTTGTGGCCAATACCTTGAAAATTTGGGCAATGGCTTATGACTTATTTTTTAGCTTATTAAAAAAAAAAAAACTCAGGGTTAAGATTTGAAATATTTACATCAAACTTTATATTACAAATCGTGGATTTCAAATCAAGTTCAATCTTTTAAGATTTTTGTCGTAATTTTGCAGAGTTTCAGTCATAATAATTGGCGACGTTATTTAGTTGAATCTACATGCAATTATGGTTCTGCTGCGCACTTCTTTTTCGTGTTAGTGAATATTTTTGATAAATTATCACTGATAGTTGTGGTAGCATTGTTCAATTACTATTCATTCATTTTTTAAATGTCTAATAAGTTAATATTTTTTAATAATTTAATTAATATATATTTAATAATTATATTTAATTAGTATATATTTAATAATAGGGTTACCATAATTTTCTTTCCTCAAACCGGAACACTTACTTAATTAAATGAATGCACACAGTGGCATAACAAATTCTTGGGGCCCACCCTGACGTAATATGCCATGGGACCCCCGAACCCATGATCCGGCCCTGTGTATATATATATATATATATATATGATGGCTAGCATCCTGAAAAAGAAAAACTATGGTATTTGTCATTTACCATTACTTATTCGGACTATAGTGGATTTAATTTTCCCAGAAGAGTTCCTTGTTCCATGCACGGTCTGTGTTTAACATATAAGTTTCTCAGGGGACCATTCTGAGTTTGTGTATATATATATATATATATATATATATATATATATATATATATATATATATATACCGTATATATATATAATGTAAAGAACGACGCTTGTGTAGAAGAGCGTTCCGCACAAGATGAGGAGGGAGAACGAGCAAATGAAAAATGAGGTACCTCCCAGGAATCGTACCCGGGATTATCTACTTGCCGGTCGGATATGCTATCCACTACACCAAGGTCCTCGATCAATCAGAAGTGGTAATTCTCCTACATACGAGCGGAATCAAATGCCCTGAGGGAGCACCTACGCATGCCGTACATATATACATTTTAACTGCAAACAACACACAGTATAATTAATGTAAAGAACGACGCTTGTGTACGTAGAGATGGAACCCGGTTTTTTACCGGTGATGAAAATTTTTAATCATCACCGAAACCGACGATAAGAACCGGTTTTCACATTTTTGCGCAAGTCTCGGATCGCTTTGGTCCATTTTCTATGAAACAAACGTTTCCAAACGTTTAAAAACAGTAATTACGTTTTGCATCGTTTCGTATCGTTTTTTGTTTGTTTATAAGTGTAAATAATTGATGCTTCAGTCTTGAATGTTATGTGGATGATTGCACATTGATCAGTTAAGATTCTAAGATTTAATACTCCATCATGTCAAAGAAATCAAATGCTTGGTATCATTTCACTCGTAAGAACAAAGAAGAAGCAGAGTGTATGACATGTCACAAAGTTTTAAAGTGTTGTGGAGGTTCTACTTCAAGGTTATCATCCCACATGAAAAAATATTCATGGCATAAACATCGACCAGATTAATCAGCCATTGAAGACACAAAGAACAGTGGAAGAGTTTGTGCCAAAAAAGTCCATAGAAGAGGAAATTTCGAAACTTGTGTGTAGATGGACTGAGTTTCCAATCAATTGCTAAAAGTGAATTCATTCAAGAAAGCCTAAGAAAGATAAAATACGACAAGCTTATCCAACTTCCCATAATGGTGTCAGAAAAATGGTGCTTAGTTTTTATGAGAAAAAGAAACATGAATTGGTCAACTACTTCAAGAATCAGGTGAGACAAAGAATCCGCTATTCATGGATGAGTATACATCTTTGCAAAACTAAAGACATATTAATATTAATGTTCATGATGAAAATCAACATTGGTCTCTTGGTCTCATGAAAATAAGTGGTTCTCTCGATAGCACCAAAACTATTGCAATCGTTAAGAAAAGATTGGAAGACTTTGGCTTGGACCTAGATAAGCATATTGTGGTTGCACCACCGACGGTGCCTCAGTAATGGTCAAATTTGGAAGAGAAATAGTGCCCGATCACCAGCAATGCATTGCACATGCTATACATCTCGCGGTTTCGGATATCTTGTATTCAAAAACTGCTGAAAATTCAGTTGAAAGGGAAAGTGACCCTATCCCTGAAGATGAAGACATCGAAGAAGATGAACACTCTGCACATGAGTTAAGCGAAGATGAGTGTGAAATTTTATGCACTGATACAATTTTTGAGTCTGACATAGATGACGTAATTGTTCTTCCAAAACTTCGAGAAGATTATTTAAAAGTAATAAATAAGGTGAGAAAAATCTACCGCATATTTCGAGTCTCCTTTGAAAAAATGAGAAATTGCAGGATTTTGTCAAAGATGAATTTAATGGAAAGGAAATGAAGCTTATCCTTGACTGTAGAAAGAGGTGGAACAGTCTTTTGGCCATGATAGAAAGATTTTTGAAACTCAAAATTTGCATTCCAAAGGCCCTCAGAGTGATACGCTCAACAGAGACGATTTCAGATGAAGAATAGAATGCTCTAAAGAGCCTCTTCGACACGCTTCGTCCACTGGAAATTGTTTTGAAGGGACTCTGTTCCGAAGATGCAAATTTGATCAAAGCGGAATCTTCCATGAAGTTCATTTTGGATAAATTTGAAAGCAAAAACAATCCTTTAGCTTTTGAACTACGTCAGTGTCTCATTGATCGCTATTCATCGAGAAGACAAACAGGAGCTGTCGCCTTGCTGAGTTTTCTCCACAATCCCGAGGTCTTGAAAAATGGATCATCAGCACCGTTCCTCTTTCCTTCAAGACAAGCACTTAAGAAGTATGCGGATCATACATTAAAGAAGCTTTTTCCAGAAGCTTGCCAGATTTCAGAAACAGACGACCAAGTCCAATCAATTGCTTCGAAACTCGAAGATTCACAATGCAGCTCAGGTCGTGAAGTAAATGATGACGATCAACTTATGAACGAGTACATGTGTGAGACGCAAACAATGAATTCAAATATTTTGAAGCTACTTTGAATAGAAGCGAAAATTTGGATCGAATGTACGAGGCGTTGCTTACAATAAAAGCCACCAGCGTAGAGTCCGAGAGAGTGTTTTCAGCTGCTGGTTTATTCGTCACAAAGATTTGATCAAGAATGTCAGATCAGACACTTAATGCTCTTTGTTTTCTCAAGTGTTATTTCAAAAATCAAGTTTGATAATAAACTTTTTAATTCAAATGTTACACATACTTGATTGAATCAATTAAAACCTTATTTCTGTTTAATATTTTGATCATTTACCTCCCTAAAAAGCATACAGAATCCCATCGGTGAAAACCGGTAAAAACCGGCCTAAAGAATATAGCGACGGTGAAAACCGGTTTTACACTTTTCGGTTATTTTCCATCCATATTGTGTAGAAGAGCGTTCCGCACAAGATGAGGAGGGAGAACGAGCAAATGAAAAATGAGGTACCTCCCAGGAATCGAACCGGGCTCACCCAATTGCCGGTCGAATATGTTAACCACTACACCAAGGACCCCGATTAGTCAGTACTCGCAATTCTCCTACATACGAGCGGAATCGTATGTAGGAGAATTGTGAGTACTGACTAATCGGGGTCCTTGGTGTAGTGGTTAACATATCCGACCGGCAATTGGATGATCCCAAGTTCGATTCCTGGGAGGTACCTCATTTTTCATTTGCTCGTTCTCTCTCCTCATCTCATCTTGTGCGGAACGCTCTTCTACACAAGCGTCGTTCTTTATATTAATTATACTGTGTTGTTTGCAGTTAAAAAATATATATATATATATATAACTTGGTTGAATGGTTTGTTCCTAGGGAAACGTAGCTTAGCGAGGAATAGAAGGACGAAAAGATGGTACATGTTTATTTACAGACGTTTCGGAAAAATTCAATTTCCATCATCAGTGCTACAAAGTTTAAAATCAAATAAAGATAAATAAATATAATGAACAAAAACATACAATATATTAAAATGAACATGCGAAAATTGAGGATAATTAGTGAGAATTAATAATGCAATTACAGTGTGCATTAAATTAAAATCAAAGATGAAATAATATAAAGTGTGAACACTAAACAAAATATAAAACAGTTAAAAAATAGGTGAAAAATGAGGAGGGTCTTACCAAATTATTAACGTAGTGAGGGACTAATTGTACAGAGGATTGGGAATGGTGGCTTGTTGAAAAAATCTATATTGGAAAGGATGGAGCCAAGCGGAATAATGTCGGATTTCTTTTTAGTATGAGAATTTATTTAGCGATGTTTAGGTTGAAAGGGGAACTGTAGTCGTTGAGGGTTGGTTGAATACCGAGTACATAAAGGGACTCAAGAATACGGAAGTCAATTAGTTGGTTGACTGAATTAACATTTTGAAATTAGAGGAAAGTAGCGGGTGGTTGTGAAGGTGGCAATGATCCCTTATTGCTGATTTGGAGGGTTTGTTCAAGGATTGCGAAGTTCTGGTGGAAACACCAACGATGCTCGTCCACTCTTGTTTGATATTGGCGAATGGTACTGCCAATATAGTTCGCTTTGCAGCGAACACAATTAAAAGCGTAGATAGTGGACGAAGCAAATGGCTGGGGTGTTTTCTCTTTATGGTTAAGGTATGATTTGATACTATTATTGTTGAAGAGAAAATGAAATTTAATTTGGAGGTAAAGCGGAGTGAGTAGAAGGCGGAGTTCTGAAAGTATTTTGTGGCTGATGTGGTCGTAATAGGGCAATGAAAAATATTTTACGTCTTTTTTAACGGTAGGAACTTTAAGGGGGTTGATAAATATTAGTAAGAAAGTTTCTGGTTGAAGATTGTAACAGATGTTTTGGGAAGGAGTTGTTAATGCTAAAATTGTGAATGAATTCTATTTCGTGGTGGAAGGATAAGTACGAAGAGCAGAGATGATAGGCGCGGTGGATTAAAATTTTGATACTGTTTATTTTATATAGCGGAGGGGTGTGGCTTAGGTAATTAGTACCTAGGCCTGTGTACGTAGGTTTTCGATATCTGGAGGTGCTGAATTTGTTGTTTTGTTTTGTTATTGTAATATCTAGGAAGGGTAGGGTGTTATTGGATTCATCTTCTTTGGTGAACTTAATGTTTTTGTGTTGGGAATTAAGGTAGTCAAGAAAATGGGGAGCGTGGTTGGCATTGTGAAAAAGGAGAAAGGTGTCATCAACGTATCTTTTATATAGGTGTGGTTTGTAATGGGTGGGGCAATGGAGTAACCAGTTATTTTCATGATGGCTGAGGAAAATGTTGGCTAAAGTGGCACTTAAGGGGGATCCCATAGCTAGTGAATCGGTTTGTTGATGAAATTGTTAGTTAAAAAAGAAATAGGTGTATGAAGAGGCAAGCATAAGCAGTTTTGTAAATTCTTGTTTAGTTAAATTCAGAACTGTGTTCGGATTGTTGGCGAAAAGGCTGTTAATACAGATATCGATGGCTTCTTTAATTGGAACGTTGGTGTAGAGAGAAACTATGTCGAAACTATGCATATGGAGGCTATTTGAGTTATTTATGGTCAATATTTCTTTAGCGAATTCGTAGGAGTTGGTGACAGAATATTCGTTTTGTGTTAGGAGGGTTAAAGTGGGTTAAAGTGGCGATCCAGTGAAAATTTCCAGATTTAAGGCCTACAATCGACGGCAAAATCCTATGTTTTTACATTAAAAATTTGTGGGTATGTGAAGGTCTTCAAAAGACCTTGCTAAGTAGTTTTTTTAGTTAAAATATTAAATTGAATTGCCTTCGTTATTTAGCGCTGCCTAATGGTAAATAAAAGGGGAAACTACCATACCGTTTTTTTCTGTTGAAGGTCGCGTCTGCTTGTAGGTCTTGTGGTTGCCTACCGCATTTCTATCTCGATGTAGGTCATTAGGTTACGCAAGGCGTTTGTTAAGTTCAGTTAACACAGGCAAATCACTATGCCTAATTACATGAAGGGATAGGCCTATCCTATAGTTTTATTAGCGTTTTTTCACTCAGAACTTGTAGGAAGATTAAACACACATTCCTTGCTTAAAACGATGCTCGTAACTAAGCAGCTCCGAGCCAATTTTCCTGTATTAAATGTTCCTTAGTTTATGGACGGAAAATTCCCAGGGGTCGGTCTTCGTGTTTTCCGTTACTTCTCTTCTCAAATTTCTCATGAGTCATTGCGATGGAAAATTTTGATACGGAAAAATGCGCTCTTCCTTGTTATGTAGGCCCAATGCCTACATATTTTGTTTTGCCTATGGCAATTTCCCCATTCCCAATAGGCTTTATCGTAACTCCTGAGGTAATGTAGTTGTTTAATACAGTAATATTGTCGGCGTGTTTTACGTCTGGGTTTAATTTAGGTTTTGCTGTGGACTGTATTGTCAACAGTATTACGTACAGGCGTGTATAGTTTTTCCATAAGCAAGATGCTTTTGTGGAATGGATTCAATAACCTCTAATTCTTTGAGAGCGTTCTGCTAGATCCCTGGGTTTGTCACAATTCACGAATGTTTTAACATACCCTATGGATAAAATATCCAAAGTGTTTAAGTCGGGTGATCGAGGTAAGCCACGTTATTAGTCCACCACGGCTTATCCACCGCTCAGAAAAGGTTGCATCTAGAAACTTGCGAACAGCAACGGTATAGTGGGGAGGCGCCCCATCTTGTTTAAAGTTTACACTCCTATGTCAACTCCAATAGCCTTTACTAAGGTGGAGAAAAAAAAAATTTCTGTAGCATGTTAATTAAAGTCGTTCACTTTAGTCCATAACATACCACACCAAACATTAACTTTTGGTGAAACGTTAACAGTGGTGAATGTTGATGTGTTTTGTGATAGTTAGCCACAACCCGAATTCTACAGTTATCTGCTGCCTTTACCAAACACGAGAAAGGTGGCTTCATAGAAAAAAGTGTCTTACTAGAAAAGCCATTAGTTTCATATTGTTGAGTAAGAACGTTACAAATTCTCACTCTTAGAGTTCAAATAACTCGTGTATTGCCTACACTTTCTACGTTTTGAAATGCGAACGTTTGCGGAGAATGCCATGAACTGTGGATTTTGCAACATTTTATTCAGCAGATACCTATCCAGTGAAGTTCTTGGAACTCTTTACAATGGTTTGTTCCTTTCATTCAGAGAGGTTTGGTTTCTCTTTATTCACGTTACTGTTCACACAAACCTTTTTACCTAAACTCAAATTAAATTTCGATGGGGCACTTCTTCATTAAACTCGCGTTGAAATCATGGTTGAGCACTGATTATGGACCCTGTTTCGTGCACAAATTTCATCAGTTGTTTTGTCAATGTAACTAAAGTCTGGCCGCCTCGGCTTGACTGGGGTTAGGCACAAATATCTAGTCTAGGCCTAAGTAATATAGACAGACCTATTGTCAATTGCCTAATAAATTTTCGGATCACCTGAAGATCAGGGCCCCCAGCCTTCGTTAGTTAGCCTTATAAGGCTAACTAACGAAAATCTCACGACCTAACCTAACCAATCGTCAAGGGCGTACAGTTGACCTAACGATTGGTTAGGTTAGGTCGTGATATTTTCGTTAGTTAGCCTTATAAGGCTAACTAAAGAAGGCTGGGGGCCCTGATCTTCAGGTGATCCAAATTTTCTAACGTCATTTGTACTGCATAATAGAGTAAACAGCTGAGAAATATAAATAACGATATTTCATATATACTGATTAAGAAAAAGGAAAGGACTGGTACCCAGTGACCAATTACAGATTGTTATTAACTGTATGATTCAGTCTCTGTATTAACAGTCAGGTTCACATGATAGAAGAGACCAACAGCTTTTCGTGGAATCCAGCCACGACTGGTTCTTACATCATCTGAACGCAGAGAATGGCCATCTTTCAACTACTGAATCACCATGACGTAAACTGGCCAGTCAGAGAACTGGTAAATAAAGGAACTCCATTACATTCATGACAAGAGCACCTTATACCCAGTGTTATGACTTACTTTTTATGTAATTACAATTACTAGTTATTGCCTCAAGTAAACAACTAATTACAGTTATTCTCTCAAAAAAGTAACTAGTTATTAGTTACTAGTTGCTGTTTAAAAACAGTAACTAGTTACTAATTACTTCGAAATTTACTTTCGACATTTTTCCTGGTTTTAGCGAGCATCTGATCTTAATAAAAGTACAGTACTTTCTCTGACAAGTAATACTTACCAAGATTGTTCACCTGTTTCAAAATGATTGCGATTTAACGAATAAACACCAATATTTTATTATATTAGCATTAGATATACACCATCTGCCAAAAAAAAGGGTTCACACTAAAAACATCCATGGAGTCAACATTTTCAAACAATCAGTATGAAACTTATACACGTGAAAGATACATAAAACATCTACCTGTAAACCAAATTTCAGTTGGAAGCCATAAAAAATAACGATTTATTAAATATTTCTCTAATAATACTACAACTGATGCTCGACAAACTAATCAAGAATCCTCTATCTCCATTTTCACTTTTGTAAATTCTAATATACGATTTTTTTTGCAGGGTTATAAAATATAGTGAATATGCCTTTTTCAGAGGAAGATAAGATTATAATTAAGCATTATAGACTAGAAAAGGGATATGGACGAACGAAACTACTCTCCGAATTCCCCAACAAAGGATGGACTGTTGGTGGTTTGGGAAAGCTTCTAAAGAAAATTGACGAGACTGAGGATATCAAAAGAAGAGAGGGAAGTGGGCGACCAAAAACTGTTCGCATACAAGACAATATTGACGACGTCGAAGAACGTATATTAAGTCAGGAAAACCAGCCAGGAACCCATATGACACCAGCTCGCATATCAGAAGAGCTACAATTATCAGAAAGTAGTATGAGACGCATAATTATTAAACAAGATCTTCAACTAAAACCTTTCAAAAGAGTGCACGGGCAAAAGATTACTCAAACTGATGAGCAGAAACGAGTTCAAAGATCAAAACAAATCTTACGGCGAGTAACATGTGATGAACTTTCAAAGGCTTTTTTCACTGATGAAAAGAGATTCACTGTGGAGCCCCCTCGGAACAGTCAAAATGACAGAGTTTACTCGCACGTCCAATGTAAGAATGAAATACTTGATAGCAGACTTTTTGCAACCAGAAGTCATTTCTCAGCTAGTGTCATGGTGTCAGTTAGCATATCAAAGTTAGGAAAAACATCCATTCATTTTATTGAGCCTGGTGTAAAAGTCAATGCCGAGTACTATCGAAATATTGTGCTGCGAAACATGCTTCCCGAAATGCAAAATCTGGCCAACAGTGGTTATCTTTTTCAGCAAGACAGAGCAACGTCCCATACAGCAATAACAACTGTGGAATACTTAAAAAATAATGTTCCAGAATTACTTGAACCTCAAAATTGGCCACCTATCAGTCCTGACTTGAACCCTGTTGACTATGGAATCTGGGAAAATTTGGCACAGATAGTTTACAGGAGCAGGGTGGGAAATGTTGATCACTTGCGTCAGCTTTTTGTGGAGAAGTGGGAAGAGATACCACAAGAGCAAATCGATCGAACCATTGATGAATTTCGTCCAAGATTGAAGGAAATTGTTGAAACAGAAAGGAAACACATTGAACAATTTTTTTGAAAGGAATTCCAAAAGAGTAAAATGTTAATTTGATTTCTTTTGTAAACTTAGAATTTAAGTTCTGTTTCGAAATTCAAAATCCCTTTTTTATTTTCATGGTTTTTTAATGGAGGCATTTCCTATATTTTATAAATCTTATGATGTATTTTATAACTAAAATGAGAATAAAAATTTTATTACCAAAGTTTTACCGCCTTTGTGGACTCGCAGAATTCGAAACTGGAGCGATGTTCACCAACAAATAAACAATCCTCATTAAATCATTAATTTTGAATATAATAATCTGAAAATTGGTGTACACATATACTGTTTACATAGTTTTACTCTGTATGAGTTTCATTATGATTGGTTAATAAATGTTGATTTCATGGCTGTTTTTAGAGTGAACGCTTTTTTTTGTCAGACGGTGTATGTTAACCGTTAACTGTGGGAGTGCCCAGTTACGAGTCGAGCCAAAAACACGGACTACGCAAAGAGATATCTCAGTTTAAAGTTTAAACCCTTGTAAGTTATATACAGGGCTGCGCAGAAATGGTCAGAAGCGAGGGCCCGTGATATTACGGGTTGCCCATCAAACGGGTTAATAAACTCGTACTGCACATAATATGTATGTCAAACAAGGCTTGTGAAAAAAAGTACCTACCAACTTTTCGCCCTCACAGAGAAAAAGTAACAGTAACTCGGCCGGAAAATTTAATTAGTTATCGTTACAGTTACTAAAAAAGGTAACGATTACTGAATAACTAGTTACGTCACAGCCCTGTTTATACCCATGTGTATTTGTACAAGATGCAATAATCCATGGTTCACTCTAAAAATGTCTCCAAGTTTAGAAGCCAGTCTTACTTACTCGAATAACTCTAAAGACCCAGGGCGAGCTACGTAGTTCGAAGGAATGTAACCGATTTCTGATGTTCTAAGGAGTTTTACCATAATCCACTCGGTTTGGCTGCAAAAGTGTAACCAAAATTAGAGAAATTGCTGAGGAAGAGAAAAATATGCCTTAGCACCTATTGAACTGTTCAAAAAGTACAAACTAATAAAAAAAAAGTTGTTAAAAAAAATGAAGATACTTTCCTGTTATCCCGGACCCCAGACTTTTTGCCGAAAATATCACAACTTAACCTAACCAATTGTCAAGGGCATACAGTTGACCTAACCGTATTTCTTGTATGTCCACAATGAGACTTTAAAAGATTATTATTAATAATAACAGAAAAACCCGTGTTTTCCTGTAAGGTAGGCTTACCATACATCCCGATTTGACCGGGACTGTCCCGGTCAAATCGGGACGTATGGTAAGCTTACTGTTAGATCAACTGTATGCCCTTGACAATTGATTAGGTTAAATTGTGATATTTTTGGCAAAAAGTCTGGGGTCCGAGATAACAGGAAAGTACCAAAATGAATAAATGCCTTTATGAACTCAACATATACTTTGAGACTACACTTTCATTCGCATCCTAATTAACTTTAAGATCGTATAATTCTATGGACATCCTACGGAAAGATACTTGATGAAGTCTAGATATGCAACTTTTGATCGCATTTAATTATAATGTTTCAGACCAACAAAGACCCTAGGATCCACTCATGGCTGGTCTACCTAACTGTGTTCGTAATTGTGTATTGTGCATGTCCTCCGTGGTGGCGGAGGGGACCTACAATTTTACGTGGGTTCCGAACCACAAGAACATAAGAAATTTTTACTGAACATAAGAAATTTTTACATAACAAGAAATTTTTACAGAACATAAGGGTGCGAAGGTTGGTAAAATTAATGTAATATTACATACTGTATATGCACAAATGAATATATATTAGCGCAGGGGATAATAGATTACATTACACCAGAAAAAAATAACTGCTGGATCTCGTATTCAAGAATAATATTCAAGAATAATACCAACTTAATCAATGATATAAAAATAACACCAACAAATATCTCAGACCATAACATTATCGCGGTATTCACTAATATGGCGAGAGCGCTAAAAGAAAATACTCATCCTGTACTGAAGAAAGAAGCAAATTTGAGATTGTTAACCTAAACTGTAAGACTATAAATTGGGAAGAAATCAGTTTCCATATGGCACAAATAGAGTGGGAAACAGTCTTAGAGGATAAAAGAACCGAATAAATGCTAATAATCTTGGAAAAAAAAAGACGCTGTAAATCTTAGAAAAATATGTCCCGAAAGTACAGCCAAAGGGAAAGAGGAACTATTTCGAGAGGCAAAAGCGAACACTATTCTGTAAAAGGAGAAGAGTAGTTACGAAGTTAATTAACTGTATAGACAACAACACCAGAAAAGTGATACAAGTAAAATTGGAGAGTATAGACAAAGAAATACAAACCCAAATTAAGGGCCATTCAGAGAGAAACGTGAAAGATGCAATAAAAGATAATCTAAAATAATTCTATAGTTTCGTGAAAAGAAAAACAAAAATGCGAGTCATTATCGCACCCTCAAGAAAAGAAAATAATGAACTGACAGATGAGCTAGAGGAAATATCTGAAATGTTGAGAGGTCAATATGAATCAGCTTTCAGTACCCCAAGAAGAGACAAAGCAGTACCTCACAAAAATAACTTTTTTGAAGAGGAATTAAATGAGGAGTGTATAACCGATTTTGAATTTACCCCAGAAGATATAGCGAGAGCTATAGGACAAATGAAATAATATTCAGCTGTATGTTCGGATAAATGGAATGCCTTGTTGATTAAAAATTGCAAGAACAAAATAGCTACACTTCTTTATTGGATATGGAAAAGATCCCTGGACACAGGAGAAATATCGAGCATACTAAAAAGAGCGAACATTGTTCCTATACATTCAGAGAGGGATAGGTCTCAAACAAAGAACTACAGACCGGTGTCACTGCACCTCACCAAAATATTTGAAACAAAAATATTTGAAAGGATAGTTAGGGAGAAAAATATGACTTTTTGGAGAGAGGAAAAATTCAATGAGAACCAGCACGGATTCCGATTAGGAAGATCACGCAAATCACAACTAATAGGACACTATAACAATATTATAGACGCACGGAACAATATTAGACCTACTCCTATTCTTTATCATGCTGACATACATAGAAAATGAAGTAACCGACAACAGTATACTAACATTCTTTGCTGACGATAAAAAGATCAGCAGAAAAAGTGGCAATGAAGAAGGGGTGAAAGCCCTACAGAGGGACACAAACAGAAAATACAAGTGGTCAGAAGACAATAACAAATTTTAACACTATGTCCCAGGTAAACAGGAAATTCAGAGAAGCATGAAAACAAAAGATTTACGGGTAGTAATGACCGATGATACAAAATTTGAAACACAGAATCAGATAGCGATAAACAAAGGAAAATGAGTTACGGGACAGCTACCGAGAACCTTCAAAAGAACGGATGAGAAGGTAATGATTCCCCTGCTGAAAACACTGATCATACCAAAACTTCAATACTGTTCAGTCTTGTCGTCACCATAAAAAAAAGAAGTTAATAAACTAGAAGAAATCCAAAGAAATTTCATAGCCAAGATTGATGACTGCAGAGAACTCTACAACTGGGAAAGACTACGTAATTTAAATCTGTATTCGCTAGAAAGAACGAGAGATACACTATAATTTACATATGGAAAATGTTCGAAAAACTGGTACCAAACCTCAACCTAAACCCAGTAACCATCCAAACAACACAGGAAAATAGGAAAGGCAGAATGTGTAGTGTTCCCAAACTAAAGGCCCGGCAAGGGACACCCTGAACACTGAGGAAAAATAGAATGGTTGTTAGGGGGCAGAGACTTTTTAGTCGGCTTTCAAAGCCTAGAGGCGGGACACCAGCTTGACATTTGTTTGAAGAGAGACCGACACACGAAACTTTAACCAGGTTTACCAGGTTTATATATATATATAGTTGTGATATTTCGAGGTGAACTGATGGTTTTCTTTTCAACTAAACTCTTTCTACTAAATACTAAATTAAGTGACTCATTACTCGGCTGTTTAATTTGTGTACATCATAGTGGTTATAAAGTGTCAGTGCATTCCCATTGACAATTTATTAAAAAAATTATTACAAAAACATGGGAGTTCTATTCGCTTTAATAATTAAATTTAAAAAATAGTGCTGAAATTTTATTGCTTGTTTCTTCTGTTTCAGGAATTAACGAGCCTTTTAAACGCCAAAATATACTGAAGATCTTATCCTTACAGAAAACTTGCGACTGTAGGAAAATTATGGTGCAAAAAAAAATGATAATCGATTTCCCGAATGAAAATTGAACAAGAAGTTGAGTAGAAAAAGTGATTCGAAAAATTGCTAAAACTAGTTGTATTGTTTGAAAGGAAGGGAATGTTCGGCTTCGCACTGCACCCATTGAAGGAAACGTGAAAGTCGTTGTAAACCTGATTTGCAGTCAAGAAGGCCAACCTGGAACAAACAAATCTCCAAGAGAAATTGAAAGAACAACCCGCATTTCACGAAGTACTGTGCGCAGAATCGTCAAACATGATTTACGCACGAATCTTTTCAAACGAATGAAAGTCCACCATCTCACATATCCTAATGAGCAGAAGAGGATAACATGCTGCCAACATTTGTTAGCAAGATCCTGCTCATACTGTTAGGCGAATTTGGCTCAGTGACGAGAAAACGTTTACCATTTCAACTCCGGTAAACACTCAAAACGATCGGGTGTATTCAAGAGCAGCAAAAAAGATTCATGTGTCTCCGGAGAAGCTCTTGCGAGAGCGTTTCACTTTTACCCAGAAATTTAGGGTATCCGCTTCCATTTCAGAACTTGGGAAAATCTCTCGTTTTCGTTGAACGAGGGGCGTACTATTAATTAATCCTCGAGAAGTATTTGCCCGTCATTCATGATAAATCTGCAGAACGATTCACCATCCAACAACATAGGGCAACTAGTCACACAGCAAACTCGACTGTTTTCTTTAGACTGATGTTCCGGACTTTATTGAGAAAGAAGATTGGCCTCAGAATAGTCCAGAATTAAATCCACTTTAATATTTTTGGCGTTTCCTTTTCTCGTGATCTTTCTTTGAAAGATCACATATACTCTCTTTCTAAAACAGCTTCTAAGAGGTTAGTTGTGCTGTACCGCCTCCGCAGTCTTTTCATCCCCGCTCAGTTCCTCTCTCTGTACAGGGGTCTTGTCCACCCCTGTATGAAGTATGCTTCTCGTGCATGGGGTGGCTCAACCCACACAGCCGTACTTGACGGGATGGAATCAAAGACTTTTCGTCCCATCATTTCCCCGCCTCTTACTGACTGTCTTCAATCCCTTTCTCTTTGCCGTAATGTTGCCTCACTCTCTCTTTACTCTCGCTATTATAACGGACACTGCTCTTCTGAACTCTCTAACTGCATGCCTTCTCCGGTAAGGAGATCACGCAGCACTAGACTTTCGACACTTTCTCAGTCCTTCTCTGTCCAACTCTCTAACGCGAGGGTTAATCGGTATTTTTAATCTTTCATCTTCTCAACCAGTCAACTCTGGAATAATCTTCCTCAATCCATCTTTCCCCCTGTCTCTGACCTCCAATCTTTCAAAGGCAGAGTGTCTAGGCATCTCGAAAACCCTGGACCTTGATTTTGCCTCTCTTCTTAAGGGGAGAGGGCACTTTGCCGGCCATTATCCCTTGGCCTCTGCTTCCTGCATAATATATTTAAATATATATATGTTACGGTTTTTTCGCGAAATCGGTCTTTCTGCAAATTCTTCGGTCAGTTTGCAAAGAAACCAAACCAATAGTAATTTTACAAAATGACCTTAAATGTTTGATCATTTTGCAAAGACACAAAAATCGGTCAATTTGCAAAATCGCCAATAATCTTGTCGGTGTATTTGCAAACTCTCTTGTTCTAATACTGCAGAACCTTCTAGCTCCTAACCTAACATGGCCGTAACTACCTATGAGGTCACCGAGGTCCGGACCTCGGTAATTATTTCCTAAAAAAAAAAAGAGACTGAACCGTTCTCCGTGCAGCTTTAATAAAAGTATTTTTGCTAACAGGTCCCTTTGTACAGTATTTATAAATTATAGACAAGGATTTTGTGTTTAGTGTATAGCTTGGGTTGTATTTGTAGATGTCATTTTGGTCTGAATTTTGCTCGTCCCGCCGCGCTCGAAAAAAATCTGGACCTCACTAATTTCTAAACCCTAGTTACGGCCCTGTAACCTAACCTAACCTAACCTAACCAACAGTGTCATTGTGGTTAGGTTAGGTTAGGTTAGGAGCTAGAAGGTTCTACAGTATTAGAATAAGAAATTTTGAAAATACACCGACAAAATTATTGGTGATTCGGCAAAGTGGCCGATTTTTGTGTGTTTTTTGCAAATTGACCGATTTTTGTGTGTTTTTGCAAAATGATCAAACATTTAAGATCATTTTGTAATGTTACTATTGTTTTGGTTTCTTTGCAAACTGACCGGAGAATTTGCAAAAAGACCGATTTCGCGAAAAAACCGTAACATACATATATATACACACACACAAACTATATATATATAAGGTCATAAGTATAAGGTCAAGGTATATATATATATATATATATATATATATATATATATAATTTATATATATATATATATATATATATATATATATATATATATATACACACACACACAAGTATATATACAAGTAAAAATCTTGTTATATATATATATATATATATATATATATATATATATATATATATATATTATATATATATATATATATATATATATATTTTTTTTTTTTTTTCAACAAGATTTTTACTTGAAATTGGCAATAGGTGTTAAACGAGTTGTACTACATAGTGCAGTATTTTAATGAACATAAACAACCCTCAGCCGAAGTTATTGACAAATTAAACGAAGGACTTACTTTTTTGGCCCACCATATACAGCAGTATACCTTTCCTTTCAACCTTTCAAATGTTCCGTGCGATGATTCCTCATTTCACGAAGGTCAAGCGTGTCGCCCCTCCTCTCCAGTTGGCCGCCTGGTGAAGTAGTGAGTTGGTTTCTTGTACTCTCCACCTCACATAGCCAGGTACGCCCGGCTCATCAGAGATTGTTCTGAACAAAGCGTCTAATCTTCCTTTGAAGATGTCCACCGCAACACCACTCGTGTTCCTTAGGTCTTTGGGCAACTGATTAAACAGACTTGGACCTCTCGCAACAAAACTCTCTTCTTTCAGGGTTAAGGATGTTCCCTGTCTAGCCTTTAATTTGGGAACACGACATAGTCTTCCTTTTCTACTTTCCACTGTTGTTTGGGGAGTTACAGGGTTCAGAGTAAGATTAGGGACTAGTTTCTCCATTATTTTCCAAGTGTAAATAATGGTGTATCTCACTCTTCTCCTTTCCAGTGAATATAGGTTTAATTCGCGTAACCTTTCCCAGTAATTTAGTTCTTTGCACCCATTGATCTTGGCTGTGAAGCTTCTCTGAATCCCTGCTAGCTGTCTAATGTCTTCTTTTTTAGATGGGCATGTTAGGACCGAGCAGTATTCCAATTTGGGTATGATCAATGTTTCCAGTAGAGGAATCACTATATTCCTATCCCTTCGTTTAAAGGTTCTCAGTATCTGCCCAGTTATTCTCTTTGCGCTGTTTACTGCTATCTTATTTTGTGTTTCTTTTTTTCAAATATTTTAGTGAGATGAGACGTAAGTGACACTGGCATATAGTTTTGGGCCTCGGATCGATCTCCTCCTTTATACTAGGGGCACTCAATATATTTTACCCCACCCTTTTTTCTTAGCTGAAATGTTTTTGGGGCCGTACGTTTGAACTTTCTGCGCTTCACAAAACCGGATTTTTCCAGTTTGAACCTCCAGTTTAAACGCCCTTGTATAAAACTGATGGTTAACGCAGTTTCAAAAATGACGTCTGACAGTGATGTGCGTCGTAAACAGAGATCTGTTATCGAGTTCTTAACCGCAGAGAAGGAAACAGTTGGAAATATTCACAAACGTCTACAAAACGTTTACGGAGATGCTGTTGTTGATCGAAGCACAGTTGGACGCTGGTCTAAACGTGTGAGATCATCGGAGAGAGGGAGAGCCAGCCTCGATGATGAGCCACGCAGCGGTCGCCCGGCATCGGCTGTCACATCTCACACTGTGCAATGTGCTAGCAGCATCATTCGATCAAATCGGCGTATCACTGGCGCTAGGAATTAGTGAAGGAAGTGTGAATACGATAATTCAGCAACTGGGATATTCAAAAGTGTGTTCACGGTTTGTTCCTCGCGAACTGACTGAAGATCAAATAGCCCAAAAAAAAGAAATTGCTTCTGAGTCGTTGGTTCGATACGAGAGAGAGAAGGGGATGACTTCCTTTTACGATTTGCGACTGGGGATAAGACTTGGGTACACCACTTTGAACCTGAAACAAAACGCCAATCCATGGAGTGGCATCACGCAGACTCCCCACGCAAGAAAAAGTTCAAAATGGCTCCCTCTGCAAGAAAGGTTATGGCCACCATCTTCTGGGACATGAAAGGGTTGATTCTGATGGACATTATGAAGAAATGACAAACAATCAACTCAGAGGCATATATTGCTACCCTACAGAGACTCCAGAGATGTATAAAGCGAGTTCGACCGGAGAGAAAACTGGAAGACGTCCTTCTTTTGCACGATAACGCAAGCCCACACAACAGTTTGCAAACAAGATAGGCCATCACAAAAATGCGCTTGACTGTTTTATCCCAGCCTCCATACAGCCCAGATCTGGCACCTTCAGACTTCCATTTGTTTGGGCCAATGAAGGATGCTATTCGTGGAAGAAAGTTTCAGAGTGACGATAAGGTTGTTGAGGAGGTTAAGAGGTGGCTCCAGCGGAACCCAGCGGACTTTTACCAGCAAGGAATAAAGGCCCTTGTTTCGAGGTGGAGGAAAGCCGTAGAAAAGGATGTGGAAAAATAAAAACTTGTGAAAAAGGTATGTAACTGCTTGTGTACAGAATTTCTGGAACTTAAAGGAAACTTGGAAAGAAAAAAAAAGGTGGGGCAAAATATAATGAGTGGCCCTCGTATATTGGGACTATATTCGCGCTCTTCAGGAAGCCCGGTATTTCTCCCGTGTCTAGTGATCGTTTCTATATCCAATATAGGATATAGGAGCTCAGCGATTGCATTCTTGCAGTTTTTGATCAGTGTGGTATTCCATTTGTCCGGTCCTGCCGCTGAGTGTGCTTTTAGTTTCCCTATAGCTTGTGTAATATCATCTGTCGTAAAGTCGAAGTCCGTCATACTTTCCCCTTGTAGTTCTTCAAAGAACGCGTTTCTGTCGCATATCAGTTTGTTAGTTTTTGGGATACTGAAAGATGATTCGTAGTGAGCTCTTAATATTTCAAATACTTCTGTTAGATCATCAGATAAAGCACTGTCATCGTTTTTCATAGGTCCAATAGTCGCATGGTTTTTCGACTTCCTTTTTGCAAAATTATAGTAGTACTTTGAGTTAACCTTTATCGCTTCTATCGCGTCGTCTTCTTTCTTCTTTTTATGTATGCTTCTCAATTAGTTCCTGTATGACGCAATCGATACTCTGCAGTTTATCATTTAATATTTTTCTGATGTTGTTATCTTTACATTTACTTAATTTTGCAGTCACTCTTTTACTCTTTCGGAACAATGACCTCTTTTGTCTCTCGAACCTGGTTCTTTTTCCTCTTTGTTGTGTTGTTATATATATATATATATATATTATATATATATATGATGAATAAAACCACGAAGGAAGGAAACACAGATGGTGCTCAAACGCTTTCGTCTAATGACATCCTCAGGAACACTGAAGTACATAAAGAATTACAGCCTATTTATAGGTTACAGAAAGAGAATATATATATATATATATATATATATATATATATATATATATATATACACAATAAACGGAGAAACGAAATTAAAGGATTGTGGAAGGGGGCACACAAAATTTATAAGGAAAACTATCGATTTTTAGCACAAGATTAAGATTTGTTTCCAAACATGTTATAGATAAAAAAAAGAAAATAAATAAAATATATATATATATACAAATTTATACTGGAAATCTGCCCAAGTTTTAGCACTCTGCTCTTTTTGTATATAAAAATTGAACAATTATCGATTTTAGCACAAGATTAAAAGATTTGTTTCCAAACAATGTTATAGATAAAAAAAAAATATATATATATATATATATATATATATATATATATATATACAAATTTATACTGGAAATCTGCCCGGGTTTTAGCACTCTGCCCTATTTTTTTGTATATAAAAATTGAAAAATAAGTTATTAGGGTGGCATACCAATTTTTTACCAAAGATTTAGCGTTCTACCTTTCTTATCTAAATCTGTTCTGAAGGAATTCAAAACAACAGGATCGAGTTGAAAAAGACCTTTGCTTATGTTGAAGTTATTTGTTAGTTGGATAATGGCAGACTCAAGAATATTTCTATTAACAATGTTGCTAGAGTGGAATAAAACTGAAGCATTATTCCAATCAATACAGTGGGATAACTCTGACAAATGGACAAAAAGGGCACTTGGCAATTGTCCTGTTCTAACGGAATATTGATGCTGTTTTATACGTGTGTGCAAATCCTTTCCCGTCTGACCTATGTAAAAGGAATCACATTGTTTACAACCAATTTTATAGATGATGCCTGAATTATTGGTAGGGCTATTTTTTACTATGATATTTTTCACAATATTGTTATATGAAAATACTACATTAATATCCAAAAGTTTAAATACATTAGCAATGCCTAAAAAGCCCGGGAAAAATGGAAGTACTAAAATATTTTTTGACAAAGAACGAGTGTTATTATTGACGCGATAGAAAGTTCGTTTTGCCTTGTTGAGACAAGATTCCATAAACGCAGAAGATGGATAACACAGATCACTTCCAATACCGTTGATTTTTTCTAATTCGGCATCGATGTATTCCGGACTGGCGATCCTAAGGGCGCGGAGAAACATTGAAGAAAAAATGGCCTTCTTAGTGGGGGTGTCATGTCCCGAGTAAAAGTGTACGTAGGACAAATTGTTTGTTTTTTTCCGATAGATACTAAACTTAAAACCTGGGCTTTCCCTATGTACACGCACATCCAAAAATGGGATTGAATTGTCTTGTTCCACTTCTAAAGTAAACTTAATAGAGGGGACTTGATCATTTAACTGAAGGAGGAGGTTATCCAGGTCACGATTCATGGGCCAGATACACAAAATATCGTCGACGTACCACAACCAAGGGATGCCAACCCCCAGGATTCTCGGAATGTAAGTAATTTCGAAAAACTCCATATAAATATTGGAGAGGAGGGGCGACAAGGGGTTGCCCATGGCCATCCCGAAAACTTGTTGATAATACTCGTTATTGAAAGTGAATTTACAGTCTTTGATGCAAAGCTTAATAAGTTCCAAAACAATGTGTGAAGGTAGTGGCAGGTCATACTTATGTAATTCTTGGGACAGAAAGACAAGCATATCGTCAATCGGCACTTTTGTAAACAATGAACAAACGTCAAAACTGATCAATCTATCGTTAGTTTCAGTACGTGCATTATTCAATTTTTCAGTAAGATCCATGGAATTTTTTACATGTGAATCAGAGATAGTTCCAAGAATGGGGGACAAGACTTTGACAAGCCATTTGGAGAGTTTATAAGTAATAGAGCCCACCGAGCTAATAATAGGGCGCATAGGGTTGCCAGGTTTGTGGGTTTTAATGAGACCGTAAAGGTAGGGCAGAGAAGGTGAAGTGGACATGAAAAGCGGAATTAAGTCCTTATGATCTTTGAGAATGCGTTTCAAGCCGCTATTAAATGATTTGATGACGTCATCCTGCGGGTTCTTCCTAAGTTTGCTGTATGTGGCGGGGTCCTGGAGAAGCTCTTTCATCTTTCTGATGTAGTCCACTTTGTCCATAATAACTATGGTGTTAGCCTTGTCTGCTTTAGTAATATGGAGCTCCCCATCTTTTTTCAATTGTGAGAGGCTATTGCGAAAACGTTTAGGAAAGTTATCTTCGTAATTACTAATCGCCGCACTATAAACGAGGCCTTTAACTATGTTAAACAAATACTGAGGGAGATTACACTGTTTTTCAAAACAAGCGAGACTGTAACAAATTTGTAAAGCCGAAGGTTTTTTAACAATAAAAGAGGACATACCATATCCAAGGGCACTTTTTGCATCGTCACCTTCACCTTCTCTGCCCTACCTTTACGGTCTCATTAAAACCCACAAACCTGGCAACCCTATGCGCCCTATTATTAGCTCGGTGGGCTCTATTACTTATAAACTCTCCAAATGGCTTGTCAAAGTCTTGTCCCCCATTCTTGGAACTATCTCTGATTCACATGTAAAAAATTCCATGGATCTTACTGAAAAATTGAATAATGCACGTACTGAAACTAACGATAGATTTATCAGTTTTGACGTTTGTTCATTGTTTACAAAAGTGCCGATTGACGATATGCTTGACTTTCTCTCCCAAGAATTACATAAGTATGACCTGCCACTACCTTCACACATTGTTTTGGAACTTATTAAGCTTTGCATCAAAGACTGTAAATTCACTTTCAATAACGAGTATTATCAACAAGTTTTTGGGATGGCCATGGGCAACCCCTTGTCGCCCCTCCTCTCCAATATTTATATGGAATTTTTCGAAATTACTTACATTCCGAGAATCCTGGGGGTTGGCATCCCTTGGTTGCGGTACGTCGACGATATTTTGTGTATCTGGCCCATGAATCGTGACCTGGATAACTTCCTCCTTCAGTTAAATGATCAAGTCCCCTCTATTAAGTTTACTTTAGAAGTGGAACAAGACAATTCAATCCCATTTTTGGATGTGCGTGTACATAGGGAAAGCCCAGGTTTTAAGTTTAGTATCTATCGGAAAAAACAAACAATTTGTCCTACGTACACTTTTACTCGGGACATAACACCCCCACTAAGAAGACCATTTTTTCTTCAGTGTTTCTCCGCGCCCTTAGGATCGCCAGTCCGGAATACATCGATGCCGAATTAGAAAAAATCAACGGTATTGGAAGTGATCTGTGTTATCCATCTGCGTTTATGGAATCTTGTCTCAACAAGGCAAAACGAACTTTCTATCGCGTCAATAATAACACTCGTTCTTTGTCAAAAAATATTTTAGTACTTCCATTTTTCCCGGGCTTTTTAGGCATTGCTAATGTATTTAAACTTTTGGATATTAATGTAGTATTTTCATATAACAATATTGTGAAAAATATCATAGTAAAAAATAGCCCTACCAATAATTCAGGCATTATCTATAAAATTGGTTGTAAACAATGTGATTCCTTTTACATAGGTCAGACGGGAAAGGATTTGCACACACGTATAAAACAGCATCAATATTCCGTTAGAACAGGACAATTGTCCAATGCCCTTTTTGTCCATTTGTCAGAGTTATCCCACTGTATTGATTGGAATAATGCTTCAGTTTTATTCCACTCTAGCAACATTGTCAATAGAAATATTCTTGAGTCTGCCATTATCCAACTAACAAATAACTTCAACATAAGCAAAGGTCTTTTTCAACTCGATCCTGTTGTTTTGAATTCCTTCAGAACAGATTTAGATAAGAAAGGTAGAACGCTAAATCTTTGGTAAAAAATTGGTATGCCACCCTAATAACTTTTATTTTTCAATTTTTATATACAAAAAAATAGGGCAGAGTGCTAAAACCCGGGCAGATTTCCAGTATAAATTTGTATATATATATATTTTTTTTTTATCTATAACATTGTTTGGAAACAAATCTTTTAATCTTGTGCTAAAAATCGATAATTGTTCAATTTTTATATACAAAAAGAGCAGAGTGCTAAAACTTGGGCAGATTTCCAGTATAAATTTGTATATATATATTTTATTTATTTATTTTTTTTATCTATAACATTGTTTGGAAACAAATCTTAATCTTGTGCTAAAAATCGATAGTTTTTCTTTATAAATTTGTGTGCCCCCTTCCACAATCCTTTAATTTCGTTTCTCCGTTTATTATATATATTTTTTCTCTTTCTGTAACCTATATATAGGCTGTAATTCTTTATGTACTTCAGTGTTCCTGAGGATGTCATTAGACGAAAGCGCTTGAGCACCATCTGTGTTTCCTTCCTTCGTGGTTTTATTCATCATAAATATTTTTCACGTGTTACTTTCGTGAAATAATTTTCATATATATATATATATATATATATATACACTGTAAATGAACACACTACTGCAAATTTTGTTATTCTGAAGTATGCTCACGAATCGAAAGGCCGGATTGGAATGAGAGGACAGGAAACAGATATTAGATTGTGGTCAGAATAGTCCAACGGAGAAAAGAGCTTAACAGAGTAAGAAGAAGAATAAGTGGTGAGAAATAAATCCAGAATGCTGGGCCTATCTCAAAGGCGATCGGGGATACGAGTAGGGTGCTGTACAATCTGCTCTAGGTCATTTAAGAGAGAAAAGTTGTAAGCTGGTTCACCAGGGATGTTAGTGAAATGGGAGAAAAGCCAAAGGTGGTGAAGAACATTGAAATCTCCTAAAATGGAATGGCCAGTGTTTGTTTCACTTTTCTGTTCTTAACTCTCCAGTGTCATAACTACCACTTTTTGTGTTTGATTTTGAAGTTTGAGACTGACAATAATAGATGAATCGATGAATGTGCTCTGTTAGTCAGAATTTGGACTGTTCTTCATAAAATTCTTCGGTGTTCTCCCACTCATCGAGGATTTTTTTCAGGCAGGGGAGTGGAAGGCTACAAAGGTGTTTGTATGAAACTAACTGCACTGATACTTAACTATATTGGTTCCAAGCTTAGAAATATTGAAATAAATGCGAAAAACTGACTTCGAGGCAAGAATTCGTTTGTCTGTTTGTCTAATGCCGATTCTGATGTTCTGAACTGGATTCATCTTTAAATATGTATCTCTCTCCGATATATATACACACATATATTTATTGTACAAGGCCGTACGCAAGGGGTGGTTTTGAGGGTTCAACCCCCCCCCCCCCCCCATTGAGAAGAAACGGGACAATGTACCAAGTGACTCAGCCACTGACTACTACAGAATTTCCATGTTCATTCCGTTCATCAAATTATTTATCACACATCTTGAGGATCGCTTTATCAAACATGAAGCGATTCTGTCAACTTTCAGCATTTTTTTCCAAAAAAGGATGAAATTTTTTATGAAAACGCTTGTGAGAGTCTGGCAAGCATATGAACGCATTTTACAAATCAGTAAAGAAGAGTGGGGGGGAAGTATTGATGTGGAGGAGGAAAATGACGGAAGCAAATGTCAACAGGTCATGAGGAAGATGTTAAGAAGTGGAGAAAGAGGTTGATGGCTCAAGGCAAAGACATGTTCAATGTGTTGCAAGCATTGCAGACATGCAATACTGAAATATTTCCGAGAGCACTGTACATACACTTTTGAGGGTGCTAGCTGTACTCCCAGTAACGATCGCAAGCGCCGAACGATCTTCCTCTACACTTAGGAGAATACAAACGTATCTCCGGAACAGCATGTCCGAGAATCGTTTGAATGGTCTCGCTGCTCTTAACATTTATCGGGACCTCAGCATCAGTGTTGATGAAATCCTAAATGATTTCATGAAATCTATTCGACATTTGCAATAGTTGTAAAATGCAAAATAAAATACCTTTTTATTAAATCTATTTTTTAAGACTTCCTGAAATTTTCCAGATTTGCGTTTTACTTTACAATAATGATTAGAATAACGTTAACGCACTAAAATATGTGTCACCATATGATCACAAGTATTAAACAATTACATTGTTATCTTAAGCGAATGAAACCCGGTCATAAAGAAATTTTCGATTTCTGACCCCCCCCTCCCCCATGCAGAAATCCTGCGTACGGCCCTGTTATTGTATAAAATAATGGTGATATCCCTCAGGGTTCTTTTCTGTCACCTCCTCTTTTCCTTTTATTTATCAGTGATCTATTATGTCGCACTTCCTGTCCTAGCCACCCCAATTATGATGATTCCACCCTTCACTTCTCCACCCGCTTCACAAAGCGTCCTTCTCAACAGTCACCGCAGGATTCACGTAGGATGACTATGGTGCGCCTGACCTCTGATCTTTCTCCTACGAGTATCTCTGATTGGGGCAGAGAAAACATTTGGCTTTCAATGCTTCAAAATCTCAGTACCTTCATCTGTCTGCTCGTTACAACCTTGCTCACGACTACACCCTTATCTTTAACAATGCACAACTCAATTCTTCCTCTTCTCTTAATGTTCTTGGTGTTTCCTTTTCTCATAATCTTTCTTGGAAACACCACATATACTCTCTTTCCAAAACAGCTTCGAAGAGGTTAGGTGTGTTGTACCTGCTCCACGGTTTTTTCACCCCCGCTCAGTTGCTGTCTAAGTACAGGGGTCTTGTCCACCTCTGTATGGAATAAGCTGTGTGGGTTGAGTCACCCTCAACCCACACAGCTTTACTTGACCGGATGGAAACAAAGGATTTTCGTCTCATCATTTCCCCACCTCTTACTGACTGTCTTCAATCCCTCTCTTCGTTGCAATGTTGCCTCACTCTCTCTTTACTGTCGTTATTATAACGGATACTGCTCTTCTGAATATATACCCTATAATCTATATGTGTACAGTTGAGTCGATTTGAGATTCGATTCGATTTGAATTGTTTGGGATGATTTGATTCGAGATTCGATTCGAAAAAAAAATTGTGATTGGCAAGGCCCTACTCTTTCTCGCGATGAATACCTAATTATATGCATGTCATTTTTATAAGCACATGTAGAAGCACCATGAATGCTTCACTTCTGAAGGATAAAAAAAAGAAGCCAAAATACTTACTCCACTTTTACAACTTGCATGTTGTCATACTTTCTGAAGTTCAACTCCTTCCCCGATTGAGCATCAAAATCATAAATAGCCACGACAATATGATCTACGGCGAAAGTGAGATTGTACGGCCCTCTTCCTTCTTCTCCTCCTCCTTGAAAGACTAAAAAAGGAAATGGTGTATCATTAAATTTCTTGATATTCCAAAAAGGATAAGAATAGCTACAAAAGAATAGCTTTTCACTCCATCTTAGACCTACAGTTTAACGTGGAATCCGAACCACGCCACACCAGCATCCCAGCGTCTTAACCACTAGGCCACCCAGGGTACCCATTTATCTACCAACTACTTTCTTTATTGTGTGGAAGGATGAACAGCTGGGTTTTGCTGCGCGCCGGCTGCCGTCACCGGGTCTCGATCCCGGGGCCGATGGATTCGTAGTCAGCGACGCTAACCACTACACCACCGATTATAAGATTAGATTTCGTTGAAATCACCACACGATTTCCTGTACTGATAATATTTTACGTTATTATATATATATATATATATATATATATATATATATGAAGTGCGGGAATCCCCAATATTTATCGTTCGTATTTGGCAGACAGAAGTTTCGGTAACGAATTTCCAATTTGAGTGCTTTAAAGACATTATACGATTGAATTATCGATGAATCGGTACAGAATTTAAATTCTGTACCGATTCATTGATTTGTTGTACCTGGTATTCCATACATTAAAACCAAGCTCACCCTCTCGTCTATTGTTAATTTGCAGCCATTCCCTACCGAAAGAAAAAAAAATATATTCTCATATTATAATCAACACTGAAAATTCCTATGATGCGCGACTTTTGCGCCACCCTGTATATAAAAATACTAAGAACAATAATAATGAAATGATGCATTGCAAAATAAGTAGGTTAAAAATTGTTAAATGGTGAAAAGTTAAAATATAAATAAAACCTTACTCTGGACATCCGAATATGTATTTTACTAACTTATATGCAGTTATTAACACTTCACTATGGTAAAACATAAAAATTATGAAATTTAAAAACATTATCTCGTAATAGAGAGGTCGTAGGCCCATAACCATTTCAAGTAGGTTTAATTTTCTGGATACGATTGATTGTTCCGTGTTAGGTGGCTGTATCACCTCCTGAGGTCATACGAGTACGTCTTCTGGATATGCGAGGACTCTAAATTGAGGAGGTTTTTAACTTGAGTATTTATATACAGCAGGGGTCCCCAACCTATTCAATGCGGCGAGCACCAAGTTATTTTCTAGAATATCAAGCGAGCACCACTCTACTTTTTGCAAAAATAAAGAATAATCAGAAATAAAAAAAACCGAACGTTAGCGTTAATACATAATAATTCTTATGTTTTAATACATTTAAGAGAAAAAGAAGAAAACGATTTTTAAAAAATTTAATTCCTTTTACAAAACATTTGCAAACAGACCATTACAAAACTTTTACAAACCAACAACTTCCTTTTATCTAACTAACTTAATAGATATGCAACAGTATTTTGAATATGCTAAAGTACCTCACATAATAAGAAAAAAACTGTTTTTACAGTACAGCAATCGTTAACTGACATGTGACAGTTCTGAGATCAGGTGACATTTTCACATTACTGTGAAAATGAAGCAAAATAAATGGACAAGGTGATGCACTAAAACTAGAACGGGTGCTCGCGAGTACGATTTTAAGAATTGTAGGAGAGCACCGTCAGTGTGTCCAAGAGCACAGTGGTGCTCGCGAGCAACAGGTTGGGAACTCCTGGTATACGGTGTTCATAATTTGAAAAGAGGAAGGGTCATTGGGCGTAATGCGGAGCGAGACAGTCATCTCTTATCTCGAAGGTTTATTTAGAGGGCGTGGTGCGTGGCTAGAAACTCCTCGATGGTTGTCTATCAGTAGGATGGACGCAAAATGGGAGAGTGCAGGAATGTTACAATGCAATTGCACATGTTGATCAATGTTGCAAGATATTGTAAATGGGGTAGGGGTATGCAATGCAGGGTGGTTGGGGGTTATACAACAAAAGGGGGTAGGGATATGCAATGCATGGGGTAGGGGGAATGTTGCAAGAGCAACAAGGGGTTATGCAACTTGGAGGCGGAGTTATCCCCCAAGAGAAAGAGAGGAGAAGGAGAGAGAGGAAGAGAGGTGTTCGCCTGGCAGGAGCCAAGTGCATATTAAGGCGTCATCTGAGCGCCCGCTCTCTTATCAAGTGCAAATCCACCAGTTGGCTTAATCCGCCAGCTGGCTTAGAAGGCGTAAATGGCTTGTACAGGTTGAGTTGCCAGATTGCCCTATTTATTTAATTAAAGCATATATTATTGACAGTTGGCTTAGAATTCCGTCAGTCGGTTTAGAAGGCATAACCAGCCATTTGGTATAATTAAATAATAATATCGTTTACAACGAAAATAATTAAATAAAACACCATTACATCATTCTGTTTATTTAGACGAATTATTGTTCCCAGAAATATATAGAAAATATACAATCAAACAATGGAATGATCAAAAAAATAACAGTACAGGAGAAATATATATAAACAATTATGTCGAATAATTAAATATATTGAAAATAAATATATACACTTTATCTTCTACCGCACAAAATAAAAAATAAAAAATACAAAACGATGGAGTATAACCATCATTATAACAGTACAGGAGAAATATATATATATATATATATTATATATATATATATATATATATATATATACACACACAATTATGTTAAATAATTAAATATATTGAAAATTCATCAAAATACATTCACTTTGTACTACTGCGCAAAACACTAAACTCACACGTAATCGAGTCTACAATCACATCATTATTGCTTTGCACTACGCAGCGAACGCGGCTTAATATTGTTTCACCGCTCAAGTTATAGGGAACCTATACTCTATATAAATGGCCTTCATATCGTTCAGTACTACTTTTGTGCCCACTTTACATCCCGTTGGCAAGTTATCTTTAAATACGTTTAGAATACAATCAAAAGCACGCACAAAGAGGTCATCGTTAGCCAAAACGTCATTATTAAATACAAGTTTATAAACACTCCTTTCCAATCGATGGTTTATTTCTACCGACCCGAGCTTTTCAATCGTGAACTCTTCTTCACACTGCATAGCGGCAGTTGAAATAATCTTTTAAGTCGTTACGACAGGTGCTCATTATATAAAGAAATAGTTCTTTAGGGTGAACTGTGTAGGTGAACTCACCTCTGTACCGCTCAAGTGCTTTGTACCAAAGTTCATGATATTTCAAAGAGTCTAAACCTTTTAAATAATCATCCAGCTCTAGACCATTCTCGTCTTGTTCAGTCCTACACTCGGTAAACCCATCGAGCAGAGAGGTGTATGCGTATTCAAGAACTGTATAAAAATAAAGCATATCCGTAAAACGCGCATCTAATATAGGCTTCAGCTTGCGGAATCCGACGATTTCAAACATTCTGTCGAGGATGAAACTTCGCGTAGGGACAAGAACGTTATTATCAGAAGCATTCTTCCACATCAGCCGTATATCAATGCATGGCCGATCGTTATTTATACACAACGTACAAACAACGGCATATGAGGGGGTGTCACTAATCTGCTCTCTTCTTGTACCTACACCTGCAGGAATTTTATAACGATCCTCACTCCACTTCTCAACTACCACGAAGATTCTATTCATCTCCTCAACACTTAAATAAACAACATTCCGTTTGTTTGTTTGTTTACAAGTCGTTTCCAGTACATAGTTAATGGCACCGGTTTTACGCCTGAACACGCGCAACGACTTCGTCACGGACACATCGTACACGGCGTTGAGAATGCTGCTCAAAGGAAGTTCCATCGTATTCGAGGAGCGCACGTCCAGTCGGTTCAAGCTCTGAGATGACTATGAGCCACATGCAACAGATCGGCTCGACGGGAGGAGTGAGTCACACTATAAGCTAATGAAACGTGTACGGCGCTGTTTGAATACTTGTATCCCATTATATTGGGTAGGTGTTTTGAGAAATTTTCCGATACATGAAGCAATATCGGTTTTAATGTTTTATCACTCCCACTCCCCAGAATACGCACCAGACATTTTTGCATAGGGGGATTTTCACGAACTAAATACATTTTATTCACACTCCTGCATTATACGACCTAATATATACTCTACATCTACAGCCGCCAAACGCCTGAATGGTACTACTACCCAAAAATCATCTACATCACCGTCATCTGACCCGAATCCGAAGGACAGCCTCGTCCTGACTTTATGCTCGTCGCGGTTCTGAAGGGCAAACTCTACAATACGCTCTACTACGCGCCGTAGTCCGTGTTCAATACCGTTGCTAGACATGGATCTAGGATCAACCCTGACTATATACCGATTTCTAGTCAAGGCCTGGGTGGGGGTTGCGGTGCGCACCAACTCGAATGTTATGCCATCCTCAACAGAACGGGAGCTGCTGTGGAGGTGAGAATAAGGGGTATATTTGAGGAAGGCACTATTGTGGGGTTTGTTCGTAAGACGTTGAGGGTTGGGGGTCTATTACTGCAGCCTCAACAGAACGGGGAGCTGCTGTGGAGGATGAATAAGGGGGTATATTGGTGGAAGGTACTATTGTGGGGTTTGCTGCGTAAGACTTTGAGGGTTGGGGTTCTATTCCCTGTGTTCTAGCAACCCTGGAACACTTTATACCTGACGTGGAGGGTTCGTCATCACACCTCCGCTTTGAACTGTTTCGTGCTACAGGTGTCGCTGGTGAGGGATCATCGGCGGGGATGGGTACTGTAGATGCACGGTCAACGGGTTCATCCGCGATATCGATGATGGGGGATGTACATTGTCATCATTCACGGTTCTGTGGAAGAAGAAAACAAAATATAAGGAGCAGCACTCGTTATTTGTAATATTTTGTAAATGACCCAGTTAGAGTTGTGACGTGTTAGAAATGGAATCTGTAGAAAAATTCAGGTTCACGAGCCCATCCACATGTGTTATATCTGGACCTACAGGATGTGGTAAAACGGTGTTTATGCTTAAAATTATTAAAGAAAAGGGGGAAATGTTCTCAAAATTTGTGCATAAAGTTATATGGTGCTATTCGACATACCAATCAGTGTTCAACGAGTACCAAGATGATGTTTTGTTCCACAAGGGGGTCTATGACGTTAATTCGTTAAAGGGAAATGAACATACAGTCATCGTAATTGACGACCTCATGTTGGAGATGGATAAAACGTTTGCCGAGACATTTACAGTATTCTCCCACCACCTTAACATAAGCGTGTTCTTCATCAATCAGAATCTATTTTTCAAAAATAGATACATGCGCGATGTGTCGCTAAATACGCAATATCTAGTCTTATTCGCGCAACGTAGAGATGTGTCACAAATTGGGGTATTAGCCAGTCAAATGTTCCCGAATCAGCGTAAGGAGTTTTTGGAGGTTTATAAAGAGGTCACAAACCAACGTTATGGATATTTGCTTTGTGACCTTCACCCGCGAAACACGTTTAGGGTGCTTCTAAGAACGAATATATTTCCAAGCGAACCTGAAACGTGTATATTCCAGAATGACGAATAGGCTAAAGAAATACCGCGAATTAATAAAAATCTATCAACGACTGCCTCGGGCATTGCAGCAGATGTTTGTTAAAAATATCGACTCTGACTTTTTAAAATGCATCTGTGAAATCTGTCTTAATGTTATAAAATGTAATGTACCAATGAAACCCTCTCAGAAGACTCGCTTACGTCGTTACAAGAACATAATACGGACGCTCGCTCATAAAAGTCAGACTGTGGGTAAGAAAAAGCGCATTATTGTACAAAGAGGAGGATCGTTCCTGCCCATCTTATTTTCAGTTTTGGGCCTTTACTGACTAGATAATATAATGAAGAAGGTGGTTGTGATTCCGCACGAGGTGTATGCTTCATTACAAAGTTCAAAGACTCCAGACGCGGTTCTAGAACCCCGTAAAAGTAGGCTTAAAAGAATGGAAAGAGTTGCTAGCCCTATTAAACAGTGAAAAGGCACCTGATGAGAAAAGGATCTTGTACCAAGAGGCTTTGCAAATTTCTTCATGAGTACGAAGATTATAAGCATCCTACAGAGCTCCCCGTGAGGCACAGCTCGAGTAGCGCTGAGCATAGCGACACAGGACCTGGGCAACCAAAGAGCAACGGAACACAACACATCGAACATGTGCTAAAAAACAGCCTCCCCCATACATTGAGGAATAAAGGGTAAGTCTTTATAATCTATTGAGTGAGGACCCCATCATACAGTGGACCGATACAGGCGAGGTCATTGTTGAAGGAACAAGGGTACAAGGTCCAATATCGTTGATATTGTTCATGATCTGGTGAGAAAGTGGGATAGGCCCTCACCAACAGGATGGAGGCATATTAAAGCAAGACTACAACAAATAAATGTCCCCAAAACATTGATAGGTAATCTGAATAGGTTAAAAGACTTGGAACATGCATCGCACGTGTCACAACTGAGTACACCTTCGCCCCCAGCAGCTGCAGTGTCTCTGAAGAGGAGAAAGAAGAGAGCAGGCGGCCAACCTTATCCACGTGCCTCTAAAATACGCAAATGGCTAACGTATTAAGTAAGCACTATTATGACATTTCTAACCCGCATCCTATGGTGGCGTTAATAGATTGTACAGAGGTGTTTATGGTGTAAGGAAAAAAGATGTTGAGAGATTTTTGCGGGGACAGGATGCTTATACACTTCATAAGCCGGTGAGAAAAAGGTTTAAAACAGCCAAGACAACAGCCGCCTCGATTGACTCTATTTGGCAGGCAGATTTAACAGACATGCAAAGATATTCAATGTATAACGATGGCTACCGTTACATCCTATTCATAATAGATGTATTCTCTAGATACCTGTGGTTAATTCCCCTGAAAAATAAATCGCCTGAAACAGTTGCTAAAGCGGCCAAAACGCTGATGTTGAAAGAAAACAGGATTCCTGGCTATTTTTGTACGGATATGGGAAAAGAATTTATAGGACGCGCTTTTCAGAACATGCTGTCAGAGTTTAATATCAGCTATTACACTTCCAATTCTATACATAAGGCTTCTTTAGCTGAAAGAGTTCAACGTACCATAAAGGAACGCATGCACCGCTATTTTACACATAAAAACACATACAGATATATAAACGTTCTCGGTTCATTGGCTTCATCCTACAACCGTTCACACCATCGTACGATCGGTACAACACCTAACGATGTTTTAGAAAGAGGCAAGCGCCCGAGAAGAGATGGAGTGCCACCACCACCACCACTCTGCGCGTTTCAAAATCAATGACTATGTAAGGCTGTCACGTTCGGGAATAAATTCGCGAAGGGATTTGAGCAAGGCTGGACACGCGAGATTTTTAAAGTTAGGGCTATGAGGCCTAAGGGCGATATAATGATGTATTACGTTGAAGATTTGAATGGAGAAGAGATCTCGGGAGGCTTTTACCGCGAGGAATTGCAGAAAGTGGTATTTAATTTAGGAAAAAATGTGTTTAAAATTGAGAAAATTATAGGAAGCAAAGGTCAGGAAAGAGAAAAATGTACCTGGTGAAGTGGCTAGGTTACCCAGAAAGCTTCAATACCTATATAAAAGCTGATGCAGTAATGAAGCTTAATTAGTATGCAGCATGACTCCTAACCATTTCTACGTCACACTCCCGTCCTCCTCGTCCCTGTCTGTACACCCTAACAACACACTAGCCAACTTTGTAACAGAGCTCCATGGACCCATTGAATTGGGTCGTGATTCGTATGAGGTGGGGATATGTGAAATTCAGCTGGACACCCTCTTTTTAAATATTGATTATAAAGATACCGTTTTTACGATTCTTAGAGACTGTAATGAGTGTACAAAAGCCGGGTAACTCGGGATGAAACTATGCGTATCGCCCGGACTAAGGTTGCACGGCATTACAGTACACCAGTGACACTAGGACCGGGCCGTTATGGTTCGGTTGAGGATGTTGTGAGAGACTTAAACGTAAGTTTAAAAAACTCAAATCTTACGAATGATTTATTATACGAAATCGTAAACAAAGGAAACCCTGCACATACTCTAATCCTAAAATCAAAGGTTAACAGAAATATTAAAGACGGAAGAGTGTTCAAAATTATAACCGAGGGGCGATATCGATCAGCCTTCCAAAGAGATACCTTTCACGAGGCACAGCATGACTTGTCCAGCTTAATGTATCAATTGAAGATGGAGAAATTGGATGAAAGCTCTCAGCCCCGAGACATGTGCTATATTTACAGCAATATAGTGGAGCACCAGTTTGTTGGGGATACCAGGCACGCCTGCTACGCGTAGCTCACATCCCCAACCATAGAGGAAGGAGTTTGAGTATTACATATGACATACCCCATTATGTGAATGTCGCAACTAATCTAATAACCAATATCTCAATATATATAAGAACGATTGAGGGTAAAAATTTCCCATTCGGTAACGGGAGCTTAACAGTGAAGCTGCACTTTCGACGCACTGAGTTATAATGGACAGAAAGCCTTTCACAGTATACCGAGGGTGAGTACCAGCGTGGTAGTGGACTTGGGTTCATTTTTTCATCCATACTACGCACCGCTGTCCCACTGTTGAAGAGGGGGGCCAGGTACCTAGGGAGGAAGGCGTTACAAACAGGCTTTAACGCGGCAGAAGACGTACTGGGTGACACAAAGCCTAAAGAAGCTCTAAAAAAACATTTAAAACATACACGGGATGAAATCGTCAAAGATGCGAGAAAAATGGGTGGTGGCGGAAAGAAGAGATCTGTCAGGAATAAGGGGTTACCAACACGTGGCGGAAAGAAGAGATCTGTTAGGAAGAAGGGGTTACCATCACGTGACGTTAAACGTAAAAAGAAAAAAAAAGAAGTGCGTTAAGCGTATGAAACCTATGGCTGATCTTTTTTTAACTGATATAAGCTGAGGACGCTACTCTCACGAATCATTGATTGACTAATACTCGCCGATGGAGGTGGCACTGTTTCTGACTCGTCATGGCACGTTTCATCCATCCGTGTAGTTCACAATGCTGTAAATCGCAACTGTCCCTCTTTGATATGCCACCTACCCAGGTCTCTATTAAACATAGTGACTTTATTACAATTAACCCATTAAACACAATTAGTTCACACAGTGCCCCTATGGAATTCGTGATACCCAGCTCAGGCTCTTACTTTTTTGACCCGAGTTGCACGCACATGTATGCTAAACTACACATATCCCATTCCGGCGGAACGGACTGCGATGATAGTTACGCTGCCTACCCTGAAACCAACTTTCTGCACTCCATATTCAGTCAGTGTATATTTAAATCAGACTAACATCTCGGCAGGTACGGGTACTATCACCTACGAGCCTATCTGGAAAATGTCCTCAACTTTTCAAAAGAAGCGAAGGACACCTTTTTAACCGCCGAGGGGTATTACCACACTAAAGATGAAAGAATAAAGGATAAATTTAAAAATTCTAAAAAAAAGATATATGAATGTTTTGGACGCCTGCATACAGACTTTACATTTCAGGAGAAGTTGCTTATGAACGGGGTGGATATGAAATTGAAGCTTACCCGCACGAACCCTGAGATCTGCATAAATCTGGGGACTGACCAAGAAGAAGGCGCGAAACCCGTTGTGATACACATCATGGAAACGTATTTGTGTATACGCCGAGTGAAATTAAGTTCCCCGAAGCAAATAGAAATTGAGAAAACCTGATACACTTAACAGTAAAATATCCAATTAACAGGGTACAGGTCAAACTGTACACGATCCCCGCAGGGCTGGCATCGAAGCAGCTAGAAAACGTTGCTCTTGGAGTCCTACCTAAAAGGATATTAATTGGAATGCAAGACCACGCCTCGACGAATGGAAAATATATAAAGAGTGCCTTAAAATTCGAGAATTTCGGCCTTAAAAATATTACTCTATTACTCTGGGTGGGGTAATGAATATGGATTACTGAACAGATGCTGTGTTCCCGCTCTGCGCGAGAGCATATAGTAGTCTGGCTCATAATACAGGCGCCTGTGATGAACTTGGTTTTGGCATAACACAGAAAGAATTTGTCGAAGAATTTAACATTTACTCATTTGATATTACGCCAGACTTAACTGCTGGCGTAAATACGCATTTAAGTCCACAACAGAGCGGAAACATCTCAGTGAGGTTGGAGTTTGCCAAACCTATAGACGCGCCTATAAGTGCACTCGTGTATCTAGAATCACAGGCACTAATAGAGGTTGATCTTTTCAGGAGCGTCACCACAGATTTTTAAAATGGATGCGAATACAATTCAGAGCGTAATGAATAGTGAACGAATCACGCGTTCCAAATTTATCGGTGTTTTTGCGAAGAATATTGAAGCTGGCTAGTACGAGAAACTGGTACGGGGTTATCGTTAAAGCTAAGGAAAGATTGTAGTATTTTGACTCACTCGGATTTCCACCGTGGAATGACTCGGCAATTGTGAAGTTTATAGCACAACTAGGAGTGCCAGAGATTATTTGGAACCCATATCGTTTCTAAGGATATTATACTGAAACATGCGGGTTGTATTGCATTTTTTTCTCATGCATATGTCACGTGGGAAGAGTTTTATGAATTTTTAAAAATTATTCGATTTATGCGACACAAATATGAACGATAAAAGTGTATGCAGACAGATAAAAAGAGAGTTCCCATATGTTAGCACCCCCTGTAATGTGTGAGGTGTATATCTATATTGTGTACCCTTTTTGTACATGTTTTCTGCTATTTAATAAATGAAAATATATTGGGTTTTGTTCTTATCCTCAAAAATACTTATATTAGCTCCTCTACAAACTGGCACTCGCTTGACCGGATGTGAGTCAATACCCCGACTTCTGTATCCAGATCGTTGGGTTGGCTAGGCGGGGAAGCCACCACTTCATTCATCATCCTTTCGCCAAAAGTGGCTATAACACGATCTAGCTCCGTTTCAGTCCTGTAATTAAAATAAAACGAATTATCCGCATCCAATTTCGTGACATTTGTGTCCACCATATATATATATATATATAACACAGGGACATAATATAGCCTAACCTATCGTAGCCTAACCTGAACTAGCCAAACTTATTGTTTAAGATTCCACAAGAAATGTAAAAACATGCTATATAACCTCAAAAATACTTACATTAGTTCCACGACAAACTGGCACTTGCTGTCCCGTGCCAATACCACGACTTCTGTGTTAAGATCGCTGGGTTGGCTGGGCGGAGAAGCCATCCTTTCGTCAAAAGTAGCTATAATACGATCTTACTCCGTATCGGCCCTGTAATTAAAATAAATGTCACGAAATTGGATGCGGATAATTCGTTTTGTGAGCACCATATATATATATATATATAAGCACACCGGACAAAAAATTAGTCACCCCTCTCAGAATGTACCTAATAACGTGTGACGGCGCCTCTGGCCTTGATAACCGCACGAATCCGGCGAGGCAGAGACTCTACGAGGTTGTGCATGTACTGAACATCGATTTGCTGCCACTCGTTCATCAGCCGGTCCCGAAGTTCCGCCAGAGTCCGTGGGTGTCTATTCCTGCGCTTCACTTTCTGTTTCCAGCCTGAACAACACCTTCGACGCATTCAGGATTAAAGGCTTCATTGGACCTGCGATGTACTCGTCGCCTCCCATCATTGGAGAACAACAAAAACGGGACTCATCGGACCAAATTACACGTTTCCAATCTGCCGCAGTCCAGTTTTTGTGCCTCTGAGCCCATTTATAACGTGCCAATTTGTGACTTGCTGTTAACAGCGGCCTCTTCCGTGGTACCCTGCTCCAGATGTCCATCGCATGCAGTTCTCGTCGCAATATCCGTTCGGAAATTGGTCGCTGGAGAACCTCATTGGTTTCTTGGAGCAATTGTTCTCTGGTTTGAAAACGATTTGCAGTTACTAGACGAGAAACATGGCGGCGGCCCCTATTGTCGAGAATTGTTTTCCGGCCTCAGTTACGCCGTCGATTGTCAGTTGATTGCGAACTACACCACTCTTTGTAAACTCGCTGGACAGTACGCGTTGACACACCAACAAATTGGGCTACTTCAGACATTTTGTGTCCGTGGGCTCTGCCAAACACGATGGCTCCTTTTTGCCACTGAGTAACGTCTGCCTCACGACCCATTTTGCAGACTATATCCAACACACACTTTGTTCTTCACCACCTCACGAAACAGATCTGATCCTGTGTGCTACGTCACCGCTACTTGTCACTTACCAATGCTACATCAGCGCCCTCTGTGTGACCTTGAACTTCCTACTATCGGTGCTATTAGGGGTGACTAATTTTTGTCCGGTGTGCTTATATGGGAAACAGACAATAATTAAGCATATTTTTCCAAACGCTTTTATTGCAATTTGGCTATTGTTGCAAAGCGATGTTGCAAATGTTGCAAAGCAATGCCGCAAATGTTGCAATGCATGTTGCAAGATGTTGCAGCAATATATACAAATGATGATATAATCGCGATGGAAACAGAGAATAATTAAACACAATGGGAATAATTTTTACGTTGTAGAAAAATTCAGAACAAAAGGAATTTAGATTGCCAATTATAAACGAGAAACAATACAAACTAATTTTCAATGCTAATAAATAAATGAGATTTGTTTGCGCTGAGAGACACTGACTGAGGCGCATTTTGGAATGTAAACATCACCGAACCACGGTTAATTCCACGTTACGATCACGGAGAAGTGCACGATGGTTACAATTAGTAGGTCACTAGCAGGTCACTGCTAGATCTGCGGTGCTTGGACCTTCGACCCAAACCGAATTGTGGGCCTACGGCGTATTTTATTTTGAACATCAATAGCCCTTTATCTGGATATCGTTCCCATTCCTCTCACCTTGGGCCTCAGTAATTGGGGTGCCTGTGGCCCTCCAATTACTGGCGAACCAATTATTCGGTCAATAAAACTACAGAAAAGAACGCAGCCATGAAAATCTAAAACTTCACAAATCTTGATACGATGAACTCGGATGTGAAGCTCAAGATTTTCATGACTGCGTTCTTTTCTATAGTTTTATTGACCAAATAATTGAACCGACAGTAACTGGGGGGTCGCAGGCCCCTAATTACTGGGGGTTCAATTATTTGGTCAATAAAACTATAGTCATGAAAATCTTGAGCTTCACATTGTCAATATTTGTGAAGCTTAAGATTTTCATTGCTGCGTTCTTTTCTATAGTTTTATCGCGGTGGTGTGGGCCCTCGGGCCCAGTAATTGGTGGTGGGGGGGGCTGGTCGCACATATATTTTCGTTCATTACTCATCACCCCCATCCACCATACGAAGTTTGGTCGAAATTGGTTCAGAAACGTAAAAGTTTTTTCTGCGGACAAACAGGCAGACACATTTTTGCTAAATTATAATAGTAATGACTAGCAAAAGGTCGGCGCTACGCGCCGATTTTGCTAGATCTGCGGTGCTTCGGCTGAATTGTGGGCCTACGGCGTATTTTATTTTGAACATCAGTAGCCCTTTATCTGGATATCATTCCTATTCCTCTCACCTTGGGCCTCAGTAATTGGGGTGCCTGCGGCCTTCCAGTTACTGGCAAACCAATTATTCATTCAATAAAACTACAGAAAAGAACGCAGCCATGAAAATCTAAAGCTTCACAAATCTTAAAACAATGAGCTCGGATTTGAAGCCTAAGATTTTCATGACTGCGTTCATTTCTATAGTTTTATTGACCAAATAACTGAACCAACAGTAATTATGGGCCCTCCCCCATTACCCCACCCCTCTTCCCCAATACACCCTCCCCCACCCCTCCCCCAGTTACCCCCACCCTTCCCCCATTACCCCCAAGGGGGGAAGGGGGCTGGCACCTTCTAAAGGATTTACTTTAATTTTTTTTTGGTTACATATATATATATCGTATCTATTTTTCTGAGTTTCCCCATTAACCCCACCCCCTCCCCATTACCCCACCCCTCCCCATTTTGTGCCAAAATTATGATTAAAAATGAAGAAATGGGAAGAACTGTACACCTAAAAGGGGGGGAAGGATTTATGTTAGGGAATTTTTTTTAGCATGGGCACTGCACAATAAAAAGACGCATCGAATGGTGAAAACCGCATTGTTTTACACCAATTGTAGCGACCTGTAGGTGTGCGCAAAAAAATTGTTACACACACATATATATATATATATATATACTAGCAGGTTACCCGGCGTTGCCCGGGTAACCTAAAACCCGCCCTTCGTGCGGGTTCCAAAATATCCCAGCTGAAGGTCGAATATTTTCTCTTTAGCCAAACTATTACGACTTAACCTAACCAATCGTCAAGGGCGTACAATTAACCTAAAAAAATAAATAAAAAACAATAAATTTTTTTTTATTTATTTATTTTTATTAAGAGAAGAGGATTCTTTATACTGTACGGCATTGACGATTGGTTAGGTTAAGTCGTGCTATTTTCGTTAAATAAAAAAAAATATTTTTTTTTATGTAACCAAACTATCACGACTTAACCTAACCAATCGTCAAGGGCGTACAATTAACCTAAAAAAATAAATAAAAAACAATAAATTTTTTTTTATTTATTTATTTTTATTAAGAGAAGAGGATTCTTTATACTGTACGGCATTGACGATTGGTTAGGTTAAGTCGTGCTATTTTCGTTAAATTTTATTTATAAAATAAATAAATAAATAAATAAATAGCTAGCAGGTTACCCAGCGTTGCCCGGGTAACCTAAAACCCGCCCTTCGTGCGGGTTCTAAACTATCCCAGCTGAAGGTCGAATATTTTCTCTTTAACCAAACTATTACGACTTAACCTAACCAATCGTCAAGGGCGTACAATTAACCTAAAAAATAAATAAAAAACAATAAATTTTTTTTTTTATTTATTTATTTTAGGTTAATTGTATGGCATCGACGATTGGTTAGGTTAAGTCGTGCTATTTTCGTTAAATTTTAAATAAGTAAATAAATTTTAAATAAATAAATAGCACCATTAGATTCCTTGTAAAAAACTGGTTATTATGAAGTTATTTTAAAATTTGTAAGTTCAATCGTTTGGTTTTCTATAGCGAACAACTAAACAAATAAACAAACTTCCTCTTTTATGTATATATAAAAAAAAAAAAAAAATAAATAAAATATATATATATATATATATATATAAGGCTTCATTTCTGAAATAGTATATTAGATGTTAACTCAATTGACGACCGGTTAGGTTATATTACGCTCGGTTAGGTTATGCTAGGATAGGTTAGGTTAGGCTAAGTTAGGCTACGTTAGGTTAGGCTATATTATGTCCCTGTTAGTCTACGCTAGGTTAGGTTATATTACGCCCGGTTAGGCTATGCTAGGATAGGTTAGGTTAGGCTAAGTTAGGCTAGGCTATATTATGTCCCTGTTAGTCTACGCTAGGTAAGGTTATATTACGCCCGGTTAGTCTATGATAAGTTAGGTTAGTTTACGCTCATCTTAAAGTTATATTACGAGTTTGAATGCAGATAAAAGTATTGGCCACCATATATATATATATATATATTATATATGGACACAGACAATAATTAAACATATTTTTCAAAACACTTAATATGACAGGGATACTCACATCTGGAGATCCTCTTCATTGAGCGGGCCTTGCATTTCACTACAATTTTCAGCGATACTCTGGGTAGATAAAAATTCGTCCTGGTCTACAGCTCTGAAAATTATGCTCGCTGCATGGGCATAATCGACGTCGTCCTCCATCAGGTCGGTGGTATTGTACAACGGTAATTGATTCATAGCGTATAATGCACTAAAATGCGAGACACTGAGTCTCTGTATTGAGATTCGCGCTTATAAGGGGGCATATGATCAACCCACAAGCGCAATCCTTACCACCCTATTGGCAGGCGGTGAATTTTGGGAGGGGCTTGGCGCGTAAGCCTGCATAGCAGCCAACCCGAGGTTCTGGGGCCGAGCCACAGTGTCATGATTGGCTGCCCCATGAAATCTGGGCGTACCAGCGGTGAAATTTGGGCGGAGGTTGACACGTAGGCCTGCATAGCACCCAACCCGAGCTCCTGGGGTCAACCCACAGGGTTGTGATTGGTTGCCCCCATGAAGTCTGGGCGTGCCATCTGCCCCGATGCGTGGGGCCGATATCTGGATACAAATTTTATTTTTCTATGATAATTTCTTAAAGCTCCTATCGTAACGCAAACCTTGGAAAAACTTAGAGCAAATAGGGGCTTTAAGATTATCACAGGAAAATAAACAATGTTATCATCTATTCCATTCTGTACAAATTTTATTTTTCCGGACAACTCAATGTCATGATTTGTACGGTTTAATAAAAAATATTTGCTGAAGGCACCGATGTAAACTGTTTATTTATTTATATGGGTGGTACAGATTAGAAATATATATATATATATATATATATATATATATATACATATATATACTGTATATATATGATAATAGGGACTTTTGTCTAATTTATTTATATATATATATATATATGAAAATAGAGGTTTTCTGTGGTGGAGACAGATATTTTCAAAACTATCTTTAAACGCAAACAATGGAAGATATTTGAGCAGGAAGGGGATAGATAATGGTGCGAACTGAAATGCCCCATGGGGTTTGAGGGAAAGAAACTGATGTTTACAATTTTTATCTTTCGGCGTGATATAAACGTATGAATAATCTCGAGTCTTGTACCATTTGCTGATAAATATATTGTTTATTTATATGACAAGAAACATTTGTTCTCAAATTTAGAGATATAAGCACTGTCTAATCACGAAACGGGACACGTTCAGATTAGAAAGGCTGTGTTTTACAAGCTAACAGTTTGGCTGGAAAGTGTCAGATTAACATCGAAATTAAAATTTACAAATCTAAAAATAACTTTATTACCCATGTTTTGAAATTGAATAATTTTTGATAATAAAGAACAATCGTACGAATTGTATTTTAATTTAATTATTTTTTCTTTTTTCCGTACGAATTGTTCGTTTAATTATTTTTCTTCTTTTTTCGTACGAGATGTTCTTACACGAGTTTTAGATGAACTTAACACTTTAGTCTGTTAGTCATATGTGTGTGTGTGTGTGTGTGTGTGTGTGTCCTGTACGAATTGTTCTCTGTCAAGAACTTTTCGAGTTGTGTGTGTTAGACACGCCTTAGCCCTACTCTAAAACGGGTAAGTGTTTACACGATTTTTAGATGAACTTTTTTACGTACGAATTGTTCGTTTATTTTTTATTTCGTACGAATTGTTTTATCCTCACCTTAGACCTACGGGGTCGTTAAGGGTTTATTTTTCTTTTTTTCCCCCGTACGGATTGTTTTATCCTCACCTTAGACCTACGGGGTCGTTAGGGGTTTATTTTTTATTTTTTCCCCATACGGATTGTTTTATCTCTGCCTTAGACCTACGGGGTCATTAGGGGTTTATTTTTTTCTTTCTTTTTCCCCGTACGAGTTGTTTTATCCTCACCTTAGACCTACGGTAGGGATTTATTTTCCGTACGAATTGCTCATTTCTTTTTTCTTTTTTCGTACGAGTTGTTTTACACCCGCCTTAGATCTACGGGGTTATTAGGAAGTTATTTTTTCCGTACGAATTGTTCATTTATTTTTATTTCGTACCAACTGTTTTACTCCCACCTTAGACCTACGGGAGTTATTAGGGAGTTATTTTTTCCGTACGAATTGTTCATTTATTTTTTATTTCGTACGAGTTGTCTTACACTCGTCTTAGACCGACGGTACCGCGGAAGGTCGGGACGGGGTCGAACCCCATTCAACGCGCGACGCACACCGACGCACATGTGTCAACTGATGACCGGAGGCGATGATGCCCGGAGGCGATGATGCCCAGAGGCACTGGCTGATGGGCTGATGATGCCCGGAGGCGATGATGCCCAGAGGCACTGGCTGATGGGCTGATGATGCCCGAGGCACTGGCTGATGGTGCCCTGAGGCATTGGCTGATTAAGCCAACTGGCTGATTAGGGGTCCTATAAGAGAGCGGCGGCTTGGCTGAAGGTCTCATATGCGCTTGGCTCTCGCCAAGCGAAGAACCCCCTCCTCCTCTTCCTTTCTCTCTCTCTCTCTCTCTTAGGTTAGGTATGCTCCTTTGGGGGGTGAGGCCGTCCCACCTTCTCCTCCAAAGAGGTCTCTCCCCTTGCAACAAAGGGGGTGGGGGTTTGCAAAATGTGGGTGGGATGGGGGAAGTGCATTGCAACAAAAAGGGGTGGGGTGGCACTCTTGCAACATTATGCAACATTTGTAATTGCATTGCACTCAAGCATTTTGCGGTCATACTACTGCCAATGGACACCTTCACTGCCTCATCCCAAAGTGCCTTCACTTTAGCCCTGATCCTGACCTCATTGTTGATTACAGGTCCTGTGAATAGAACGTTGGCCTTTATCCACTGAGCCAGTAGCCCTGGAACAATGCCGTTGTTAATCAGGTCATTAACTGGGTAATTCCTGTCTTCCTCACTCATATCTCTCCTCAACAAACCATACCTCAGCAGATCTCTGGCTGTGGGCAGCTCAGCAGGGGGAAGTTCCCTCCCAGTCCCCACCAAATGACTTAGGTGACAACTTGATTTGCTTCGGGTTCTGATTTCTTTCTGACTCATCCTGTGGACCTGTGAACAAAAGAAATGTCATTGAAATTTGGATAGGCCTACTGATTGTCATTACATAAAATTAAGTTAATTGGAATTCTTAATATCTTCCTATAAGCTCAGATAAAAGGTTGTGTTGTTATAGGTACAAGACTTAATTATTCAAAGTAATGACAATTTCATATATCTATCATATCAAAATATACAGAAAGTTTGGGTCACACATAACATTTCGAATAATTTGAATTACACAATATTTACATTACGAAGTAATCAAAATTGTCAAAAAGAAGGAAAACACATGCATTCACAATCAAAACTCCAGCATTTGTGACTATGTGAAACTTAGAAACCATACTGCACACCAAAAATAACCAAAGTTGACCACACATATCAATGGCACATTGATTACGATGCTACAGTAATATTTAGGTTATATTTCAAACCTTTATGGTCAAATATAAGTAGGTAAATGGCTTTTTTAAACAACACTAAAGATATTTCTAAGTTTGCTAGATAATGACATCATTTGAGCATTAGTAGTTTTTGAATTGTTGACTTTACTAAAATTGACACACCCTAATACAGTACGTGTTGCATAAGTACAAGAGAAGGTTTTATTTCGTGCGCACTATATTAGGCTGGTCACTCACTCTTCGGCCAATTCCCGATCTTCGATCATTTAGTCGACAGCAAAGAAAATGTCAAAACGCTTCTCTATTTAATATTTAATTATGACCAAAATAAATAAATAAATGCCCTCTCTTTATAGAGGATCTATTACTTCATCCTCTGACTTGAACTTCAATCGTACGCATTCACATATTTTGCTACCATGCTACTACTACTACTACTACTACTATGGTGTGAGCTAATAAATTCTAATATTTCTCTTTTCATATCCAACTCAGTATCCGAGTATTTAGAAACGTGCGAGTATATTTAGATCAAATTCGCTGCAGCTGCTTCTTTAGATAGATACAGTAGATGTAATGAAAGCATTAATTTCAAAAGCCGAAATATAAACAGGAAAAAACTGAAATTCAAAAAAATAACTTGAGAAATTGTATTAATTATTATTAAAATAAAAACAAAGAAAAACAGTTACTTATCTCGTTTCTCCCGTTACCTGTATGCTCTTGGTTGGGCAGCATCGGTTGCAAAATGAGAGGCATAGCTTTTTTTTCTGAAAGGAATATATATATATATATACGCACACACGAGTATATATTAATGTTTAAAAAATTTATAATTACAGTTTAAGTGGAAGTAACATGAAAAGTTTAACATTTTTCAAATACAGCAGGGATCGGCAACCCAAGGCACGTGTGCCATAGGGTGGCACGCGAAGAGATTTTGTGTGTCACCGTAATTCACAGGAAAAATATGCAAAAAGCAATTATGTAAAGAAATAATTCTGTAAAGACGATTTCTTAAGACTTTTTATGTGATTTTTATAACTTTTGATGTTTAAAAGGTTTTTGATAATGATTAAAAGTTAAAAACTGTAACAGTGTATAATATACGACTACTACTTCATTACAGTGTTACTATACCGTATTTACTATTATTATTATTATTATTATTATGAAGATAAACTATAAAACACTCATACTACACACATTATAAAATTATAATATTGCAACCTACATTTGGAAAAACAATGGTGGCACGCGCCGAGGGTCTTAAAGTTTGAATATTGGTAAGTAGCATTCAATAGAAAAACGTTGCCAACCCCTGACATAGAGCATCATTCTACCCATACGTCGCCAATTTCAGGGTATGAGCGGCTCGTAGCACCACTGCCAAACAAACAGGGGGTCAATGTACTGACGAGCCCTCCGTACGTGGTTTATCACTAGTGAAAGCAACAATGCTCCGTGTTAGCCGAGTTCAAAGAATATCCAAATCCGTTTTCGCGCAATTTTCCTCAATTTGTATTGCAGACACCTCTAATTATTATCAGTCGAGGCGCATGATTCTTCAAGAGCAAGATGTACCGTAAGTTAGGTCAACTGTACGCCATTGACAATTGGCTAGGTTAAGTCGCGATAGTTTCGTTAAAATTAACGAAAATATCACGACATAACCAGTCGTCAAGGGCGTACAGTTGACCTAGTGGGCATTCAATTAACCTAATCAGGCACTCAATTAACCTAACTAGTTGGTTAATTTTTACATTCATGTCTCATTCTAAAGTTGTAGGGCGGGATACGTTTGCTACCCACTCGAAGGGCGGGTTCTCTGCTAGAATATTTTAAATCTGAATGTACTACACAGTTTAATATATATATATAGCATGATTTGAGAGGAGGGGCGACAAGCTTGACCTTCGCGAAGTGAGAAATCATCGCGCGGAACCTTTGTAAGGTTGTAAGGTTATATATACACAGGGTGTCCGGGCTTAAATGGCAATAAAATACATTTATAATGTTTTATTTTATTGCCATTTAAACCCGGACACCCTACTTATATACACTCATGAGGCTGCTATAAAAGAACACCGTAAAACAATGGGGGTGCTATAAAGGAAAAGATCCAAAAATTATAATATGCAATAGCGTAGTCCTACAGTATAAATAATATTTATTTCCGCCGCTATAATAATGAGTGAAGAGGCCCGGAAACTCGGGCTACGTCGTAGCCAATGTCGTAACACCGCACCGCTTCCCGTTGATCAGCGAAGTTAAGCGACATTGGGTCTGAATAGTAGTTGGATGGGAGACCGTCCTCCGTGTCCAGATTATGTAGCAACCCGTGGTTCGGATCGCACCTAAAGCTGTAGATCACCTCCGTCATATGACCTTGGATGTTGCGAAGGAGGTTAAACAACCCGTCATTATTACTTCGCCCGGAAACTCGCGTAGCACTCAACCCAACAAATGGAGTCCAGGGCGATAGTCTTGGGTTATTATTATTATTATTACCAGCACTATCAATAGTTGAACCTGTGACTTCATTGTCTTCACTTCGCTCGCGGGAGAAAAGGATAATATCTCTGGGAACTGCTCACGTTCTACAATATCTAAAATAATAAAACACAAAACAACACTTTTGAAAACAAATGTAAAAGATCTTTTATAAAATTACCTTTTATGAAATTACTTATTGATCCAGATTTAGATACATCCCTGGAATGAGAATTTGGTGTGGTACGTTCTGTATTAGGGGCAGGCACTGAAAAAGAAATATAAGGGATATTGGTATTGAAATATGAAATATATATATATATATATATATATGGGATGAATTTCACAATAAACACGTGAAATGAATGAATGCTGCAAACCCACAAGGAAAAAGAAACGATTCCAGGTCTTTCGTGTATTCAAAGCTACACCTCGTCAGGGAATGAAGATAAAAGGCGAGATGCCCATAAATAATACAACGTACAGGAAAAACAAAACAATTAGCACATACTTAACAAGGGTTAATGAGGCAAAAGAAATTTTAACATGATTCGTCATTTTATACGTCCCCGCACTGTATTGAAATTTGTTTTTAAAATGAATAAATGCACATTCTAGAATATTTCTTTCTATTATATCTCTGTTTTTAACAAGCGCTTTAGAACTATCCCACTTGATGCTATGGTTACATCTATACATATGGTTAAATAAAGCATTGGAGTATTAGCTGTTCTACAAGCATATTTATGCTGTTTTACCCTATATCTAACGTTTTTACCGGTTGGCTATATATACTGAGTTACATTGTTACATCCGATCGAATACACACAACCAACATTATCAGGGCTATTCTTTATTAGGCGTGATTTAACAGTATTATTATACTTAAAGATTACTTAATGCCAATTGCTTTAAGTACAGTTGGAAGGTATTGAAATTAACATGGTAAGGTAGGCTGAGGATATTTTTACGCTGAAATTCCTTTACAATTACATTATTATAATACCTATTCTTGGCTTTCTTAAGACAGTTATCTAAAAATGAAATAGGATAACATAATTTAGTACCATATTCATGATATTGCATACTCGGAATCTAAAAATTCAGGACTGACAAACTCTCAATGCTCGAAGAAACATAGCAGAGAAAATAGAGGATTTAGTCGAAGGATGATGGTCAGAAAAATGCACATAAGAGTTATTATTAGTAGGCTTACGGTAGACTTCATATTTGAACTGATTAGAGCATCTCCAAATTTTTAGATCAAGAAAGATAGGGTTCCATCATTTTCTTTTCAACTGTAAACTTAATAGATGGGACTAAATTGTTAAGCCTACCAAGAAATAAGTCCACATCCAATTATTAGGCCAAAGGCATAAAATATCATCTATATACCTGTACCAAACCAGGTTAAAATTAACAATCGTAGGCAAAATTCTACTTTCAAAAAATTCCATATATAAATTAGCTAGTACAGGTGAAAGGGGATTTCCCATAGCCAATCCAAACGACATAGCATAAAACTTATTTTCAAACTGAAATTTACAATCTTTGACACAAAGCTTAATTAACTCAATAAGAGTGTTGTGTTGAACAGGGAAAGAATATTCAGAGATCTTATCTTTTAAAAATTCAAGTAGGTCATGAACAGGGACTTTTGGGTTAATGAATTTACCAATAAAAATGTTATTGAGATGTGGACTCGATTCATAAAAATTTTAGAGGATGTACAATGTAGGTGTATTCCTTTCAAAATTGTTAGAAATAACCTTTATGGTGGAATAAAGAAATAGCTAAAATGATAAAAAAAGAGGTAATTCAGGGAATTTAAAAGCAGTAATAGCCTTGTGGACTTGGATTATAGGCAGTCAAAAAATAAGCTAAATAGTTTAATTAGAAGAACAAAATGTATACTGAAATAAATCGAGCTAGAAATAGCAATAAAGATCCAAAGACATTCCTTAGTTTTTACAAATATAATAATAATAATAAAAGCATGATAGGATTGTCCCAATAGAATATGATGATAGGATATTTAAAAATGATCAGGATATTGTTGGTATTTTTAATTATTATTTTAGCGCTGTTCTTGCTGAAGAAAATTTGAATAACTTTGAGTTTAATTCTTTAGATTCTGTAAACTCAGACGTCCTTGAAAAGATTCATATAAGGAAGGACGATACTAAGCAAGTGATTCATACAATAAAGTCAAATAAAGCTGCTGCACCTGATAATATATAATATATATGCTAGGATTCTCAGAGAAGGAGAGGATATCTTATCTGAAGCACTAGCTATTTTGTTTGCTAACTCTATTAATTATGCGGAGGTACCACATGAATGGAAAAAAGCAGCTGTAGTACCCATTTACAAAAAGGGCTCTAAAGGAGTTAGGAAATTATAGGCCTGTTAGTTTAACATCATTGGTTAAACTACCCCAGCTTTTATAATTACTCCCATACATAATAAGTGCTTCTAACAATAGGATTGTGTTCGCCCCCCCCCTACCCAACTTTTTTACTCCAGTTACGTCCCTGGTAGGTAAGATACTAGAAATAATTATAAAGAAGAATATTCAAGCTCATTTGAAAATTTTTAATCTTATTTGAAGTTCCCAACATGGATTTAGATCAGGAAGGTCTTGTTTGTCTAATCTCTTAGACTTTTTAGAGTTTGTAACTCAACAGGCAGGGGCGGATTGAGCGGTCGGACAATCGGGCATGGGCCGAGAGCCCGGGTCATTAGGGGGCCGGCGGCCCCGGCCCGCAGTCATCATAAAACAGTGAGAGTGTTTTCAATTGGGTCCAGGGACGTAGCCAAGGGGGGTCAACGGAGGCAGTCGCCCCCCTTGGAGAGTCCAGGAAAGAAATCTGCGGTAATTACAACCAAGGTTCACCGCCAAACTACAACATTTAACAATTTGGTATCTATATATAATGGAAGGAGTGTCTGTATCTATCTATCTATCTATCTATCTATCTCTCTCTCTCTCTCTCTCTCTCTCTCTATATATATATATATATATCTATATATATATATAATATATATATATGTTATTTAAGCGATATTTTGTTGCGTCGTTTTTTTAAACGTCCAATTGGTGTTTAAACACGTATCGTACTGAACTACTGAAATATGAAGCGCGGGGAAACTGAACACAGCTCGGTGCCAGTTAGTTTTGCATGCACTGCATCAGCAGAGAACCCTGAGGTTTATTTTTGAATCTCTGTTTTCTTGCCTTTCTTGGACAGTACAATACAAAATCTAGAACGTCGCTTCTCGGCTCATAATATGCAAGCCATGGGTTTGGACTTTCTACTCCCTGCCTGCATTAATTACTCCCGAGAAGCTACTGCACAGCACAAGAAAATAGAAGAAGCATGCGAGTTCTGGAAAGCTATATTGCCACATTAAAGCGAATCCGCACAGAAAGCCCTTGGTGAGTGGGATGTGTGGTACGAAGTCTGGAAAACCTTTGAACCTTCTGAGAGGCCCTCCGATGCAGTTTTGGCTATAGAGAAATGCGATAGTATTGCGTTCCCAATCGTCCATCGACTACTGCAGGTTTTCGCTGTTCAACCTGCTTCCACAGCTGCGCCAGAGCGTTCATTTTCAAACCTTCGCAGGTTCAATACATGGCTACGAAATAGAATGAGTGAAGATCGTCTGATAGGATTAGCTTTAATCGCCATGGAGAGAGAGAAGCTAACTCTAGATGATGCGTCCGAAATATTAGACAGATTTGCGAGAAAAAGGTGAGACGACTCAATTTGTTACTGGAATAAAACAGACGGTGGGCGGTAATGTAATTTTGTGGTGTACCTTATGTAAATTGCGTATTTACTAAAGTATTCGATTTTGATTTAGTAAAGTAATTGCGTATTTGATAAAGTACATATTTTTTTGTCAAGTAGCCCCTAAATTATTTTTCCATACGATTATCCTGTTTAAAATTTTATATATGTTAAACAGATGTACGTTTCTTCTGTTTCATCTTATCTATCTGTTTCTGCATCCGTTTGACTTGCCTTTTACGTGAGAGTTTTATTTGAATCTCTTCTAATGATTTCGTTATTCATAGATATGTTATACTGTTAAACGTGTATACACTAAATAATTGTATGCATGAAATCAATAAATGTGTGAATAAAATAGTTACTTTCTTTGTTAAATATGAAAACTATAGGATCAATACCTCATTTCAAAATTCAGAAAATACAAGTAATTACATCATAATATAGCTTAGATTGCACCAATGTGACTGTCCTATCCAAACTTTTGTTGGAAAGGTGCATATTTCATGTGGATGGCTGTAGAGTGGCTGTTCAAAAATGGCAGTTGCACTGACATTTTCAAACAGTTTTTACACAAAATAAGCTTAAAATGAGCTGGCTTACGGGGCTCCGCCCCGGACCCCGCTGGGAAAGCTTCCAGCTCTCCCCCAGACCCCCTAACTGGATGGACTCGCCCGATTCACCACGGAACCTGACGAACGTAGCTCAAGTTGGCCCCCTCCGTTGGGACATTCCTGGCTACGTCCCTGATTGGGTCAAGTGTCTAATCGAACTGTAATATGAAAAAAATCGGGTTTCAAGGGACCCAGGACCTCATTTCATTATGCCCGAGGGTCCAGGTTGCTGTCAGTCCGCCCCTGTCAACAGGTATAGAATGGAAATGTTGATGTTATTTATTTGGATTTTAGTAAGGCATTTGACAAGGTTCCATATAAGAGACTTCTATATAAATTAGAAGCTCATGGGATAGTGGGGTCAGTTATATACTGAGTAGGAAAATGGTTAGAAGACAGAGAACAGAGAGTAATTCTAAATAGCCATGAATCTGGGGGTAGAAAGTGAAAAGTTGGGTACCACAGGGATTAGTGTTAGGCTCATTACTCTTTATTTTATATCTACATGATTTAGATAGTAAAGATTCTAAATTTTCAAATGATACAAAAATAGTTGCTCCAATTACAAATATAGAAAATTCTTATAAACTACAAAAAGATCTTGATAGATTAGTTGCTTGGGTTAGTAAATGTCAGATGGAATTCAATGTTCAAAAATGCAGTCATCCATTTTGGTAAAAATAATGAAAACTTTAGTTATGAGATGCAAGGAAACTTGTTGGAGGGTGTTAGACAGGAAAAAGATCTTAGCATTATAGTTAGTAGTGTTCTATATTTTTCTGAGCAGTAGTTAGAGGCTAGAAATAAGACAAGTAAAATGTTAGGTATTATTAAGAGGAATGTTAATTACAAGAGTAAGGAAGTCACCTGTAAATTACATAATTCTTATGTTAGGCCTCACTTAGAATACTGCATTCAAGCTTGGTCCCCTCACCTTTGACATGATATTGATATGCTTGAAGGTGTGCAACGTAGGGCAACCAAGCTTACCCCGAACCTAAGAAGATTGGAATACAGGGAAAGAGTAGAGAAACTGCGTATGTTTAGTTTTGAGAGACGTTGTTTGAAGGGTGATATGATACAAATGTTAAAAATATTTTCAGGTTTGGACAATTTAGGTGTAATTAACTTTTTTCATTAGGGGCTGATGGAATAACTCGAGGGTATAAGAAAATTAGAAAACAGACTTGTGGACTTGACTACGAAAATACTTTTTCAGTCATAAAGTTGTAGATTTTTGGAATGACTTGCCATATGATGTGGTAAATAGTAGCTCCTTAGTTAGTTTTAAGAAAAATTTGGATGCTTTCATGAAAGAAAGCGATAGTTTGTAGGTTGTAAATAGTGTATATTCTTAGCTTAATTAAGTTATGTAGGCTACTTTGTAGCTCTGTAAATAGTTGTATGTTAATTAGCTGACTTGAGATTGACATATTGCACAATTTTATTATAAAATACAGCTCAACACTTGGATAACCTTGATAGGCCGAGTGGCTTCATGTTTTCCAAATGAAATGTAATGTAATCTTACAAGATCTTGTAAGCTACTGAGATTGAGATGTTTGAGTGACGCACACCGTATGCGTGGCATAGCGCGGCATGGAGTGACGTATGGTAAGTGTGTTCATACTGTCATCACCTGGGGACGTAGCATAACGTGGCGTGGGGTGTGGCAAGTGGATTTCTACCTTTACAGTCCCACTGGAAATACTAATATAAATTGTACTACAATGCAACGTTTCTATAAATCCTTCTGCATGTTTATACAGGTGCAGTGGCGTAGCGTGGTCTTTTTACAGGGGGGGGGGAGCAAAAGGGTTATAAATTTCCGACTGGACAGGACAACGAATTACATAATCTAAAACACAAAATTTAGAAATATAAATTTGTAATAAGAAGGAATATTGATTTATTTCTAATTTGTCATAGGACTATATGACAGGTGGTAGAAGGTTATTTATTATAAGGATAGGCAGAAGCAAAACATATGGATCATAGAAATTAGACTACTGTGCTGTATTATGTAAGTTTATTTTGGACAATAACCGTGCGCCACTGTTTCATCTTGGAAAAAGTGTCAATGACTATCTTAATTCAGAAACTGTTGTGGATATTCTCGTTCAATACTCAGCATAGCCAAGTTTGAAAGACTTTCTTCTGACATGGATGATCGGAGGTAAAATTTGATTAGTTTCATCCGACTAAACGATCTTTCAGCACCAACACTTGAAACAGGAATAGTCAGGAAAATTCGTGTAAGTGTCACTACATTGGGAAATGCATAATAGATTTCCTAGCTTTCCGACTGGACCAGATATTTTTCCGATAAGGGGTGGCAGTCTCCCCCCCCCCTCGCCTCCCCCAAGCTACGCCACTGTACACTGTACAGGTGTTGTTTAGCTATCGGAAAAAGGAACCCAAAATGTGTCATTTCATTGACTGGTCACTAAAATATTTTGTTTCGAATAACAATAAACCCTATACTTTTTGGTTTAAAGGGTTAAACCAGAGCTTTCCAAACTGTGTGTCGCGACACATTAGTGTGTCGCCAATACCTCCCAGGTGTGTCGCCAAATTTAGTTAATTATTTTCAATTTTTTTGTATTTTGAAAATTTGGATTTTTGTATCAACAAAATCGGCTACAAGATAAACCACCTACTGAAAAATTATCTGATATTTGATATTTGATAACAAAAATTAATTAATGTGTCGTGAAAATTTTTATGCTTAAATAGTGTGTCGCCAACGTGAAAAGTTTGGAAAGCTCTGGGTTAAACAAAGCAGCGTCCAGTCTATATTTGCATACAACACACAAAACGTTGGCTGGACATTTATTGGCACCTCGGCCATCCTAATGCGAGCTAGTTTAACCCAAATAACCTAACGCACTTGTGGAGAAGTGTCCTATGCATGTCAAGCGCTTGACACAATCCACAACAGATTAATACCTGTCGAAAGAGAATTTTTTTCCCACCTGTGTTTTGTGAGACACCATTTTCAGTCTGGTTTGGTGATATAGGTTTTGCAAATATTTTCCCCATCTTATTAATGAAGAACACTGGAATAAAAGTAGTTATCGACCACGTAATTTGGTATACCTAATGTACATAACAAACATGAAACATGAGGAATATTAAATTGTCGTATATTTCACAGGATATGACAAAGCGTATGAACTTATAATCAAACAGAATTTAAAGATAAATAAGACTGTAATTTTGATATAATAAACAGCACATAGAATTCAGCTAGTTTTGATTTACAGTTAAAATATAAATATCCATGGAAGCTCAAAAAAGAAAAACAACAACAAAGAATCAACGTTCAAGTGAATTATACTCTCTGAACACAGTTAACTTAATACACTGAAAGGATAACCCCGATATTAAAAACTTTTATTTAATATTTATTATCTATAAACATCCTTTTCCTTTTCTTTTTCAGTCATGCGCAGTAATGACAAGTTAAATTAAGATTTCCAACAAATATCTATGAATATTGTGTCATATTCTTTTATATTTATATATATATATATACAGGGCGTCCCAAAAAAATGTATACACACTTTAAATACTTATAAAGGCAGTGTTTATTAAAATACATTTCATTTTCAAAATGTAATAGAATCTACAGACATTATTTAATTGTTTTGTCAACGCCTGTTTTCAAACTGACGTCCGTTCTGGTCCAGGCACTGCTGATAACGCGAAGCAATGGAATCGCAAACATCACGAAACATTTCGTTTGGTATTTGTGTGCATTTTCGTTCAATGGCTGCTCTCAATTCAGCGACTGTTGCAGGTTTTATAGCGTAGACTTTGTCTTTTAAGTATCCCCATAAAAAAAAGTCTAGTGGTGTGAGGTCTGGTGAACGCGGAGGGTATTCTACGAAACCCCTTCGTCCAATCCACATCCACATCGTGCCAAGTACCACTCGCAATACTCCACTCTTCGGTCCGGATCATCTTCATTAATAGCATGGACTAATCTTGGAATGTAACTTTTCCATTGACAGCGCTTCAAAATGCGTTGGACAGACGATTCTGAAATTCCTACCTCACGACTCGCTTGCCGCACAGATTTTCTTGGACTTTGGTGATACGTTTCCAGTACTCTTTCTTGCTTTGTGGGGCTTGTCGATGTCCGTGGTCTTCCGGAACGCTTCTTGTGGACATTCTGAACAGTTCCATCGGCTTCAAACTTATCTCTAATTCGAGTGATGGTAAGTCGCGTTGGTGGATCTGTTTGAAACTCCCTCCTAAACTGTCTTTGCACTTCAACTGCGTTTTCACACTTCCAGTAGCATTTTAGAATGAATTTCCTTTGTTCAAAGCTTAGTCTGACTGCCATTATTAATTCTAATGGGTTTAACTTGGAAAGAAAGAAACATCAATTGAGCTATCAGCTGTTAAAGTGTGTATACATTTTTTTGGGACGCCCTGTATATATATATATATAGGGTGGCGCAAAAGTCGCGCATCATAGGAATTTTCAGTGTTGATTATACTATGTTTTTTCCTTTTAGGTAGAGGATGGCTGCGAAATTAATAATAGACGAGAGGGTGAGCTTGGTTTTAATGCATAGAATACCAGGTACAACAAATCGATGAATCGGTACAGAATTTAAATTCGATGAATCGGTACAAAATTTAAATTCGATGAATCGGTACAGAATTTAAATTCTGTACCGATTCATCGATTTGTTGTACTTGGTATTCCATATATTAAAACCAAGCTCACCCTTTCGTCGATTGTTGATTTTGCAGCCATCCCCAACCAATGTAAAAGAAAAAAAAAAAATTATAGTTAACATTGAAAATTCTTATGATGCGCGACTTTTGCGCCACCCTATATATATATATATATATATATATATATATATATATACACACGAGGTTTGTTCAAAAAAATTCTGGAATAATGCGATTTTAGACAGAATATGGGGGATCACCTGAAGATCAGGGCCCCCAGCCTTCTCTAGTTAGCCTTGTAAAGCTAACTAACGAAAATATCACGACCTAACCTAACCATCGTTAGGTCAACTGTACGCTCTTGACGATTGGTTAGGTTAGGTCGAGATATTTTCGTTAGTTAGCCTAATAAAGCTAACTAAAGAAGGCTGTGGGCCCTGATCTTCAGGTGATCCGAATATGGTACTTACAAGTTTTGGGGGTCAATCTCCTTCAAAGTACACACCTTCTGAAACCACACACTTTGCCTAACGATCCTGTCATTGTTGAAAAAATTTTTCGAGAGCCCTTTTCGGAATGGCCAAAAGCTGCTCCGTCGAAATTTCTTTTAATGGTCTCAACATCATCGAATCGGTGTCCTTTCAGGGTTTGTTTGAGCTTCAGAAACAAAAAAAAGTCGCATGGAGCCAAATCCGGCGAATATGGAGGCTGCTGCACTTAGGGGGTAGCGTTTTTGGCTAAAAATTGCTGGACAAGTTGCGACGAATGAGATGGCGCGTTATCGTGATAAAACATTCAGTCTCCATCCTCCCACTTCTGCGGTCGTTTCCTCAAAACTTCAATGTAAAATTCCTCGTTGATTGTTTGTCCTTGTGGAGCATTTATGGTGCACAACACCTTCAACCTTCAACATCTTCCGACATCGTAAGAAATCGCCGCCGCGAAACAGAACACATTTAACTTTATCGGCTCACCCACAGTGGACTGACGTCACACAGTGAAGTGCAACCCTATCAGTCAACTTGTCTCGACATGCAGAGACATGTTTAGCATAGCCACAACTCCAAGCGTGCCCTTGTTCTAAAAATAAACACCCTGTCCAGATACTTTTTAAACAAACCTCGTATAAAATTTTAAAATTTTCACTCGGATTCTCTCCTCTTTGCTTTAAAATTTTCTTACATCTTTTAATTTTCCTTCTTAAACAGGCAGCCTCGTAGGTACCACCCGCTCTGTTGCTGTTTGGTATCCTTTGTATTCCTTTGTGTGTGTATATATGTATATATATATATATATATATATATATATATATATACACACACATATATGGGATGATGATGGTGAGGTCTGTCTGTCTGATGTTTTATGTTCGTTTATACACGCCTAAACGGGTAGAGTAATCGGCACCAAATCTAGTATACACATTAAGGGAGGACCAGGGAAGGATTTAGTAACAAACTCGCCCCTCCTAGTCCACCCCTAGGTCATGTTTAGGGGGCTTTTGCTACGCATATATATATATATATATATATATATATATATATATATATATTGATACAAAAATCGTGTCCACGTCAGACATAATTAATAAAGAATATGAAGCATAACGACATTAATATTTAAATTTGTTGTCATGGAAACGTTACACACACACACATGGTAACCTTTGACAACCTTTGGTTAGCTTCCGCCGAATTGTTCATTCTGATGAAGGTCAAGCTTTTCACTCCACCTTAAACCTACAGTTTAACATGGAATCCGAACCACGCCCCACTAGCAGCCTAGCGTCTTAACCACTAGGCTACCCAGGGTACCCATTTATCTACTAACCATTTTCTTTATTGTGTGGAAGGATGAACAGCTGGGTTTTGCTGCGCGCCGCCTGCCGTCACCGGATCTCGATCCCAGGGCCAATGGATTCGTAGTCAGCGACGCTAATCACTACACCACCGAGGCATATATATATGATGCAAACCCACAGGGAAAAAGAAAAAAATATTCCAAGGTCTTTCATGTATTTAGCAGTACACCTCGTCAGCGAATGAAGGGAGAAGGCGAGATGACCAAAATATATACATATGTACAACGGAACATAGAAATAAAAGAGATTAACATATGGTTAACAAGCGTTGATTAAAGGCAAAATACATTTTAACAAGATATTGTTAATTTTATACATTCTCGCACTGTTATTGAAATTATTTTTAAAATAGAGGAATGCACATTCTCGAATATTCCTTTAAATTATATATATGTTTTTAACGAGCGCTTTAGAACTATCCCACTTGATACTATGATTACATCTGTACATATGGTTAAACAATGTTTTCGAATTATTTGTTGTTCTACGCGCGTATTTATGCTGTTTATGCTCTTTTGTTTCCCTTTTCCGTTTTACATATGTATATATTTTCGTCATCTCGCCTTCTCCCTTTATTCCCTGACGAGGTGTACTGCTGAATATACGAAAGACTTTGGAATAATTTTTTTCTTTTTCCCTGTGAGTTTGCATCATTCATTCATTTCACATGTTTAAGTGTGAAATTCATCCTGCGACAGGATAAAGTACTATTAATACAAATGCGAAATAACCAACCACCCTAACGCCTAAGTAACCGAAAGGAATAAATTATGTGCGGACAACTGTTTAGTGGATTCATTTGATTATCTGTTTTGTAAGCGAAAGCATTTGTAAAGCTCTTCAAATCTAAATCATAGTCTGACGAACTTAAGAAACTTGATCCAGTTACAGTAAATATAGGAAAATTTGGATCAATGAAAGAAAGCCACCCCTAAACGGGTCGGGGTTGGCTTTCTTTCATTGACACAATTCGGGGGTGGCTTTCTTTCATTGATCTGTAAGTTATTTAGGTAGGTAGGTTATTTAGGTAAGTTTAGGTTAAGTTGTGAAATTTTAGTTAGTTTAAATGAAAATATCATGACTTAACCTAACCAATCATCAAGGGCATACAGTAATAAATAATAAACAATTCCTCATGAAGGTGTTTTTACTTACATTATTTACTTTAGTGATTTTGGGGGGGTGGCATTGTTTACTTGATAATTTTTTAGGGTGGCATTGTTTACTAGAAACTTTTGGGGGTGGCTTTCTTTCATTGATCCGAAAATTCTGTGGTTAACAGATTTCTGGTTGAGGTAATCTGACAGTGTTATTCGTAGTTCAGTGAAAGGTTTCTTGTTTAAAGAGGTATGAAATTATCTCTGAAAAGTTTGAAATAAATATAATATTAGCGTTCGAAGTTTAATAATTCATCTAAAGATATAATTGTTTTATTAATTACATGGATTTAAGTACTTGTGTTTGTTAATGACGTTCTTTATTAATGAACTGATTACTATTAAGGTTTGTTTATTATTTATATTTTAAAATAATGTGTTAATAGGTTGTAATTGTCAAATTTCTTAGTTTATTAAATTTAACTAATTATCCATTTGATTAATTAGTGTCGATGAAGTAGTTTCTGTAAATTCTTGTTTAATTATTAACTTGAAGTTTGTAAAAGTTTGTACAGAGGTTAATGAGGATTATTTTTAATGTTTTAGGCGTTTTTATTTCGGAACTGGAACTTGGCTTCGCCTGGTGACGCTACAGGGGCTTTGGTTGGCCATCATTGAGCCTAACGCATTACCAGGTTATCCTTGTGTAGTAATTACAGGCATACATCCCTAGTAAATACGAACTTTGTTACTTTCTCTTTAGCTTATTTGTTTATTAGGAAATAGTGTGCATGATAATTGTTTATTAAAGTTTTGGGATCACTTTAACATATTGCTTCCTAGCAACCTCTTTAACATACTGCTTCCCAGTGTTAATCACTTTAACATTGTTTCCCAGGAGGGATCACTTTAACATATTGCTTCCCGAATGCTTTGGGAAGCAATGTTAAAGTGATCCACGTTTTGTATTATAGTTAGTAAATAGGATGTATTAGAGCTCTTTTTCGGTATTTCCGGCAATTTTTTTTTGTCTGCTGTTGTACTGTATATACTGTGTATCTCTTTTTGCGATATTTCCCCGCTAACGAACGAAAATATCACTACAACCTAACCAATCGTCAAGGCCATATACAGTTGACCTAACGGGGCATTCAATTAGTTTTTTGTATTTACATATATTATATATATAAAATAGCAGAAAAATAAAGAGCCATTAGGTAAAAGTTGCTTAAAATTAACTGAAACCTACGGGAAAATTATTGAATGCCCGGTTAGGTCAACTGTACGCCATTGACGATTGGTTAGGTTGTCGTGATGTTTTCGTTAGTTAGCGGGGAAATATCGAAAAAAAGATACATACAATAGCAGAAAAATATAAAAAAATTGCGGGGAAATACAAAAAAAAAAAGCCTGTATAAGATAAATTATATTAGTCATTATTTAATTTTCTCTTTTACCTTGACCAACGTAATTAACGATTTCGTAGCGATTTAATAAATTATAGTGATAGATAATCCTCAACCCCCTTAACGACACTCCTCTGAACTTGCGTATTTAATTGGTAAGCAGGGCCGGATTTTCCAATAGGCAACATAGGCCATTGGCCTAGGGCCCACCAGTAACTGGGGGCCCACTGGGGACCTCCTACAATCCCTTGACACAAACAGTATCATTGACAAATTTGCCATAGAAAAAAGCAGGAAAAAGTCATTTTGAACTTCACATAGTTGTGCTTGCAAAATTTATTATGCTTCAGTTTCATTGTATTTTTCCATTATTCCTATGTGTAAGATGTACATGATATGGAACTTGATTTACTTTGATGTACTTGATATGGAACTAATTTGATTAAAAATTATTAATGTGTAATGTATTACATTATGTTGTAATTCTTATTGCAAAATTTATTATGCTTCAATTTGACTATTTTTTTCCATTGTTCCTTTGTGTAAGAATAAGTTGTACATGATATAAAACTAATTTGAATAAAATTATTGATGTGTTACATTATGTTGTAATTCTCTTTTTTTTTTACATTACAATATTACGATATATATATATAATATTTTTTTGGGGGGGCACTGATAAGGTTTGGCCTAGGGCCCACAAGCAAGTAAATCCGGCCCTGTTGGTAAGGCTGTATGTATAACGGCGCATCATCTCCGCCTTCCTAGAAGTTTGGCGGCCCCTTCCGTGAGTATACTGCTGGAGTTAGCACGGGTGGGTTGAATATAAATATTTAGCCTTACCCACACAATTTCTTTTACATTGGCATCCCCAATACAGCGGGGTGACTAGTTTTGAAGGGTGGGGGTTCATTTTTTGCGGTGATATTAATATGTCCCTTAATTTTGATAGGTTAATTTTAAGTTTAAATATTTTTCCTTGGTTTGGGTTTTTTTTAAGGAAGGTTAATGATTTATGTAATTTTATACTATAAGGTTTAATTTAGTTTGAACTCAACTCTGGATTAAAGGTAGATTTGAACTTGAGTATTTTCAGAGACAAATTTAAGTTTATTGCTATACAGCATTGTCGGTTTTGTATGCTGGCTTAGGATTTAATTTTTGGTGAAGTTTTATTTTGCATATTTAATAAATTGGGGTAATGGCCGAAGGAGGGATGTTAGAAAAAGAGCGAGATTGTGATGAGATAGAAGACCGTGAGGAATCTTATGTTGGGATAATCATCTTTAAATCCGCACTGCTTACCAAACACAATTTTTTACAAGCCCATGTATTGTATCACGGCAATCGTAGAAACTGGAGCGTAACTATTATTATTTTATATCCATCTGAGCTTGAAATGTTGTTTCGGAACTAAAAAATCGTACTTGAAGAACTATTATGCATGAATTATAGGTTATAGAGGGCGCGGAGGTAGACAATGTAATTAAATCGAACTGGAATTAATCGACTCGTACTAACTGTAATTAAATCCAATCTTGAATCGTTTAACTGGAATAATATCTAATCCGAATTAATTCCGGATCGATCTAATTCACGTACTGTACGTCATGATAGAGGAATTCGATCTTATCTTCACCTAACATATCCTCCCGGATCTCCAAAACCTTGCATCTTTATCTTCCGGAGTCTATGCTTGTTTAATTAAAGGGTTGTTCAAGAATTAAGACGAACTTGATCTGTATAATGCCATTATTACTTTCATTAACATAAATTTAATTAATGCGACCTATGCATGCGCATTACCACAATAATAGTATGTGTGTGAACCTGAAATAATTTTGTACGTTTTCACAAAGTGGAGATACTAAAATATTACGTACACATAAGTGTAATAATGTAGATGGTATTTCTCCAGATTTTATGTACACGGAGTATAAAGGGTATCTTTTCCAAGGTGCAAATGTTTTATCGTGTTCCAAATGACGATGAACATGTGTCACGCCATTGGTGAGTGACCTTGAAAATGTAAAACGACATTGTATATAGTACATTTATTGGCGGATCTAGCCCCCAAATGTAACTCAAATCTAATATACTGTTACTAATATATACAGTATATATATATATATATATATAACCCCCAACTGTGGCCACCTTGTCGTGGTGGGTGGGCTCCCGTGTTGACCCAGTGGGGCTACGTCAGCGGGGGCTTAGCCTCCAGAAGGGTCACCCATGCCGGACAGGCTACCGGGGAGACTGGCTAAGTCCAAGAAAATCGCTCTTTAGGAAAACCTTTCCGATTCAGAAGGTAGCGATCTCGACGATCACGTTCGTCCTATTGTAGTTGAAGAACTCCAAACGAGGGATACGGACACGAGGTTCACTGTCCTAGACGCACGAGTGGAAGCAGCCCTGGACGCCTATTGGTCGCATCCTCGGATCGCTGGGGATAGGGATCCATTCATTTTCTGGCGAGAACATTCTGCTGATTTCCCGGAGATTGCCAAAGTTGCTGATAAGTGCATGAGCTACCCCTCTGGATCAATTGACTCTGAACGGCTTTTCTCAACTGCTGGAGATGTTATCAATGCGAAACGAGCCAACATCACCCCAATCAACGCTGAGGAACAAATCATCCTCTCCAAAAATCTGAAGTTCCTCAATTTTGATTATTGAATGAACTGTTATATCGAGTTACACTTTTTAATTACAATTTTTGAATTACATATTGTTTCCATTACACGATTTTTATTTTGTGAATTCCATTTCTTCAAATATGTTTTGAATTACAGTACATGTGTCGAATTACATTCTTTGAATCCTATTTTGATATTTTGGACAGATATCGGTATCGGCCGATACTTTGCTCTAACTATCGGTATCGGTACCGATACTTTGGGAATACTATCGGTATCGGTACCGATACTTTGGGAATACTATCGGTCGGCCCTTACGTAAAACCAAATTTAGAGAATTGATTTGATACCGACTTTTCGGTGCTACTGTAGTATGCGGTCTACCTACGATTCGGCGGTCTACCTTTTAATTATAGCTTCTTATCTTGTTTACTAATTGTTTGTTTACATCCCATTGTCAATCGCCCTTGACGATTGGTTAGGTTTAGTCATGATATTTTCGTTAGTTTTAACGAAAATATCATGATTAAACCTAACCAATCGTCGGTAGACCGCATACTACAGTAGCACCGACTTTTCAATATTGTAGGGAGATTTTTCGCTGTCAAATTAAATCATCTTGGTTGTATTTCAATTTTTCCTAAATTCCGTGTGTTGATTGCCATTTGTATTTTAATCTTAAAATTTTATTATTGTTGCATTTGGATACCGTCGGGAAAGATGTCAATATTTAAAACGTTAAAAAGCATTGAAAAAGGTCTTACGTTTGAAGAAGAATTAATCTGAAAGCAAAATGGAATAAAAGAATTTAAATTATATCATGATTCAGATTACCTTTAGGCTTTGTCGCATTCCTTCCAATCCTGTAATACAAATTTAAAGTGGGAGAAGCACTTTCTTGCTTTTGAATTAATTTGTATTTTTGGATATGAAGATGGCCATAATGCATTGGTCGTAACGTCATCTTACTCTTTTACTCTGGTGTTTTCATAACACACACATACGAGTATATATGTAGAGACCGACCGGAAATTCCTTTCTTCGCCGTTCTCAAACACCATGGAATCAAAACAAAGGCTATACACGTGGGCATGAAACAGGCCCACAGAGGAAACAGATTTTGTGGTATTTCCCGAAATGTCCACCAGAGGACGTCACGAAGGCCTATAAAAGTGCAGGTTCTTTCTTATATCACTCTCTTGCCATCTTCTCGTTTTTATCGTTAGGTCTCTCTCTCTCTCTCTCTCTCTCAGCACCTTCGTCAGTAACACCAATCGTCATGCCACCCGCTCTCCGGCCTTCGCCGGAGAGCGGCCTGCTGTTCCTTCAAGGCTCCGGTCAAGCATACACGAAGTTTATCATCAAGTAAGGTCCTCTACAATTTTATCCTGCAAGAAGCAACATCACTGCTGCAGGAGTTTCCGTTGGCCCCTTTTTCAACAAGTCTCTACCGGCCCTCAACAACACTCATCCTCTCGCCGGTAAGGCCAGTTCACCTGCAGAAGCAATCCTTCGAAGCCCAGGTCCGTAAACCTTCTAGTAGGCTACAAGCCACAATCCTACCTTTGCCTTCGTGTTAAGCAATTCTCGCGTCATATGTTGTAACCTCAGCCTAGAGAATAGGCTATACCCAAAAGTGTACGCAACCAACCGGCAAAGTTTGGACTGTATTTCCAAACTGGTGACCCCTAATTATTCAATTTAATTTATTAATTATAGTAAGCCTACTTTCTTGGCCACATCAAATTGGTGATCCGTAGGCCACTATATAACTGAGTTTTCCCCCCACAATAGAAAATCCTTTTACATAAAATAAAAATATCTATTTTTAGTAAATTATTTGTCATATGTTGTAAAATCAAAATAATCTGTATTTATGGTTTAAACATATAACATGGACTTAAACTTTGAACAGTAGGATACAGCATAGGCTTGATTAATAATTTTCCAGCTTTTTATATTTCAGACAAAAAATATAGATAAGTGTGTGGCTAATTAAATACTGTACTTGCTAAATGTTATAAAAAAATAATAAATATCCAGCATACGTATAAAAATTATAAAACATTTTGTATTAATAAAGGTTAGGCTTAGGCAAGGTTCGTTGGGCCAGAGCGGCGTTTACACCAAAATTTAACTGAGAGGCAAAATAGGTTAGTTTTATATAGTTTTGCGTGGGCCAAATGAGAGAGAGGCATACTTTTACATTTGGAAAGATTAGGTTAGGTTAATTGAACTCTCTGGTAGATTTACAGAGCCCAAGATACTTATCGCAGTGGAAAGGTTAGTTTTGGCCAAAGCAAAACCATGGGAAACGAGCAAATTTTGACAACGCTATAACACCGTTTCTGTAACTTTACTAATGTCCGCTTCCCTGAAGGGGGGGAAAACTGTGTGGGTAGGCTGAGCCTACCCACACAGTTACCCCCCCTTTTTTTCTGACCGTTCTCGTAAGTTGACCGAAATTATTTTTATCGAAATCAACTAAATTCACCGTTTTTAATCTTCCAAATGAAAAGTGAATTTAAACTTTAGAAAAAGAATAGAAATTGGGCTAAATATCAGATTCACGACAATGATTTTCTTTGTTAAAAAAAACCTGTCCTTGAATCCGACATGGCTTAGGTTAGGTTAGGTTTAGGGGCTTCAGGGGTGGGGTTTTGAACTCTAAAAAAATTCATTGTTGTGAATCTTAAAGTTTACCAGAAAAAGTTCGATTGTGATTCCTCCAAAGTAAAAGTTTGGCCATATTTTATTAAAGTAAATCCAATAATTGAGGGATGGGTTTATTCCAGGCAGTCCTTATAAAATCTTTTGGCGTTCAGTCTGTTGGTGACTCTTGCCCTAAAGAATATCTAATATATTTAACTGTACTGCACTTTTAATAATTAGGAGCAATCTGGAAAAGGGAATTATGCTATATTCAAAATCGTAACCATACCATGATAGGCTATATTAAAAATAATTATTTATGTAATTATTAGTTATAAATAAACTAATAAATTACTGTTAATCATTAACTAGAGTTAATATGGTCCTAGGATGTGGCCAAAGAAGGTTTGCTGCATTATTTAATCCCTTTGAACTTAATATTTTACTAAGCATTTAATTAAGTCATAGTTGAATGTAATTTAGGTTTTAAATAAAATTACTCTTGAGCAACATTTAACCCTTTAAGCCCTGAATTTTTTGTAGGGTTAAGTTATGAATGCGTGTATTTGAAACGTTAGCAATTTGTCCCGTTCGTCCTTAAAGGGTTAAAAAAAAAAAAAACTGAATTCTGATGGGTCGATGCTTTTTTTCAAAAAAGTGTAACTACGTAGTCATTCTGATGCAGAAATAACTAGAAAGAAATTCGTCTCGTAGGGAGTCGAAACATTCACTATACGAACGCGAAAATAGAAAGATCATTTTGAAACCAAACCAACGGAAATTTATTTCATTGTTCTTGGCAGGTGTTTCTTAAGTGAATTAGAGATTGTGAAACTGGCCCTGTGGCCGTTGCAAAGTGTTTTGTGAGGAACAATTGAGATTCGCCATTTACACAGAATATTGCACCAACTATCCAAGGTTAGAAAAAAAATACGGTTGTTTATTTTGTCATCCACTTTTAGAATGACAGCTATGTCACTCATTCTTTTGTTCATCGATAAACTGGCAAGAAATATCTGTGTAAAACACTCGAATTGCACTCTGTTGCAGGACCGTTAGTCTTCTCACCGACCTTATGCAGGAGGAGAGCTCCGTGAATGCATGTAGAGAGCGTCAGTTGTGTCTGGGTCACACACTTTCTCTGGGGTCGTACCTCTTGAAGCCTGTCCAAAGGGTGCCCAAATACCATCTCCTCCTGGGTAATATGTAAAGCACTTCAGCAAGGACCGCCCGGGCACTCTCACACTTGGAATGCCCTTTCTGCCATGACCGGAATTGCCCACCACATCATTGACATGAAGAGGAAGCACAAACATGCTGTCAGGGTCCATGAGATCTAGTCGCTCCTCTACAGTTGGCAGGTAACCAGGGCCGGTTTTAGGCGGGTGCGAGGGATGCACCGCACCTCACCCCACGCTTGGACCGGCTCCGCGCTTTGGCGGCAGCGGCAGAGTCATGGCACACTATCAAGACTGATGTTTTTGCAACTATCGATAATCACAATTACTTGTCAAAGATGCATTCAAACCTAATACAATACGCTTTTATTATTATTTTAATATATTAATATATTTTTTTTTTATGAAAACGGTCCACTGAGTAGGTAGGTAGTTAATCTAACAATTATTAAGCTCCTTTTATAACAATGACTGGTTGGATGAAACCAATCGGTCACTGACCAGAGTTAATCTCCATACTAGTATTTATATACTGTGTGGTAAAGCGTACTTGGTAGTAGTGATACAATGACACTACAGATCGACTAACCAACGCGGAGGGCTTGAAATGTTCACGGGAAAAACAACTATTGATTCTACAACTGATACAAACTAGCTTTAATAGTGTGCTCACCTAAATTCCACAAATGGAAGGAAGACTCCTAAACAGAACTAAACCTAATTGAGTAAATCAAGACTTATTTAAGAACAGTTGACTTGGTAAGTTAACCTTTGTATTGCTAAGCCCCAGTTTAGTGATACCAGTTTAAACTAGGTCAAGTTAGGTCTGACCTACATTGTGGTCTAAGACCTAGCATTAATTTATAGTTTAACAAAGGCTACGGTAAATTGCCCTAGCCTAATCTTGTGAGAAATCCTACTGTGGACTTCAGTTTAATCTACCCACTCTGGACCATTTCCGGAATCTCTAGGCTGACCCTACTAGGCTAGGCTTATCCTACTCTGACGTTATTTCCAACTTTTTCTTGTTCCTTTATATCTCTAAAAAAAGAATTGTATTTTATATTTTGAGATTGTTGTTTAAGTTTTTGTGATTGTAACGTGTACCTAATATTCTTGTTCCTATAATAATACCAATTTTTTTCAATATAATATGACAAAGTCTAAAAGAATTACATCTTATTTTATGTTATGAGAATTTTATGGTTATTTTATGATTAGTTATTTTTGTGCATTGATTATATTATTGATTGATAAAATAAATAGCTAAAATAGGCTTGAATTTTCTTATTTTTAATATTAATTTTTTTGTTGAAACTGAAAGGCAATCTATAATATAATTGAGGCAGTCTGTCAAAAAAATTATTTCAAAAGCTGAAATCGGATAGGTACTGTGGATTTTGAAAAAATATTAAGGCAGTGAGAGCTCAATATTTACTTTAAGTTCACGAGGAACTTTTGTGAAGCTTAACAATTGACCCCTCCAATTACTGGGCTTCGGCCTCAGCACCGCAAGTCTAGTTAAGTGGGCTCGTAGCCCGTAGGGTCCACTTTAATTAGAAAAGAACGCAGCAATGAAAATTTTAAGCTTCACATCCGAACCCATTGTATTAAGATCTATGCAGCTTAAAATTTTTATAGCTGCATTATTTTTTATAGTTTTATTGACCAAATAATTGACTCCCCAGTAATTGGGGGGCCGCAGGCCCACTGCAAACACTTTATCAACATTTTCCTCAGTTTTTTCACAAGTTGACTTGTTCATCTCCAACCAAGAGATCCCCAATGTTTAGCACACTATTTTTTATTTTTTGTTTGGGTTCAGAATCCCAGTTGTCTTGAACGGCCAAACTCTGAAGGGCTATTTTAACTTATAGCCTAATAGTCCGGTAGCACAGACCCTGATTTTACTGGAACCCTGCATTGTTTGTTATAAAGCAAATTTTTACATATTTTGACCCATATCCTGGTCAATACTTGATGGATTTTGATGATCTTGGTGTCATTTCTAGGGGTTTTTAGGATGATGAGTCGATCTGGAGGGGTTGTAGATACTTTGGGAGTCGTTTTGACCCACATTCGTCAATACTAGGTCATTGGAGGTCAAACGCCCCCCGAAATAAGGAATATCCCATATCCCCGGGCAGTCGTGGAGATATTTTGGTGATCTTACTGTCGTTTTTATGGTGTTGGGCGAGACTTGAGTAGTTCTATAAGGTTTAAAATGAAATCAGGGATTATTTCCCCCATGGTAAGGTGAATTCCAATTTGTCTAATTATATATTCCTCTTATTTTTTTCAGGTTGTTGAGATTATTGCTGATGATGCTGCCCACCTGGTGGTTTGATGACGTCTTGGTTGTGCTGATTCCAAAATTGTTTTTGACTGCTGAATATGGAGAATATACCAGGTGAGCATTGTTTAGTTTTCATTTGCTGAGGATAAATTATTTCAATGCGATTTGTACTCTGAAGAATGGGTAAACAAAATTCTTATTTTTCAGGTTCTACAAAAGCTGCAGACGAATGTTTCTTCAAGGATTTCCTGCGTAGCTGTCCTGTAGGTCAGAAAGGTCTTTCAAATTGTGGGAGGATTCAGAAAATCGTAGAGAGCAGCGACATCAGAGGGCAGCCAGATGTTCGAGTGAGACTAGAGCCTCTCTTGGAAGATAGAGCAAAAATCCTTTGTTGTCACAAGAACTGTTTCCACTTGTGTCCAAACGGAATTTATCAGCATTCATGAAAAAGAGAGAATATGATACCCCTACAGTGGAGCCAAAAAGACTACGTAGTGCTGTTCTCAGTTAGGGCTATGAGGCCTAAAGGTGAGATAATGCTGTATTACGTTGAAGATTTGAATGGGGAAGAAATCACAGGAAGCTTTTACCGTGTCGTTACAGAAAGTGACATTTAATTCAGAAAAAAATGTGTTTAAAATTGAAAACATTTTAGGAAGCAAAAGCTCAGGAAAGAGAAAAATGTACCTGGTGAAATGGCTAGGGTACCCAGAAAGCTTCAACACCTATATAAAAGCTGATGCAATAATGAAGCTTAAATAGTATGCAACATGACGCCTAACCATTTCAACGTCACACTCCTCCTTCTCTGTCTGTACATCCTAACAACACCCTGGCCAACCTTGTAACAGAACTCCATGGGCCCATTGAATTGGGTCGTGATTTGTATGAAGTGGGGGTATGCGAAATTCAGCTGGACACCCTCTTTTTAAATACTGATTATAAAGAACCCGTCTTTACACTTCTTAGAGACCTTGATGAGTGTGAAAAAGCCCGAGTAAGTCGGATGGAACCATACGTATCGCCCGGATTGGGATGCACGGTATTACGGTACAGTCATAACACTAGGTCCGGGCCGTTATGGTGCGGCTGAGGATGTTGTGAGAGACTTAAACGTTAGTTTAAAAAACTCAAATCTTACGGCTGATTTAGTATACGAAATCGTAAACAAAGAAAACCCTGCACATACTCTGATTCTAAAATCACAGGCTAACAGAAATATTAAAGACAAAGGGCTGTTCAAAATTATAACCGAGGGGCGATATCGATCAGTCTTCGAGAGATACCTTTCACGAGGTACAACATGACTTGTCCAGCCTAATATATCAGATTAAATTGGAGAAATTGAGTGATGGCTATACACTCCCAGACATGTGCCATATTTACAGTAATATAGTGGAGCACCAGTTTGTTGGGGATACCCATCACGCCTGCTGCGCATCGCGCACATCCTCAACCATAGAGGGAAGAGCTTGAGTATTACATATGACAGGCCCCATTATGTGAATGTGGCAGCTAATCTAATAACCAATATCTCAATATATATAGATATAAGAACGATTGAGGGAAAAAAATTACCCATTCGTTGATGGGAGCTTAACGTTGAAGCTGCACTTTCGACGCCTGAGTTATAATGGACAGAAAGCCTTTCACAGTCTATCGAGGTGTGAGATACCAGCGTGGGAGTGGGCTTGGGTCAATTTTTTTCAACCATACTACGTACGGCTGTCCCCTTGCTGAAGAGGAATGCCAGATATCTCGGGAGGAAAGCGCTACAATCAGGTCTTAACACGGCAGAAGATATAATGGCTGGGACTAAGCCTAAAGAAGCTCTAAAAAAAACACTTAAAGTGTACACGGGACGAAATCATCAAAGATGCAAAGAGAAAAATGCGCGGTGTGGGAAGAAGAAAAGCCTGTCCGGAGGAAGGGCTTATCAGCACGTGGCGTTAAACGTAAAAGGACATAATAAAAGAAGTGTTCTAAGTGCCTGAAAACTATGGTTGTCCATTTTTTGACTGATATAAGCTAAGGACATTGCTCTCATGAATCATACTGTTTACTACTTGTCGAGAGAGGTGGTACTATTTATGACTCGTCATGGCACGCTTCATCCATCCGTGTAGTTCACAATATTGTAAATCGGAGCTGTCCCTCTTTGACATGCCCCCCAACAACTCAAGTTTCTATTGAGCACAGTGACTATTACAATTAATCCGTTAAACACAATTAGTTCCCCGAGTGCTCCAATAGAATTCATGATACCCAGCTCAGGCCCTTACTTTTTTTATCCAAGCTGTGTGCGCATGTACACTAAACTACGTATCGCCCATTCTGATGAAACAGGAGTGTGGTGACAAATATGCTGTATACCCTGAAACAAACTTTCTGCACTCCATATCAACCAGTGTGATGTATATTTAAATCAGGTCAACATGTCGGCAGGAACGGGGTATTATCACCTACGAGCCTATCTGGAAAATGTCCTCAACTTTTTCAAAGAAGAGAAGGATACCTGTAAAAAATAGACCAGGTTCTTAATTAATTTATGATTGGAATTTAAAAATTACACTTCGTGGTTAGGATGAAGAAAATATACAAAAAGAAACAAATTATATTTATAATGAAAATTAGTGACTTAATTAAATGGGTATGACATCAGATATATAATTAAACTATAAGGACATTAACTTAAATGAAGGGTTAAAGTGACTAAATGAAATGGACAAAAAATAAATGATATATAAATATGGGCAGGAAAGCTTATTGCTCAAGTTAGGAATCTGGTGGATGCCGAGATGTATCCGATATATCTGTACTAAAATTGAAGACATTTACATTACATAATTAAAACAAAAAAAAGAATCTCAATAATACAAATATTAAAACAACTTCTAAACAATATATTCTAAACAATATAATAAAAAAATAAGTTACAATACAAGTCGGGCTGTACTCACCAGGAGGTAATGTATCTCTAACAGAAGTGAGGTTAGAGACTTGTCAACAAATCACCTCGCTTTTTAGGAAACGAACGTATGAACACATTCTGATCGTTTAGAAAGGGTCAATGTGGGTGTAGACTTTTAATTTTACAAGGAGTAATCCTAATCAATAAGAGGGCTATTATTAGAGGGCTATTATCAGACTAAATACGAAAGTAGTATAAAGGACAAATTTAAAAATTCTAAAAAGAAGATATACGAGTGTTTTGGACGCCTGCATACAGACTTCACTTTCCAGGAGAAGTTGCTTGTGAATGGGTTGGATATGAAAATAAAGATCATCCGCACGAGTACTGAGATTTGTTTAAATCTCGGGGCTGATCAAGAAGAGGGTGCAAATCCTGTTGTGATTCATATTATGGAAACATACCTTCGCGTACGCCGTGTGAAATTAAGTTCGCCTAAACAAATAGAAATTGAAAAAAATTTACTACATGCCACAGTAAAATACCCAATTAACAGAGTACAAATCAAACTATACACGGTGCCAGCAGGGCAGAAAACGTGGCCCTGGGAGTTCTACCTAAAAGGATATTAACTGGAATGCAGGAACATGCTTCGGTGACTGGAAAATATCAAAAGAACGCCTTTAAATTCGAGAATTTCGGCCTTAAAAATATAACTCTATACGTCAATGGCGTTGCGTTCTATATGGATACGGATTATTCATCAGACGCTGTGTTCCAGCATTGTGCGAGAGCATATAGTAATCTGGCCCATATTGCAGGTGCTTGTGATGAGCTCGGGATTGGGGTAACGCAGAAAGAATTCATCGATCAATTTAACCTTTATCCGTTTGACATCACACCTGACTTATCTGCTAGTGTAAATGCACACTTAAGTCCACAACAGAGTGGAAACATCTCAGTTAAATTGGAATTCGCCAAGCCGATAGACTCTCCTATTAGTGTACTAGTATACCTCGAGTCACAAGCCCTAATAGAAGTTGACAGATTTAGGGGCGTTGTCACTGACTTTTAAAATGGACGCGAATACACTTCAGAGAGTAATGAATAGTGAACGAATCACGCGCTCCAAATTTATCGGTGTGTTTGCGAAGAATGAAACATTGAAATTGCCAACTACGAGAGAATGCGGTGGTCTTATTGTGAATACCGATGTTATTGGTGGTGAAGTGATTCATTGGATAGCTATCTACTTTAAAAATAGGGACCGCCTGTACTATTTTAATTCACTCGGGACTCATTCATGGAATGACGTTATTATTGTAAAATGTTTCGAACAGCTACACATTCCCGAAGTTGTCTGGAATTCCTATCGATTCCAGGGATACGTTAGTAACGTATGTGGTATGTATTGCCTTTCATTTCTCATGCACATGTCACGTGGTAAGGAATTTATAAATTTTTAAAAATTATTCGACCTGTGTCACACTGAGCGGAATGATCAAATGGTATGCAGACAAATAAAAAAGTTCTCGTTTGTGCGCACTCGTTGTGTTGTATGATGTTTTGCTTGTATATATAAAATGAATAATTGCATCAATATTGTCTCCAATAATGTTAGTTTGTGTATTCTGTAGCTTATTTAAAATGTAACGGCAACTAATTCTGTAGTTAATTTAAAATGGCTATAAAAATTGTGCTATTTTATAAAACATGATTTCTATCATTTAATAAATTGATGAAAATACATTGCGTCCTCTTCTTACCCGAAACACATGAAAAAGAAAAAAGCTCTTACCCGAAACATAAGAAAAAGAAAAATCTTACATTATTTCGTTGATGTGGAAATCGCTGGGCTGAATGCGCGGTAAAACTTCTACCTCCGTATTCAGGTCCACGCCATGCGTTTCTTCAATGCTATCATGAAAAGATTGCGTAACAGGAGTCAGCTCCTCATCGGACCTTTAACACTTCCCCGTCCGCGCAAGTGCCTATTTCTTACCCCCTAACGTTCTAGGCTTGCAAGCAGTTTGCTTCGCGCTTCGCACATAGGTTTCTGCTCTGATCATGTTGACAGTCTTTGAATAATTTTATATTTAATTTTACTGTATTGTTTTATAACTACAACTCTACATTTCTTAATGAAAACTGCATGATATAGATAATGAATCATAAAAACTTATGAGAGACAAATAAACAAACCAATAAATTTTATGAAATTTATTATAACTTTGTAAACAAATATACTAACCCTATTCTAATAACTCTCTTGTTACGAAAAGTTGAATAAAACCTAAAGGAGATGATGGAATTGCTTCTTGCATTCCTGGATAATTGTAATAAAACTATTTAGCGCTAATACTCTACAAGAATACGACATGCAAAATACAGCTGCTAAACCTAAAAATCATATGAGCAACACATCTTCCCCTACAATGTCTAAATAAACACCGCGTCTTCCCCTCTTTGTTGTCATACGTAAATACACATCCTAAAATATAACTCGATCTTGAAATGACAGAAATTGCGTCAAAACATGACAACTTTAGAAGATTTTTCACCAAATGACGCAAAATGTGTCATCGGAACGTTTACTCAAAATTTTTTTGACGCAATTTGCGTCATTGGAATACGAAAGTGTTAAAGAGAAAGGATAATTTTAAATTAATTTGATTAGTTCATACATTTTTCTGAATCTTTTTAATAAAGACCCATTTTCTTTTCATAAATACATGCAGAGTATATATATGTATAGGGTGTCCCAAAAGTTCCTATCTATTTTGTTGAAATAGGCTGAATTTCAAATAAATGTCACACTGACCTGAATACAGATGTATTTCTATACAAATTACAAGTATTACACCATTAAAATCTTTAATTAGTAGTTTCCACATGTGCTCCATCTGTATCTCTGCAAATCTCAAAGCGGTCAGCTGCATTGCGGAACACACTTCCAAGCATTTTAGGGATTATTTCCTCAACTGCTTGCCTAATGCGATCTCACAGATCTGGTAAATCTCGACTATTTCTGCGATAAACCTCTGATTTAATGAAACCCCAAGCAAAGAGATCCAATGGGGTCAAATCCGGAGATCGCGCTGCCCAGGGCCTATTTCCCCCTCCAATCCAACGATTTGGAAAACGCTCGTTTAGGTATGTCTGAGCAATTCTGGCATAATGACATGGTGCTCCATCCTGCTGAAAGACTACATTGTCGAGAATGCCATCTTTAAGAAGTTGAGGTTCAAGAAAATTTTGAAGCATATCAAAGTAAATAGGTCCTGTCACTGTAGCCTCTGCAAAGAAAAAGGGCCCGTAAATCTTAGACTTCGTCATTCCAAGCCACACATTGACTTTAGGTGAGTTTCTTTCCCATTCAGTGAACTCAGTTGGCTTTTCATTAGCCCAGATGCGACAATTATGTCGATTGATTTTACCACAGGTGTGAAAAGTCGCCTCATCGCTAAACAAAATGTGGTCCATTAAATTGTTATTTTGGATTTGTTCGACCAGTTCCACACATTGCTGCTCTTTTTGGGAAATCTTCCTCGTGTAAGCTGTGTAACAGCTGAATGTGATAACACTTCTTCAACGTCGAACGCAAGGTTCTGTGAACAGTTGGTTTGGGCATGGTCAATCTGTGGGATGCTTGGCGAACTGACATTCTTTGATCGTCTTCGAACATTATGCGAACAGATTCAATGTTTTATTGTACTGTTCTTGGGCGTCTACTTCTAAGACTGATCCGCGGTCCGTTCTAGAATCGGAAAGCAAAACTAATGCATACGAGCTGACTCGCACCCCGTCACCCGCAGGGACCGTGGTAAGCTCTCTACCCAGAGTCTGCTCTACCAAGAATCTGTCTTTTAATGGCTGGACCCCTCCTTATATAAGAAAGGAATCCATTCTCACATACGTCAGAGAGGTGAGTCACCTTGAGACCAAAATAATATATAGTTCTCACAGTCAAGGTTCCCATCCTGAAACTCGAGACGGATGCGAGGTGTACGTTTGGAAGGCTAACATGCGACCAGCGAGCGCATGCTGTCGCGAAAGTTCGTCTGGGCGTTCTTTGATTAAAATGAATGGCTGTTTTTAACATCATATGTCATATTTCGGGCGTGTGCTTGAGGACTCAGAAAAGATTAGGCAGATTCTCGCGTCAATCACTGATAGAAACGAGCGTCTGCTCTTGTAGGATATTTAAGAAGGGGGGCGTGCTAGTGTATAACATTTATCTTATTTATTTCATCTTTCAATATTGCGTCTGAGATTTTTCCCGTATAACATATATATATATATATATATATATATATATATATATATATATATATATATATATGAAGAGAGTTACAATGTGAAGTATCAAATATCTTCGAACCGCTCAGAGAAGTTTGTGACACCTTTAAGAGAAAATGTCGAATAACTTCATATTTCAAATGAATATATTATGGAATTTTATAAAATTATTTAAAACTTGCAAAGGAGTCTTGATTGTTATAAGTTATATATATTATATATATGTAACATATATAATATATATATATATATATATATATATATTATATATGTAACATATGGCACCCCCGTCAAGTACTTGCAGTCGCTGTGAAGGGAAATTTGCTTACGCGTTACAATGGCTAATAATAATGAACAGTTAGTTTGCAGGTGGTGCTCAAGCATGGAAGTGCTGAGGAACGAGTTAGAACGTGAGAGGGAGGCCAGGTGAGGCTTGAAGAAAGCGTGATGCTCCTGACGGCAAAATTAGAATCCCTTGAGACTCCAGTTACGACCCCTCCTGCCTCAGTTTCTACTAATAATATAAATAGTATTAATAGCCCTCTCTCTTCCCTAGTTCCCAACCCTTCGTTCGAGTGCGTAATGGAGCCCCATTGAGAAAACCTAAGACTGTCTACCAGTAATAACAAACAATAAGTTTTCTGTTTTAGGTTTCGAAGATGCTGATGAACCGGAAATACGACTCGTTGGCGATTCCATTGTTCGAGGGCAGCTCGAGGAATTCTGTGGGAGAAACCCTCGTCGTAGGCGCCGTTACTGCTACCCTGGTGCAAGGGTGGAGGATATAACTAATAGTGTTGACCATTTACAGACGGTACCGCCGAGGACACAACGTATGTTATTCATGTCGGTACTAATAACGTTTTAAATTCTAGATCGGAAGAACTGCTGGCTAGGTACAGGGACTTACTAGAGCGATAAAGGAAAAAACTAATAAGATTGTTTTAACAGGTATACTTCCTCGAATTATCCAACGTAACGATTTCTACAGCAAGGCGACCTATATTAACAATAACCTAAAGTCTCTTTGCCAACAGGAAGGAGTGCATTTTGCGAATTTTTGGAACAGTTTCTACGGCAGGAGGGACTTGTTCCTCGGAGATGGACTTCATCTTAATGACGTTGGAGCTGCGCGTTTAGGAAGACTATTTCATAATACTGTCTCTTCTTTTCAGGCTGCCGTAACTCGAACGGTCCCAGCGTAAATTCCACAAATTTCCCCTGCGCTCGCGAAGGTGTCGCAATTACAAACAATTTGAAGGTTCTATCCTTAAATGCTCGTAGCCTACGAAATAAAATAAACGAATTTTTTTCTTTAATTGCTTGTAAAGACTATGATTTAATTGCGATAAATGAATCGTGGCTTAGCACTGAAACACGTGACTTTGTAGGGGAGTATCAAATTAAAGGTTATAGACTTTTTGTTAAAAACAGAATAGGTAGGCGAGGAGGCGGTGTTATGTTGTATATCAAAGATAATATTGCGAACGTTATAGAAGTAAAGCACACAATTCCAGAACCGATAGATTCGACTATAGCAGAACTTAAATTGAACGATTTCAAACTTCTTGTTGCGGTTATATATAGGCCCCCTAATCAAACAGCTGATACGGACGAAGCGTTATATCGTGAACTAAAGAGAATAATCGGTAGTGAGCAGGCTTTAGTTATGGGTGACTTTAATTGCGCCAACGTGAATTACGATACAATGCAGGGAGACGCGGAAGGTAATCGTTTAGTTAATTTTCTCGAGGATAGCTTTCTTATTCAAAAGGTTGGGGAACCTACGAGGTTGGACAGTATTTTAGATTTAGTAATAACTACGGATGATAGGCTAATTACTGATCTTCAAGTAATAGAACCGTTAAGCAATAGCGATCACAATATGGTAGAGTTTGTCCTCTCAGTAAGTCACTCGAAACCAACTAACTCGACTAAAATTCCTAACTTTCAGCACGCAGACTTTTGTAAATTTCGAAATAAATTGTCACACGTCAATTGGGAAAACGTAATGGGGAACTCCAACGCAAAACTAATGTGGGAATCGTTCGAAAGTAAACAACAAGCCCTTGTTGTTTACTTCTAGAGTAGGAGACATTATAAAGAGTAGAGATAGGGCTTATAGGCTACATAAGTGCGATAAAGACAATTTGTGGTTACGAAACAACTACATATCTCTAAGGCGTGAAGCGAAAAGTGTAATAAAAAAGTCCAAGCGCGAATTTGAAATCTCCATAGCTCGTGACGGTAAAGAAAACCCCAAGCGATTCTTTCAATACGTCAATAATAGAAATCCAGTAAAAAGTGTCTTGGGGCCTTTGAAAAATGTTAACGGAGATCTAGTTTCTGAAAACAAGGAAATGGCTACCTTGCTAAACGAATTTTTTACGTCAGTTTTTACTATAGAAGATGTAACGAATATCCCTACGGTCATAGACATAATACCTTTTGATAATGGTAATATTTTGGATAATATGTGGTTAGTGAAGGGGAGTAATGCGCTATATTGATAAAATGAAAACGCGTAAATCACCGGGGCCGGATTCCATATATCCCATACAACTAAAAGAATTAAAAGATAGCATTGTTGTGCCGCTAACAAAGATTTTTAATGCGTCTATTTCTGAGGGGTGCGTACCAGATAATTTCAAGTTAGCAAACGTAACACCTATCTTTAAGAAAGGCGATAAAGGTGCGGCGGGAAATTATAGGCCAATCAGTTTAACGTCTGTTGTAGGTAAGCTACTGGAATCAATAATTAGGGATCGTATAGTCGAACACTTAGAATTGCATAAACTAGTTAGAAATACGCAGCACGGTTTTAGGCGAAACAAATCTTGCTTAACTAATCTTTTAGAATTTTTCAAAGCGTGGTTGACGTTTACGATAGACATCGGGCGGTTGATGTAGTGTATTTAGATTTTCAAAAAGCGTTTGACACCGTGCCGCACAAAAGACTCATTGAAAAAACTAAGGCTCATGGAATCAGGGGTGTAGTAATAAATTGGCTAGAAGAGTGGTTGCGAGGGGAAACAGAGGGTGGTCGTTGATGGAGCGGAGTCGTGTTGGGCTAATGTAGCGAGTGGCGTTCCTCAGGGTTCTGTATTGGGCCCCTTGCTTTTTCTTATATATATTAACGATTTAGATGTCGGCCTAGTCAGTACAGTTTCAAAGTTTGCGGATGACACGAAGCTGGGTGGTAGGGCGATTAATGACGAAGATAGAGGTAAAATCCAGGAAGATCTGAATAAAATCGTTGATTGGTCAGTCACATGGCAAATGAGATTTAACGTATAAGTGCAAAATTTTGCATATAGGTTCGCGTAACGGTAATTTTGCGTATAGTATGTCAGGGAAAGATTTAACAAGCGTAGAGCAGGAAAAAGATTTAGGAGTTATAGTCACTGGTGATTTAAAAGTAGCGAAACAAAGTACAGCAGCGGTCAATAAGGCGAACAAAGTGTTAGGTTTTATAGCTCGAAATTTTGAGTACAAATCGCGCGATATTATAGTTCCTCTTTATAAATCATTAGTTAGACCCCATTTGGAGTACGCGGTCCAATTTTGGAATCCGCATATGCGCAAAGATATAGACAAAATCGAAAGAGTTCAAAGACGAGCAACTAAGATGATTCCGTCGCTTAGGTCAAAGTCGTACGAGGATAGGCTTAAGGAGTTAAAATTGACTACACTCGAGACTAGGAGGCTAAGGGTGATCTAATCCAGGTTTTCAAAATTATGAATGGGTTCGATAACGTAGATAGAGATAGCTTTTTCGAAATATCTCAATATAATAGGACTAGAAATAACGGGTGTAAGTTGACAAGTAGAAGGTTCGAGACAGCAGTTGCAAAAACTTTTTTACGCATAGAATAGTAAATAGCTGGAATAGTTTGCCGGTAGAAGTAATTAGTAGCACGTCTATAAACATGTTTAAAAATCGATTAGACGCATATGTTGATAGATTGGGTATAGTTTAAGGTAGTAAAATTAAGGCTTTGTGGTGATAGATCCCACAGCTCAACACAAGTGTTGTGGGATATAGGGAGGCAGCATCTTGGGTTAGGGGATACTCTCTGTCCTTACACACCCCATTTAAAGAGATTCTCTGCCGAGCGGTGCCCCCCATAGTACTGTGAGGTATTGAAAAACTCATGATCTTCACTTGCCCCACAAACACCTTTAAATGGGAGACCCAAAATGGGTGCACACACATTTCTACATTACTGTACAGTCTTTACAGCCACACCTACACTTTTCCTCCTAAGTATATATATTGTAATGTATATGGTTGTAAATTTTGACTTGGTCCGCAATCGATATGGACCGTGACTTATTTTTGTTGGCAAGGTACTAGTATTGATGGATACCGTAATGAAATTGACTGGATTCTTTGGATCTGATATATTTGCATGTCGGTTATAAATAGATATAGAGTGTAACATATTTGTGGATAGTAGTCTATTATGACTTGATCCTCTGGATCCAGAGATTCTATCTTTAGTTTTAAGTCGATAATTAATTAGTTTTAAATTGATAATTATTTAGTTTTGTAAAAATTGGTCAATGCCAATGTACAGGCAGTTTTTACATAAATTTCCTATGTTCTTGTGGTTCGGAACACAGGTAAAATTGTAGGTCCCCTCCGCCACCACGGAGGACATACACAATTACGAACACAGTTAGGTAGACCAGCCATGAGCGGATCCTAGGGTCTTTGTTGGTCTGAAACATTATAACATTATAACATTATATATAAAAATAAATAAATATATATATAAATATATATAAATATGTATAAATATATAAATATATATATAAATATATAAATATATATGTAAATATAAATATATATAAATATGTATAAATATATAAATATATATATAATATATGTATATATATATATATATATGATGAATAAAACCACGAAGGAAGGAAACACAAAATGGTGCTCAAGCGCTTTCGTCTAATGACATCCTCAGGAACACTGAAGTACATAAAAGGTTAAGCCTATATATAGGTTTACAGAAAGAAAAAAAGAAAAAATAAATAACATACATACACACACACACACACTATATATATATATATACATACATATCTATATATACAAATACATACATACATACATATATACATATATATACAATAAACAGAGAAGTAAAAATAATAAAAATAAAAATTAAAACCTTAAAGGATTACAGATTTTAAGGAAAAATATCGATTTTTAGCACAAGATCAAATGGATTATAAAAATACAAATTTATACTGGAACTCTGCCGGGTTTTAACACAATGCTGCCTATGGTACAGCATATATATATATATATATATATATATATATATATATATATATATATATATATATATATATATATATATATATGGCAAAAGGCAGTGGTAGTACTGATCCATAAAAAGGGCGATGTAACAGTTTGTGGGAATTATCGCCCCCATCAGCCTGCTGCCTCACTCATACAAGGTGCTAGCCAAGATACTGCAGAAGAGAATTAGCAACAGAGAAGAGGCAATCCTAACTGAAGAACAGGCAGGTTTTAGACCGGGTAGAGGGACGATTGATCAGGTGTTCACGTTTTCGCAGATCACGGAGAAGATGTGGGAGATGGACAGGGATATATATTGCGTGTTTGTGGATTTTCAACTGGCTTTTGATTCGGTTTGGAAAGAGGCACTGACGGCAGTGCTGGAGTTTTATGGACTGGACGATGGTGTGAGCCAACTGATCAGAAGAAAGATTGAATGAGTCGGCACAAGCAGTGGTGAGGAAGGGAACAATAGTGACAGAAAGCTTTAGAACGGAAAGCGGGGTGATTCAGCGGTGCCCACTCTCGCCTCACTTATTCAACTTGTACCTTGAGATGGTAATGAGAGAAGCCTTGGAGGGATTTGAGGGCGGTGTGGAGATTGGAGGACAGAGAATGAATAACCTGAGATACGCAGACGACATCGTGCTGATGGGGGAATCGGTGGAGCAACTACAGGAAATGGTGGACAGATTGGAAACATCGTGTACAAAGTATAAGATGACTATTAACAAAAATAAAACAAAGTCAATGAAGATAGGAAGAAGAGGAGAAGCTATTCAGGTAAGGTTGTCATCAGGAGCGATAGAACAAGTGGACTCGTTCAAATACTTGGGAGTACGGTTCACAGAAGATAGAGATACATTCAAGATGGTGAGTGATAGAGTTGGACTTGGGTAGGTTACCTTCAGAAGGTTGACAAAGGTATGGAAAGACCGAAACATCACGCGAAAACTTAAACTGCAACTGCTGAAAACAATAGTGATACCTGCAACCTTATATGGATCAGAATACTGGGTAATGAAAAAGAGAGAAGAGAAGAAACTATTGGCATTCGAGATGCACTGTCTGCGGAGAATATTGAATATAAGATGGGAGGATAGGATGACAAACCAGAGAGTGAGGGAAATGGCTGGAGTGGAACGGAATATAGTGGAGAGAGTGCACGATGCACAGAGGAGATGGTACGGGCATGTTGAGAGGATGGAGGCGGAGAGATGGCCAAGATTGACGCTGCATGGACGAGTACACGGAAACCGCCCGAGAGGACGACCGAGACGGACATGGCTGCGGGGGTTCGGCGAGGCTAATGGGGGTTTAACGATCCCTCTGGCGAGGGATCGAGACGAGTGGAGGCCATACCGACATATCAGATGGGACCCTACCTGAAAACTCAGAAGGGACATAAGTCAAGTAAGTCATATAAATACATATATATATAAATATATATAAATATATATATATAAATATATATATATAATATATAAATATAATAAATAAATAAATATATATATATATATATATATATATATATACAGTATATAAATATATGTATAACCTCGGTGGTGTAGTGGTTAGCGTCGCTGACTACGAATCCATCGGCCCCGGGTTCGAGACCCGATGGCAGCCGGCGTGCAGCAAAACCAAGCTCTTCATCCTTCCACACAATAAAGAAAGTGGTTGGTAGATAAATGGGTACCCTAGGTGGCCTAGTGGTTAAGACGCTGGGCTGCTAATTGGGCGTGGTTCGGATTCCACGTTAAACTGTGGGTCTAAGTTGGAGTGAAAAGCTTGACCTTCGTCAGAATGAACAATTCGGGCGGAAGCTAACGAAAGGTGTATATATATTTTGTTCTGTTCTGTTCTGTAACAGAATTCGTCACATAAGGTGTGAAAGCTACAATCTTCAATTTCGTATAATTTTTGCCTCGCTATCTATTTCTCTCTTGCACACATACCCACCACTCACATCCTCATGAGAAATCCTCTATGGTATGGATGAAGGGAGGAAGAATGGGGCTAGGCATGTATCCAGGATTTGTTGAAGTGGGGGAGCGAAGCGAACGTTGTAGGTTATACCTACCTTTCATCATTCAATTATACTACTACAATGTAACATGCTTAATATTACGTTCTCGGTGTAGGATGAAATGATAATGAACGTTTTTTGCATTAGTGCTTTTTAGCATGTTAACATGTTCTATTATTTGAAAACTTTCATATGTCATTGTTTTTCCACCGATGTAACAACAATTGATTATAAGAAAAACGTGATAATAAGCAGTTTCTTTAGTGATATTAAGCCAGGCATTTTCCATGTGTTGAATATCAGTCGTCCGTGGTTTATCAAATATAGTGTGAGTCAAAAGTCTCCATACATAGGCAAAATGGTCACTTTATTATGCAATCACTTGTAAGTCACAAAATATGCTCTATGTGGGCACCATTACACTGAATGCACATACGGATTGCACATACAAAGGCATCTCAGCACATCACCTGCAAAAAAATAAAAAATAAATAATCATTTATTTAGCATGACCATTTTGCCTATGTATGGAGACCTTTGACTCACCCTGTAGTAATATCAACCGAGTTATGATCCAAAGCGATGTGATATAAACGGGTTACACTATGTACGTTTTCAAATAGTTCATGCTAGCTCAATACGATCAAAGGACAGGTAACCATACAGATTTATTACAATTGGGATTAATTTTTATTAAATTTGACAGTGAAATCAATATTCATAAGTTACGTAATCAAACGGCCTGGCAAGTTTATATACAGGGAAATGATTACACACTACAGATATACATACTCAATTGCTCAAGTGTATACAGTCAGGTAGACACAAAACTAGCCCATAAGAGAGTATTAGATCATTTGACCAATAAATCAACAGCCAAAGTAGAACCGGGAGTTGTGACGTTACGGACACACTTTTTGATCACAAAACTAGTGCAGCGATTGTTGTGCGATGATTTCTTTGGTTTCTAGTGTTATTCCAGCATCATGTTCAATCGTCTCGCTTTTTTACGAGCAAATCTGTCCAGAACTTCGTCTGCATCGCTTAAACGCAAATTGTCTGATTCTAATGTTAACATAGAGTTGAGTTTAAGAAATACTGTATGTACATATCATAAGAATATACAGTCATTAATACTTCAAGCATAAATAGTATCAATATATGTGATTGTTACACATAGATTACATAATTATGAATTAATCACACATTAAACAAATAGTTCAGATACTCAAAATACAGAGTGAATAGATTTAATTTTTCAATAAATCTACATAATTTATATTGATAAGAAAATTATGCACAACTATGACTAATTTATTGATTAAACTATCATACCACATATAATTAGGTCAACCTAAACCTTGATAACCAATTATTACAAGAGCTGGCATATACTTTTAAATTAGTATCTAAATTATTTTCAATTTATATAATTCAGTACTAATCTGCACTTGCACAATTATTATAAACGCTAAAATTTGATAATGTATTGGGTGCCAGTATTAAAACTGACACCCTGACATATAGTTAAAGCCCCATTGACAACATTGGATTTTTTACAACACTGTAATAACTCCATATAACCTAGCCTCAAAAACAATGTTGATTTTTTAAAATCAATTGACATAATGTTCTACGTATTTTATACTATATTTCTTTAAATGCATATATAAACCATTATCTTTAATAGTGCATTCTTAACATTAGAATTGTGATGCCGTAAATCTTGACATTCACTTCTGACATCTCTACTACATAATTTTTGGTGATGATATAGTACTCAACTGTGGTGTTCTGCTAAATTGCATCGTAAATGTGTCTCAATATGCATAAAATAATATAAGTCGTGAATAAAATAATTCAACCAAATTCAACATAATTCAATCAAATTCATAATTCAACCAAACATAATAAAATAATTCAGCGAAACATAATTGTTGGATAAATTGTACATTGTCAATTCTGACAAAAAAACATCGAATCAACACTCAAATTTAAACCAGCGTTGCCAGCGAATAGCCAGATATGCCATCCATATTAGCCTGACTTACCTGACTTTTTGAACTATTTTCATCGGATGATTTTTAGATATAAACACATTAATATGACTATATGTTAATAAAATAACTAGGTGATATTTATGCCATAAAAATCAGCATGGAAATAGCTATATAAATTGTTTGTTTTGTCTTAAATTAGAATAGTATAAGTTTTTTATAATGAAATGAAACTTTTGATGATGAATTTTATATGTTAAGAGTTAAGCTAATTACAGGCTTCTAGCGATTTTTTTTTTACAATTTTTAATTGATGTTTTCTAAACCGGACAATCGAACAAATCTGTAATTTGATCAAATGCAGTTATAATGATTACCTATTTAATATCTACATACAATTAGTATTTTACATACAATATGTTTTCTAGTCCAGGGGGGGCGACCGCCTCCTTCGCCCCCCCCGTTGGATATGTCCCTGAATGGGGCACAAATTAAATGAAGTGTTTAGAAAGATATTCAGCGTATTATTGGTGACTAGCCTTAGACATGTGTATTTATATGCTAAAGGAAGCCGTCCTAAAGTACAAGATGTCACGTAGCAATGTATATTCCTGTTTTTGAACCACTTTAGACCTACAGTTTAACATGGAATCCGAAACATGGTACGGAATGCATCACTATAATTTTTCATTTTATTCGTGTTGCAAAATAGTACGAGTTTCTTTTGAACAAATTTAGTTGGTATTTTAATATATATATATATATATATATATATATATATATATATATCTGCAAACAGCACACAGTATAATTAATGTAAAGAACGACGCTTGTGTAGAAGAGCGTTCGCACAAGATGAGGAGACAGAACGAGCAAATGAAAAATGATGTACCTCCAAGAAATCGAACCCGAGATCATCCAATTGCCGGTCGGATATGCTAACCACTGCACCAAGGTCCCCGATCAGTCAGAACTATATATATATATCGTTTATAGTGTGTATTATTATTTTTGCTTGTATATTATTTTCTGTCATTTATTTTTTCATTCAATGTCTGTTATTGGATTTTATCTCGTATTTTTTTTCTCAGATGGTGTGGATTTACACGACGAGTTTTAATAAATAAATAATTAAAATAAATGGTGTTCTCTGGGAACCCTCTCTATATAATTAAATTCAATAACTGGCAACCCCTCTAAGCATTGAGAGCATCTCTCTCTTACCTTTAATAAATAAATAATTGAAAGAAACATCTGGCAACCCTCCATATATATATATATATATATATAATTAAATTGTGCTCTCTGGCAACCCCCGACCTTCTATATAAGATGATGGTACCCTGGGCTCTCATTATGCGTCTGGCGGAGCCAGGCGAAGGATTTTCTCTCTCTCTCTCTCTCTCTCTCTCTCTCTCTCTCTTTCTTAGGTTAAGGCTTACCTTCTTAGGTTAGGATACACCTTTGGGAGGTGAGGCCGTCCCAACTTCTCCCCCAAAGCTCCCCCCTTCATGGAACTTGGGGGTTCCACCCTACTCCCTTTTTGCATAACCCCCTCCACATTACCCCGCCCCTTCATGCAACTTGGGGGCCAACCCCCTTCCTTTTGGTGCATAACCCTCTCCCCATTACCCTGCCTCTTCATCCAACTTGGGGGGAGCTGACCCTCTTCCCCTTGGTGCATAACCCCCTTTGCAACATCGCCCATCCCCTTTTGTACAATCTCCATACCCATTTGCAACATTGATCAACATTGCAACATTGAAATTGCACTTTTCCATTTTGCGGCCATACTACTCACATCTTCTATATCCATTGAAGTGCCATTCCGCCTTTGCATTTTATCATTTTACTATATACTAGCTGATGTGCCCGTCCATGACGGGCATGTTCTAGCAGTAGACTATTGGTAAAAAGTTTCATGACGACATGAAGGTTGTCTACGTACATGGAGGTGCTTATTTTTTAGGTATACATGTCCAATTTAACAGCGTCCTTCACAATTAAATAGCTTATTTCTGAATTTCTGAATAATTCTATAGAATTTTATTACTTCACCACTTCATTCTTTTAAATTGTTTTGATTCTTTATTTTTCGTTTTGAGTGATATTTTGGTATTTTAACCATCGATATTTATTTTCGTGAATTTTCATAACTCTTATTGTTGTTTAAATCCTTTTCCAGTCATTATTTTTTTTTTATTTATAACTAAATCTTTTGCGTAACACACACACACCACACACACACACACATCTTAAAGGAATGGTTGGGCATTTAAGAAATTAAAAACGGATGCAGTAAACATTATATTGGCATGGTTTAATGGCTGTGAGAGTAACATTAAATTTAAAGGTTTCTCGAACATGTCTAAAAATAGAAATAATGTAATTATTAAATCAGAGTTGAGAAGAAGTTAGTGTTGAAAATTTTTTGGCAAGTCAGCTAACTGTAATTAAATGTCTTTTGAGTATTAAAACGTTTGCAAGTTTTAATCTCGTGACGAAAGGTGCTCTTTTTTTTCCCCCAATGTAAATTTACTTTAAAGAACTAAACATATTTATTTTATATAACATTTTCCTTAGCTACAATATAGAGAGAGACTTAATGTGAGGTAAGTTCTCATATGTAAATAAATTTAACAAGACATTTCCATAAAAATGTTATAAAAGGATATATATCCAAACGTATACATATAAAAAGCATAAAATTTATATAAATATATAATATTTTTATATATGTGCCCTTTTCTAAAAACCATTAAATTCCTTTAATAACTGATTTTCTTATCCCGAATCACTCAAGCATATTAACTGCTTTAGGCTAAGAAGATATGAATTAAGAAATGCGGTTCGTATGTAGTGAAACCACATTGCAATTTAATAGATTAATTGGGTTGGGATTGAAATATGTACAGTAATGTGTGCTTTGTACTTGCTGTGCCGAATAATCTGGCACAGTACAGAGAATATTGTAATACACGTAATTTTAGGTGCGTGATATTGCAAACTGCTGTTTGGATTGAAAATTTTGTAACGAGTTAATTCTAGAATTTCGTTATCCTAAATTAAAAAGTTACTCTAGAAATATAAACTGAACAAGAACATAACTGATAGTCAGCAACAGTAGTGACATTTAGAAGTTATGAAAAATACAGATGCAAAAAATGTAAATTTAGCACAATTCCAAGAACTATCTATGTGACTGCATGCAGTTACGTTGTGTTCACACTTGGTGTGAACGATTTGTCCATTAATGTGCATCTCGTTCGTAACTCAAACCAAAGATTTTTACATATTAATTCCATCTTCACTTAGATACTGAGTTCCATCAGTAATCTTATGGCAAGAGTCGTCTAAATATTTTGTGAGATCTCTGAAGAATGGCCGACCGTAGGGGTTGTGGTCCCAACATTTTAGTAGTACTTCAAATATGGCTTGTGGGCAGAGTTCAGGCTGTTCGAGTCTGTACCCGCTTGCCACTTGAACCCTTACTTCCTTCTGGGTCAAACCTACAAAGACAATTACGTTAGTTTCATTTTTACTACTTAAAATATTGGGAATAAATCGCATAGTTTACAAAATACTTAGTTTTCAGAACAATGTGCTTGTACTATTGAAGCCTTCACCAAGATCAGTGACTGGTTTTGCATACTGAAATCCTTTATCTTAAATGAATAAGCAGGGCATTTTCAAAGATAAAATAGCACACAAGGTTAAAGTAAGAATTTTGTTAACCTTTCGAAGTTCCATATATAGTATACTGTTTGTAAATTAAATTGAGCATTGTTGTCATCTATTAATTTTTTCCTTTCACTGATGGATCTCTTAAGATAAAGAAGGTCCTACAAAACATTTCATTTTTGCTTGAAACTCATTCGTGTGTCAAAATTCCTTTAAGATCTCCAGTAGGAAATTGCAGACGAAAAAAAATGCACATTGTGTCCGAGGAATAATGCTGCAAAAATAGTCACGGCACTTATTCCTTTTCCCCCAGCAATTTCTTTTTTCTCGGTTAGGTCAACTGTACACCCTTGACAGTTGATTAGGTTAAGTCATGATACTTTCGTTAAAATATTCCACTTATTCCTTTTCATTTTAACAAAAATATCATGACTTAACCTAACCAATTGTCAAGGGCGTACAGTTGACCTAACCGGGAAAAAAGAAATTGGCAGGGGGGGGGAGGAATAAGTGACATAGTCACATTTTCTTAATAATAATAATAAAAAATAATATATATACTGTACTCGTACATGAAAAGGATAGTGGTTGTGGTGCATATATACATATATATATGTCAGTGTGCATGGAAAAATGGGAGTGTGCCTGAAGACGAAGAAAGCAATAATTATTCCTTTGTACAAAATGAAAAATGAAAGGAGTGAGTGTAAGAACCACAGATGTACAAGCATGTTGAGTGTAGTGGGAAAGGTGTATGGTATGATAGTTATGGAAAGAGTTCGTGGTATTACAGAATGCTTGGTGAGCGATGAGCAAGAAAGGTTCCATAGTAGAAGAGGCTGTGTGGGTCAAATGTTCCCAGCGAGACAATTGATTGAAAAAACATGTGAAAGGGATTGCAAATAATGTGGTTTTCATGGATCTTAAGAAAGCATTTGATAGAGTAAATAGGGAAGTATTGTGGCAGATCTTGGGTATGTATGGGGTTGGTGGTAGACTCATGAATGCGGTGAAGAATTTCTATGGTGGAAGTAGTACGTGTATGAAAATAAATAAAGAACCGAGTGATTGCTTTAACAAGTGTCGGTGTGCGTCAAGGATGTGATGTATCGTGGCTGTTCAATCTGTCTATGGATGGAGTCATGAGAGAGGTGAAAGTGCGAATGCTAGAAAGAAGAAATTTGCTGTGTGATAAGAATAGGTGGGCCTGTCAAATCTGTCGTATGCGGATGATACTGCGCTATTGGCTCAGAGTGAGTGTGATAAGAAAGAGGCTGTTAAGAGCTTTGTGGTGGTGTGTGAGAGATTACTGGATATGAATGTGGGTAAGAACAAGTTGAACTGTCGCGTGATGGTAAATAATGAAACACTGGAGGTGGACGAAGCTTTTAAGTATTTGAAATGTGTTTTGAACAAAAGAAGTACGAGTGCGGATGAAGTTATTAATAGTGAATCAAAGAGGAAAGGTGGCGGGTACGCTGAAAGCGGTTGTGAGGAACAGAAGACTGGGTAAAGATGGTGTGAGGTGTTTACATAAAGGTGTTAGTACCAACACTTTTGTATGGATGTGAAACATTGACATGTCACGAAAGGGAGAAGTCAAGGGTAAGAACAGTTGAGATGGTTAACCTCGCCAGACTGATAGAGCGAGAAATCGTGTGGTCCTGGACAGATGTGGTGTTCAGAAGTTAGTAGAAGTGAAAACTGAGAAAAGTGTGTTAAGGTGGTTTGGACGTGTTCAAAGAATGGAAGATGACAGAATTGTGAAAATGAGTGTATAAGAGTGTTTGCGAAGGTAAAAGGAGGAGAGGAAGGCCGAGAAGAAGATGGATGGATACAAGGGCGTAGCCAGAGTGGGGGCCACTTGGGCCATGGGCCCCCTCCAATCCAAAATATCTTACAAAATTTTTGTACAATTTTTATAACTCGTTTAAAATGTTATTTAAGCATTTCTTCTCTATTAAACCCTACCATCAAAATAAATGCTTTTTGTTAATTTTAAATACCAATCAAAGTTTTAAAAATTTTAAGGACGCAACGCATAGTTTTTTGATAAATTTTTTTTTTTAAATTTTTAACTTCAGCTCACATTTTTTATTTAATTAAAGCTATTAGTAATAAGCTATTGGTATGACTATGAAATCAGTAACTTTTTCTTGTCAAAAAGTTAGGTGTGGTTACCAATGTGTATATTTAATTGTAGGCAATTTACATCGTTACGTCACGGTCGAAAAATACACAGTTCCACTTGTAGTGTTATGCTTGGTAGTTCTGTCCATGTAAGGTTGCGCAAATACGCTTATGTTGTTGACTAAATATTTGACTGGGAACAATGGTGCAATTTAGGGCATATCATACTCTGGGTTCAGGGTTGAAATTTTGGAAAAACAAAGTGGCTAATATGTATTCCTATGTAAAAATTAATTCTAAGATGGGTTTATTATTTGCAACTTTTCCGAAAAATCTCATTTTCATGGTCAAAATCGCAATTTTCTGATTTGAAGGCTGCCTAACGCAGCCTCAGGGCACCCAAACCAAAGCGCGCAGCTGTTCTGCATGGTACTAGGGCAATTGTGTCCTGGTCAAGTGCGTCCCGGACAAATGCGTCCCCTCCAACTACTATATGAAGTTTATTTATTAGAGAAGTGAATAGAAAGTTAGTATCGGAATTTCAAATATACTTTTCATTTTAACCTATTAAACTTGTTATATGTTCATAAGTTCTGTTCGAAACTGTTCTCTAAACCTTTATCCATCATCAGCAACATCATTGTCAAATTTTATGGGTTACGTCTACTTAAGATAAAGTTAGTTTCGTTAGTTTTAACGAAAATATCACAACTTAACCTAGCCAATCGTCAAGGGCATACAGTTGACCTAACTGGACATTCAATTAATCTAACCGGGCATTATATCCCATACAAAATTACAATAACAAACATACTCGTCCTTCGTCATTGGCGTCCCTGGACAATTGCGTAGGTGAAGTCACAATGAACTTTCTATTCACTTCTCTAATAAATAAACTTCATGTAGTAGTTGGGGAAGTGCGCAATTGTCCGGGACGCAATTGTCCAGGACGAAATAAAACCGGACGCAATTGTCCAGGGACGCCAATGACTGGGACGCATTTGTCCGGGACGCACTTGACCAGGACGCAATTGTCCTGTCACCGTTCTGTTCTGCATATGATTTAGTCTAAAAGCTGCTTTTCTGACCTCATCCTTGCTTTCTTGCGTGTTTCAACACCTCTGGGTGCTGAAAATTTTTTTAGATTTCACGTAAAACTTAAGAATTTTAAGTTTTTCTTCAAAGAATAGGCGCGGCTCACCAGCTCTACTCTGATCGAGTAGCGGGAGAGTTGCCACCTCCACGTGTAGGTTTACACGCCTGTTCTTCCTGGATCCCTGAAAAGCGTGACCTCATAAGATCTTATATTATGATCTTATGAGGACTTTCAGTTCTTATGAGCATTAACCATGGCTTCAGCCTCTTCATCAGCCACTCGAACCTGAAAAGCTCTTAAGTATGTCCTGCTTGTCCTGCTTCGATCTGAATACTGGGAGCATTTCTCGATGGTCTATCCTGGCTCTCACCTACCCATCTCTCCTCTCGTGACCGTACACAGCTTGGGAAGCAGTTGAGACTTCCTGTACAGCTCTCTCGCAGGACTGAGTATGAACAGAGAAAGCGTCCACTTTGAGTGGAGTTTTCCTGAGATCCTCAAGCTCAGTCAAGGTCATCTTGCAGGTGAAAATAGGCTCGTAATTATTCTCTGATTCCAAGTTGATGAGATCCTCAGGTGAAGTGGCTTGCAGATTGACTTTGGGATTTTTATGGGGCCTCACTGTCGTATCACCAAAGTCTCTTCCTTCTCTGATCTTCTCTATCTGGTTCACAGCAAAAGTTCTCTGATGCTCATCCTCACTGCACAGGAATGAAGCCAGGATGTTATCAGGATGTGCGTGGTAAGCTCCTCTTATCACTGCAGCAGAGATGATGTTCCTGACCTCGGTAGTCTGGTTCCTCAGCAGCCTCAGACTTAAAAAAACGTGTGCAGGACCAAATTTGAGGTGGTGCTTCACTTTGATGTCGTAGTATATTTTGAAGTAGAAGTTAAGGCAGAACTTCACGAGGACCTCGAGCCTCCTCAACACCTCCCCCTTCAGTCCGTGCTCCCTCATCCACAACAGCAAGATGGCCTGTGTAGTAGTGAGCCACCTGGATTGGTTCAGAGGTCCGCACTTGAGACCAGCCAACTGTGGACTGAGACTTCCAGACTTGATGGCTTTGATCAGAAGATAGCAGTTGTGCTGGTCTGTGGAAAGAGATTTGACTATCTCTACTGGCAGCTCTATGATATCTTCAGTTCCTTCCACTGATTTGAAGTTGAAGTTGACCTCAAGTTCATTCACTTTCTCAAGAAGTTTTCAAATAGGCCCACTGAAGCCTGACCGGGGAGTTACAGGGCCGTCCAGCTTGATGATTAAGTGCCTCAGGGGGAGCTTGTTCACATGGAGCTGACAGATCATCCAGTGGCACTTGCGACCCAGCATCTTCTCCAATAGGGCTATGGCGCCTCCAGACCACCCCGTGTTGGTGTTGGTAGAGTCTCCTCCAATCATTACAAGGCTCTCGTCAGCTCCATGATCCAGAAGCCACTCATGCAGGCCCTGAGCGATCTTATGAGCAGGCTTTTCTCCTTCCTCAGGTTCCTCGGGAGTGAAATGGAAGAGGTACTTTCCTTGAGGCTCCCACGTGATAGTGTAATGCTCCTCGATCACTTTGCCAGGATGAAATCTCCCTGTCACTTCGTCATATTTCAACACCTTTGTGTTCCTGTCCTGCTTGCCATCAAAGAATATCCCAGAGATCTTCTCCTCCTCTGACCTCTGCGTGAGAGCTTCAACTGATGAGGCCATTACTTCCTCCTTGGCCCTCCAGACTTTCATGCCATCTATGGCCAAGTAAGCCTTGTCTTTGGAAAGATGACCGGCCTTACCGAAAAAAATGGCGTCCACTCACTTCTACTTCGCAATTATAACTGGCGTAATTGCTCAGAGTCATCTATTGAGAGGATGTTAAACTTCGCCTTCTGCATCTAAATGGTTACAAAGATCCAAATGGAGTAGATTTTTTTCTTATGTATGTATGTATGTATTAAACCTGTGTAAGAGTTAAGCAAAGTTAATGTGTCTAAATGGCAACAAAGTACGACAAAGGGTTAAAAATATGAGGTTGTGTTCAATTGAATATTCGGTATTTCAACATAGAACAGAAAACCGCAATTTTGAACATGATAACGCGATTTTGGGGAAAAGTTGCAGAAAAGAAACCCCTCTTAGAATTAAATTTTACATAAAAATACATATTAGCCAGAGTGAAATTTGGACTCGGAAAAGTATGATATACCCTAAATTGGTGCATTGTCATCACACCAACGAAATGAATAACACAAAACCTGTATTTTGCTAATGGAGGATTTTGAGAAGGTATTTGTGCAGGGTGAACATGATATAAAATCTTTTTAGTCTTTTTAGCTTTATAAAATGATTACATTGATTGTCACCATAGTTTTGTTTATGCATATTTGATGTGATTTGATATTTGATTTCATCATGTTTTAGCTATTAATCTGTTCCAATTTATAATGCGTACAAAATTTTGTCATTACTTGATTGCTTTATGTATTGTATATATGGTTTGTGCCAAAGTTTCTCTTATACACCTATATATATATATATATTCCCTGACGAGGTGTAGCTCTGAATACACGAAAGATTTGGAATCGTTTTTCTTTTTCCTTGTGGGTTTGCAGCATTCATTCATTTCACGTGTTTAATTGTGAAATTCATCCCATATATACTGTATATATATATATATATATATATATATATATATATATATATATATATAGTGGTGTAGTGCTAAATAAAGAAGTGAGGGAACGCATTTTGAAAGTGTTACTTAGATGCGGAGGGGACAATGGCGAGCGCGGCGAGCCCATACAGCTGGGGGTCCGGGGGCACTGTAAGCCCCCCGGGAAATCTTTTGAAATCTGACCAATTTCAGGGATATTTTGAGGTCATATGCACTGGATATTAGGATATATTCCAAAGTTGAAGATGCAGTATTTCCAGTGTCATTAGATATACGACATCCAGTACGATCAATAAAAATAGCTAACAACTGGAATGATTAACTAAAAAAAAGTTAACAACTGGTACGCCGTGGTGACTGTTTCACCAGATCTTTATAGGCTAGCATTGCCTCAGTCGAAGCTAAAAGAAATGAAGCAGTTAATGATTCTTTCTCATATTTCTTCTAGGGGTGGGAATTAAAATTTCATGACGTTAGAGATTTGTAAGTTCGGATTTATTTGAAATAGTGAGGGAACGCCGTTCCGTCTACCAAAAAAAGTAAGGGAACGCCGTTCCGTCTACCAAAAAAAGTAAGGGAACGCCGTTCCCACGCGTTCCCACAGCACTACACCACTGTATATATATATATATATATATATAGGGAGAGAGAGAGAGAGAGAGAGAGAGAGAGAGAGAAAAAAAAAAAAATTGACAAAATGCTCCTTGAAAATAAGATATATTACATTAAACCTTGAATAATTAAAATAACTTCATAAAAAATTATGTAGCGTAATCTGAAATTGAATCTAATTTTTAGGCCTTCCATTAATAAAATAAAATCAATTAAATAAATTAATATAAAATAAAGTTTATTTAATGCCAAATAAAATTGATTAATTAAAATAAAATACTATTTTTATTTATTCTATTAGTAAAATAGAAATAATTTCATTACAATAATCAAGAAAATATAAATAGACACGTAAATTATTTAAACTCATTTAGCTTTAAGTATGATACTTGCCCCCCCCCCCCCCAAATAAAAAATCCTGGCTACGCCTCTGGATGGATATGATGAATGATTGCGTGAGGAACGTGGACTTGATCAAGCTGATGCACGAGAAATGGTTGCAAGTACAGTAGGTTGGAATGGAGGAAGTTTGTTAGAGGTATGTAAGTTCGGGACTAGGTCTCACTTATTTTTAACAAAGCCTAGAAGCACCACCACACATGGCGTATGAGCGCCGCAGGTGTGGAGGTTAACCATGTTTTGGAACGGGGGGGGGAGAAAGCTGATGCTGGTTCACCAGCATGCCGTTGTGAATGAATATGTATGCTTTAGTTTCTCCCTTTTCTCTTTCATTACCTTCTGTATTTTATATCTGAGCTGTCGGCCTTCTCACACCAACTCACTTGGTAAATGAGATTTATATATATATTTTATTTATTTATTTATTTGTAATGTCCCGGCGCCAACGGGGTCAGGTACCCTGGAGACTGTAGTGGTTAATTTCCCTGGAATGCGCAATGGTTATTTTTAATCATCGTGTTTCTTCCCCATGGTGGGAATGTGTACTACACTCAGTTTTTCTTTTTCACATATGCCCCTTTCAGTCTGTCTCACTGAATCGGTATAATTTCTCAATTTGCACTAACTTGATCACTCTACAGCTAAGCAGTTAAGGTATTACTTGCCCTTCTTCATTTTGAGTGCAAATTTTATCAGTAATTGCCCCTCAAAGTATGAATTGTTGTAGAACTTCATGTAGGACATCGATGACTTTTATACTCTGCATTCAGCTTTCACGTTTAAAATCAAAGTACATTCAAGTAACTGGGAGAAGGTTATTTTAGATGATTTGGTTCCAAGCGATACTTTTTATCTACTACAAGGGGAATGCCTTTCAGTTTCAGGTTTACTTCATACATACACCAATAAGATGCGACGGCCGGAGTTTTAGAACAGGCCAAAGTAATATTTCAAATTAAAAAAATAATGTTGGGAATGGGGTTAAATAACCCCCTCAACCACCAACCACTTCAAACAATCACTAAAGACACTATTCACTCTTACACATACCCGACTCTTATAAAGCCTCTTCAGACCACTAACTTAGTAGCTACACCATACAAGTGCAACACCTGCCACTATGACTCTCTATTTACTCTATCATACATTTCCTCCCAATTCATAAACGTCATAAACAGTTTATCATTCTATTCGCATGCTTTCTCTATTAACTGTCACACTGCAAACAACTGATCCATATATCCTTTGCCTTTCGTTAAACCTCCGAGTTCCCTTCCGATCCCTTCCCTTCCCTACCCTTAGTCACTCTTCTCACTTTCTCACTCAGCCTTACCTGGTACACTCAGTAAACTTATACCCCTGTAATCTTTACACTTTTGTCACCTTTACTCTTATACAAAGGCACCACAACCGCCTTCATCCAGTCCTCAGGAACTCTCTCCTCTTTCTATACCATTTTACGAGGGCCACTCAATATATTTTGCCCCACCTTTTTTTTTCTTTCCAAGTTTCCTTGTAAGTTCCAGAAATTTTGTACACATGTAGTTACATACCTTTTTTACAAGTTTTTATTTTTCCACATAGTCTTCATTCTTTTCTATGGTTTTCCTCCACCTCGAACCAACGGCCTTTATTCCTTGCTGGTAAAAGTCCGCTGGGTTCTGCTGGAGCCACATCTTGACCTTCTCAACAACCTCATCGTCACTCTGAAACTTTCTTCCACGAATAGTATCCTTCATTGGCCTAAACAAATGGAAGTCTGAAGGTGCTAGATCCAGACTGTATGGAGGGTGGGGTAAAACAGTCAAGCGCATTTTTGTGATGGCCTCTTTTGTTTGCAAACTGTTGTGTGGTCTTCCGTTATCGTGCAAAAGAAGGACGTGTTCCAGTTTTCTCTCCCATCGAACTCGCTTTATACGTCTCTGGAGTCTCTGTAGAGTAGCAATATATACCTCTGAGTTGGTTGATTGTCCTTTCTTCATAGTGTCCACCACAATCACCCCTTTCATGTCCCAGAAGATGGTGGCTGTAACCTTTCCTGCAGAGGGAGCCATTTTGAACTTTTTCATGCGCGGGAAGCTTGCGTGATGCTACTCCATGTATTGGCGTTTTCTTTCAGATTCAAAGTGGTGTACCCAAGTCTCATCTCCAGTCACAATTCGTGAAAGGAAGTCATCCCCTTCTCTCTCGTATCGAACTAAGGACTCGGAAGCAATTTCTTTTCTTTGGGCTTTGCGATCTTCAGTCAGTTCGCGAGGAACAAACCGTGAACACACTTTTGAGTATCCCAGTTGCTGAATTATCGTATTCACATTTCCTTCACTAATTCCTAGCTCCAGTGATAGCTCCTTGTATGTGACGCGCCGATTTCGAATGATGCTGTTAGCACGTTGCACAGTATGAGATGTGACAGCCAATGCTGGCCGACCGCTGCGTTGCTCATCATCGAGGCTGGCTCTCCCTCCCTCCGATGATCTCTCACGTTTAGACCAGCGTCCAACTGTGTTTCGATCAACAACAGCATCTCCGTAGACGTTTGTGAATATTTCCAACTGTTTCCTTCTCTGCGGTTAAGAACTCGATGACAGCTCTGTTTACGATGCACATCACTGTCAGACGCCATTTTAGAAACTGCGTTAACCATCGGTTTTATACAAGGGCGTTTAAAAGCGGTTTTATACAAGGAGGGGAGGTTCAAACTGGAAAAATCCGTTTATGTGAAGCGCAGAAAGTTCAAACTTACGGCTCAAAAGACATTTCAGCCTCATGGCCTATTATTTAGCTAAGAAAAAAGGGTGGGGCAAAATATATTGAGTGTCCCTAGTACATACGTGTCATCTATTTCACTTCTTTTTCACCATATTCCAACATCCCTCCGCTAACATTATCCACACTTGTTGCCTTACCAGTTTTCAAATTTCTTGTTCTCTCCAATTCCTCTTAAATCCTTTCCTACCCCAGATTACCACTTCTCATATCTACCATTTCATTAGCTGTAATCTCAGCCACTCTTTCCTCATTTCATCCTAAAAACACAAAATATTCACATCTTTCTCGAACATCCATCAACATTCTTCCTTGATTATTTTCATCCTTAAATCAAAACGCCTATTTTTTCTTAAATTTCCTGACTTCCTTACAAAACAACCTTATCAAGAAATACTTCATCCATCCACTCACCCACCCTCCACTTCCTGGGGATATGGGACATTTGGATGTTTTGGATGCATATCCCTGTGTTTAAAGAAGTTACCTACACACAAACCATTTTAAGCACAATTCTCTCAATCTATCACCCTTTTCACGCTCACCTTGGTACACCGAATGGCCCCAACACTTCACCTTCGTGCTCCAATCCAACTTTCCCACTCATATCTCCCATCATTACTATCTTATACCAATCTTCCACCTGTCCAATTGCATTTCCAAACTCGTTCCAAAATCGCCCTTTCACCTCCTTCAGCCAGAAAAGCCCAAACGCTTAATGACCATATTGTTGTAAAAATAGCATCAGTACTCTTACATTTTGCCGCTCGATAGCTCAGTGGGTACGATGGCAGACTTCGAGCGGTGTTGTACTGGTTCGCTCTCGGCCGCTGGCATCGGGTGGAATTGAATTGGCCGCTTACTCTGTTTTGCTCTTGCTTAGATGACCCGCATTGTGCGAAATTGAATTTTTTTGATGTTACTCCTAAATTTGCTGTCCTAAATATGTTGCATGTTAAATTACTGTAATATTTTTTAATAAAATGTTGTTTTTCTTCCTTTTTTCACCTGTTTCAACTTCGCATGGAACATACGCAACAAAAACACCACCTCGCTTTTTCCTTGATTACTCTAAACTTTAGGCAGACACCAAGAGCTCCTTAATTCGTACTCATCCATAGAAACATTTCCTCTTTCGTCAACAACGACACTTTTTCTCTCGCACGTTCTCCACTTATACCAGCTCTGATTCCTTTCACTTCACACGATTCAAACTCGTCATTTCCTTTGAATTTCGTTTCACACAGATTAAGTATATCAAGCTTACTACTTTGAAACAATCCCGCTACTAATTCCCTTTCACTTTCTTCCACCCCACAGCGACGGGAGAGGAATAAGAATCTAATAAAATACACGAAAACGCAAAAACTGACCACAAAAAAAGTCTAAAAATGAAGTGATTAACTAAAATTGTAACCAAGAAAGAACCCGTATACGACTTTCACCGGCTGGAATTACTAATCAGAAAATGTCATATAAACATGAAATAATGAGCCAAAGATGAACTCTCGTATTTTTAATTTACTTTTCACTACTTTTTATTAACGACACTAATCTTTTTTATTTCTTACTTAAATATTTTAGTATCAACTAAGTTGATTTTAATTCAAAATGTCTTAATAGACAAAAACTTTACTCGTGACCTTCAATATACTTTATCGCAATGAAGATCTGAAATTTTGAACGGAAGCTTCGCAAATTAATGAAATATTAAAAATAAAAATACTTCTTTCACTCGTATTTTGTTCAAAAATTGCTCTGAAAGAGATTTCTTTGATAGAAAAGAATAGTTTTTGAAGTTTGGTAAATACTTTAAGCGTGTTTTGGTGTTTCATAAATATTTCAAGCACGAGTTACATAAATATAAACACAATTACAAAATTCAGTAACAGGAACAATTCACTTCTTTCATAAATCTTTCCTTCCATTTTTCTATGTGGTTATTTATAGTTACACTCCAAATGAGTTACTGAACATCCGTCATTGTTAAACGGAATTTGGCAGTGACTGCCGCAGTAAGTGAAGCCTGTAAGTACGTATGCGATATGTATAGTATATAAACATAATTAATCATTACCTGGATATAAGGGGGCTCCATAAGTGAAAATTTCAATCATAACAATTGCGAAAGACCAAACATCCGACTTGATGCTAAATTTCCCGTCTGTAAGCACTTCCGGAGGTGACCACTTTACGGGGAATTTCCCACCTGAAAATAAACGTGAGTAGTCTAAGTTGCGTATTCCATCTATTTAACAGTAATACACATATACACGCAATTATATTTATATATATGCGGGAAGGAGGGGTCAAGGGCGAGCGCCCGAAAAAATGCCCCCATCCCCCAATCTCATAAAAGGACAACCGAAATCAAGGTCCAGGGTTTTCGAGACGCTCGGACACACCGCGTTTGAAGTATTGGAGGTCATAGACAGGAGTAAAAATGGACTGAGGAAGAATGTTCCAGAGTTGACCGATTGAGTAGATGAAAGATCGAGAATACCGATTAACCCCATTAATATCAAACCCACTCGATTCGTAATTTCGAAGTAAACTATTTTTTGTGTGGTGATCGTGCTGATCGGTACAAGTTGGGAAACTGTCTCAAAAAACGTTAGTATTCTTAAAAATACATTAGCAACGAGACAATATAAAAATTACTATAATTCTTTACATATAATTATTGATAATTAATAATTATGTACTTTTTTGTAGCATTTGTCCGTTGGAACAAATAAATATTGGCAGAGATATGCTAAAATTCAAAGTAAAATTATACCACAAGAATAAATGTCAATTTTTTATTTTAACTAAAAAAAAAATTCAAATCTTTAAGGACAGAAATTAAACAGCATGACTCGTCCTACGCTATTTTCATTTATCGACAAAGAAACGGATTTTTTCGAAGTGTTGGAAATTTTATCGACAAATTTGCTTTGGATTTTATTAAATTTATTTAGGATAGATTGGTTTAGGTTAGGTTTTCATGTCAGGTTAGATTAAATAAGAACTAACAAATTCGTCGATGAAATTTTTCGTTGGTAGGATTGGTATAAGTCCGTTTACGATAAAACCCTGAGTCCAATCTACCTACCTACGTTCATCCACGTTTCTCTCGCGAGAAAAACAACTTCGGGCTTCCTTCGCTTCATTAAGTTTAAACAGGTTTTCAACGTAAAGGTACCTAGTGGTACTTAACAAACAGGAGACTCGCGTGAAACAATATATTTACTTACCGGAAACGGCATACCCATTGACTCCCTCAGTTATTTTTGCCAATCCGAAATCTGCGATTTTGCAAATTGATTTTTCATCCACTAAAACGTTGCGTGCGGCTAAATCTCGATGAATCAAATTTTTCCGTTCTAAATAGTGCATACCTTTCGAAATCTAAAAAAGACAAAGGAAAACTTGTTCAAGGAAAGTCGCATTATTATTTTTTAAAACACGAATTACTCGATTTCAAACAACTAACAGAACATAGCACGAGTTTTACTTGGTCCATTTTTATCTTTAAAATAGCGGACATGGAACAATTCAAAGTTTATAATTCTGATGGGGCTCTTTAAAATCCTTCTCAAAATGGGATCCGCACCACGAGTCGCAACAATCTGAAACCAAAAGGTGGTCTTCCATCCAAATACTACCATTTTTCTCGTCTGATTTATGAACCAATATAAATTATCTATTTACCCGCATTTTAAAGAACCAACCCGAGAAAGGATTGTTGAGAGAAAAGCCCGATATAATATATACACGCCAGTACGGTACATGTTTTTTCTAAGTAAATAATATTTAATAGTTTTATGTATGGTATGGTCTATCAGTGAAATTTTCACAAGAAACTGTTGGTAATGAAAACTGAAAACGTGGATGCAATTTCAGTGATTACTTATATTTTAAATTTTAAGAAACTATAAATGCCAAACAAGCGTGCTGGCATAACACCATCGGTACTGGCATGATAACATTATCAATACACAATGCAGACCTCTTCCTACAGCGACACTCAAACACTTCCTTCCTACTACGGTTTTTATCGCGCCAACGACTTGCTTGCTCAACTTCGATCTATCCTCAACTTCCAACGTATTTTTGCCTCTTCCGTCAATCAAACAACCCAAATACTTAAATTTTCACAACCTCTAAATTTTCTCTATTCACCACAATGTTACGTGCTGACTCTCCTCCTCTCAACAACAAAAACAGCTTGCTTTCCTTTACATTCACTTATAATAATCTTTTACAAATGTCAACAAAACTTGCCACTTCCTCCTACTTATTCTCTGATTCACCGAGAAGCGCATCATCAACATATATCAGATACGACAGCTACCACTCATTCTCTTCCAAATACAGATATACTCCTCTAACATTCTTGCTTTCATCTCGGGAATTATCCCATTCATATATACATTAAACAGCCATGATGCTATCACACAACCCTGTCGTACTCCAACATTAATACTGAACCAGTCACTGAGCTTACCCTTTACACGATCACTACTAGTACGTACATAACTTCTCATTGCATTTAACAACTTCCCACTGGCACCATACATTCTAAGCACTCGTCACACGGTAGACCTATCATATGTTTTCTCCAAATGCCTACGTGCCATATACAGCTTTCCTCGTCACTAAGTTTCTCAGTCAGCTATCTAAATTCAAACAATTAATCAACTGACCCTCTGTCTTCCCCTCAAACCGCCTTCTTCGTCTCCAACCAAAGAATCTGTAATCCTTTTTACTGTCTATCAACACTCTCCCGTATACTTTTCCAGCAACACTTAAAAAAACTTGTACTCCTATAATTTTTACATGAACTTCATCCACGTTTATTTTTATAGAATGGTACAATTACAGTTTTCGTTCAATCACGAAGTACACAATTTCACGCTTTTTTGACATATCTTCCACAGCCATTCAGTCACCATTTTATCTCCACATTTAATCATTTCACAATATAGAAATAATGATCTCGCTTGAACAAACCTTTTTAATTTAAGGGAAAGGGGCTCTGAATAGCGTGAACAGTAGGAGCGCCGACTCTGAAACCACGTGACGCAAGTTCGAGTCCCAGTAGTTTTCCACTTTGTTGCCTTTTCCCATCCCATCTTATTTCGGTGCGGTTATTGCACTTTAAATGTATTCATACTTCACTCTCTATTTCACCACTTCCTGCTGACTTTCCTTTCTTTAGATTGCATACTGATCGTTCAACCTCCTCTTATTTGACGTTTTCCATTCCTTGCTACATACTTCTACTTATACCACCAAACCCAGCTGCATTCACATTTGTTTCCTGTTCCTCACTAAAATGTTCTTTAAATCTCACGTATTTGCTCATCTTGCACTGATACTGTCATTCTTATCTTTTATATTATCAGTCGTGCTGCCAAACTACTCTTTGCTCCTTCTCAATAACAATCTATTTTCTCCAAAGGGATCATTCGTCTTCCTAAGTCTCCACCTACTTTATTTTTACAACTCGCTTAACATTTTTCTTGCATTCTTTGTACAACTCATTACATCTTCCATCACTGCCAGGATAAGTGTGTCAACATTCTTTCCCAGATTTTCTTTTCTTTCACTTCATTCTTCTTCATTCTACCATGCAGTCACCTTTCTCTTTCGATCCATTCCGTACACACCCACATACATCATTTCTGTCTTCAATGAGCATTCCATACAAATACCCCATAAATTCTGTAAATCCATTTGTTCATCACCAATGACTCGCTCTTCTATACTCTGTTGCCACCTCATCCGCATTAACCTTTCAACTTTCATTCTCTGTGTCTGCCCACTTATCATTTATATCAAGCATCAACCATTTTAACTTTAAATAATACAGTCAGATGACACGATAAACCTCCACTCAACCCCCAAACTCGTTTTGTATTGCAAATTCCTCAGCATATTAGTTCAAACAGTTCAGCAACGTTCCTCGAAATCTTTTTTGAGATATTATTTACAGGTTAATTCCACTGCAAATTCTTTTCTAGCATTACATCATGAAATTTTGTTCCAGTACATTCCTTTACAGCGATTTCATAAACATTAATTCATCAACCATCAACATACACATTTCGTTTATTTGTAAAAATCATGAAATTTGTTTTATTGGTATTTAGAAAGAATTTATTCGATGTCAACCAAATTCTGTTTTAAATGTGTCGCTAGCTGAATTAACATCTTTGCAGGAAAAGGACGCAAACATCATTGCGTTAAGTATATCAGGAGATCGTGGAAGATCATTTATATATAATAAAAATAACAGTGAACCCAAGACTGAACCCTAGGATATACCATGTTTAACAATCGTTTTGGCTGAGATGACCTTTTTTACTGATACAAGTTGATACCTACTGGACAAATAACTTAAACCAATCACTGATAACAAATTATACCGTTATGACTTTAGAGGAGCCAAGTAGCACTTTGGCTACCATGGACTCACCGGTGAGTCCCACTAGGGTATTCCATCTGGACTGTGGGACTCACCGGTGAGTCCCACTAGGGTATTCCATCTGGACTGTGGGACTCACCGGTGAGTCCCAGCATAATGTTTTTTCTATGAACCATAAAATATTTTTGGCATACTTTCAAGCTCTCCTGCTCTGTGTTTTGATACAGAATGAATCAATTTTCTTTGCACTTAGTGGGACTTAATATTGAAAAGTAGTTTTCTTAAAAATTAATTTTAATCAAAAGAAGCATTTTTTGCTCAACTAGGACTTACTGAAAACGAGTTTGATCAAATAATCTTTATTATAAAAACTAAAACATCCAACTTTCTTATAAAATAAATGTTTTCATTTTATATTTATAGGGGATCACAAATCTTGAATAGTTTTACACCATATTTTGAACTCTTACCTGGTATATACTGCTTAAAAATTAATCTCTCTCTGAATTTAACTATTGTTAGTTGCCAAGAATTCACCTGGAACTTGAAGGTTAGTAAATCTTGAACAGAGTATATCAACCAGAGGTCGAATCTTATTGAGTCTGTCTTGATGATTAGTAGTTTGATTGTCTGAGAAATGAAGCATCCATAGCAGCAGCTGGAATCGATTTCTTGCCATCACTTTGGGAACGACATTGTTTTTATACAGGTTTTTTTTTTTACCAATAGTCAGATATCTTTGGGTACTTCACTAAACCCATAGAGTAAATTATTCCAACAAAGTTTGTTATTTCAGTCCTGTTTGTGTTTTTCCATTTTGTCATTCCAAACTTCTGTTGGCCGTATCTGTTTGTTTCTGTAACAATTAGATCAATTACTTCATTACACTGGTCAACAAAATCGAACGTTTTTCTTTCATCAAAGGTGTATACACACTTTTCTAGATCGGTTTTGTACGCTGATTCCAAATCTGTTTTCGGTTTTTCTCTAGCACATCCAGTTATCGAAATATGACTCGTGTTATTTTCAACACAATTTATCGTAAAAATACTTTATTCATAAAAAGAAATGTACACCAACCTAAAAACGTTGCGAGTACGATTTTCTTTTGTAAACCTTGTCCGGATCGTCGCGGTACAACATCCAGCAGTAGTCTGCCAGCATACTTTCGTTCCAGAAACTTGGTAGCGATTTTCCATTGACTGGATGTCTTGATGGAAGCGTTCCCCCTGTTCGTCACTCACCGCGCCAAGGTTTTCGGGAAAGAAATCTAGATGCGAATGTAAAAAATGTATTTTCAAGGACATGCGACAGCCCATTTCTTGACATGCATCGAGCAGTTTCTGAACTCCATCTTTGTATGCGGGAGACTTCTTGTTACCCAAGAAGTTTCCACAAATCCATTTGAAAGCCTGCCATGCTTTTAGTTCTAAGGTATTGAGGCTTTCTTCAAAGCCTTCATCCTGCAAAACCTCCCTGATTTGGGGCCCCACAAAGATTCCCTCCTTCAATTTCGGGGCACTGATGTTTGCAAATTTTTCAATAAGGTGTCGAAACTTTCTCGAATACGTCTTACTCATCGCTTTCACAAAATTTTTCATTAAGCCGAACTTAATGTGGAGAGGTGGCAGGGAAATCTTTGGATCAACTAAAGGAGCACACTGGACACTGCCCGTTCCTGGCTCGTATGTGCTTCTTTGATGCCAGTCACGTCTGATGTAATGATCCGCGGTAGCACGGCTGTCCCATAGGCAGAGGAAACGACAGTATTTCGTGAATCCTCCTTGCATGGCCATTAACATACCAATGACTTTGAGATCACCACAGATATTCCATTGATGAGTGCTGTATTGGATTGCTTCGAGTAGTATATTCATGTTAACCTACGTCTCTTTTAGATGAACGGAGTGGGCGATCGGGATGGACGGCTTTAAGTTCGCGTTATGCAGGAGAACCGCTTTCAAGCTTCGCTGTGAGGAATCAATGAAGAGGCGCCACTCAGATGGTGTGCGTACCTGTGACAAGTTCTCGAAAAGTCCATTGATATCATAGCAATCTTTGTCTACTGTAAAAAATTTCGCCAAATCATGGTTTCGTTTTCAATAGTGACACATTCGGACGTTCTTCTCAAGTAAGTGTTTATGCTTGAGTCTCAAGGAGAGAAGTTCTGATTTCTCTTTGGAGAGGGCTAGGTCTCTAATGAGGTCACTCAACTCGTTTTGAGTAAGCCTCTCCGGCTCCGATTGCTCTTCATCAGGTGCGTAGTCAAGATCGGCCGAGGGTCCCGCATCTCCGCCAATCGCACCTTCGTTGGATTCCCTTTCGTCTTTTACAGAATCGAGTCCATGCTGTGGAGGTACCGGAATCGGCATCGTGTCATCGTGAGGGATCGGTCTGATCGCGGAGTCTACGTTCATATAAACGATGTTATGCTTGTTCTTCACGGAGAATCCAGTTATGTTAATAGTGCCAAAGTAGCATTCGCCATGATGGTCTCTCGGCTCCCTCCATATCATGGGTATAGCGAACGGCATCGACTTTTTACTTTGGTTCAACCAGTCACGTAATCCATTCGAACAAGCGGTACAGATAACATGTGGCGCCCACGCCTTATCTTTGTCGCCTATTGGACAGCCGAAGTATAACCGGTAAGTTTTCCGAAGATCCATCGTGATTGTACGCCGTTGTGATTTAGTTGCGAATGAGCCGCACACGTAAAGGAAATTGTCGGGGTGATTTTTACACTTTCGAGGCATGATGATCGATGAGTGGGTTGATGTAAATCACATAAAAAAATAAAATGTGTAAGTGGGCGACACAAAACAAAACATACACACCTAGACATGTGACTGTTACGCCAAATAATAAAGGGGTGTACATGTGCAACGTTTGCCAATTTGTGGCCAGCAACTGCTCTCGCCTAAAATACCACAAGACAACCTGCGGAAAGCCTAAATTGAAAAGACAAAATGCCATTCATGAGGGTACAGGAACGGTAAAGCAAAAACCTACACCTAAGCTACAACGACAAAATACTCCGCTACATGTATAAAGGACGCATATTATATATTTAGTATTATATATTACAGTATATTATGTATAGTTATATGCATATTATATATATTATTATATTATATGAAGGACGCATATTATATATTGTGTATATATATATATATAGTATTATATATTGTATGCAGTTATATGCATATTATACAGGGTGGGCCGTAAGTTTCCATACATATGAAAAATAAACATTTTTTTATGGACAACCATTTTTATTTATATAATATGCTCTACATGGTTGCCATTGTTTTGAAAACACATTTCAATACGTGTTCCCCACTGTTGATGAACACGCATTAGCACAGTTGACGTTATGCTTGTAATGGCGTTGGTGATACGTTCCTTTAGATCAGTGGTTCCCAAAGTGTGTTCCGCGGAACCCCAGGGTTCCGCGAAAAAATTCAGGGGTTCCGCGAGCTAAAGTTTAAAATAAAAAATATTTTATTTAAAGAAAATATAAATTACTCATTTTCAAAAAAATAAGTCTAGCGAAGAAAATATGAAATTTTGCACGAAGGAAATAAAGCATAAGTATGGTTTGAGCGAAATATTTAGAAACAGCAATAGGCTTGAACGAAATATTTCGAACGTAACAGCAGCGCCCTCTGTAAGAGTTGCCAATTTTTTTTGGCCATACTTATCATGTTTTGCGTATTTGATTTACTTTTTAAAAGAAAATTTCCATATATAGCAACTAAATTATCATTAATGGAAAACATTTATTAATATTAGTACATAATCTGCATGTAAAATGATGTAAACTGCGTTTGGAGACGTAGCCAACATGTTTTGAACTTGTCATAATCTATTTCTATAGTAGTCGAGGTACTCGACTCGAGCGTGCGTTATCAGTTTGTTTTGTAAGCTTTGGAAGTGAAGTGATTTGAGGTGGTTATACAAAAGGACTTTATTAACTGCAGCAGAATGCGCAGTAAAAATATCAGTATTTTCCTAATGTTTACATGGGATATTGTGCATCTGTTTACAAGACGCTAACAGGTCTAAGTGAAGCCTAACGAGTAATTAAAGTGCAGAAGATTGTGCAGCAACGTTGCTTGCCTCTACCTACTAGGCCTACTTGATAAACACTTCGTTAGTGCAATCTTTGAAATCGTTGTCCTCTGTGAATTAATTTGGTTAGAACTTTTTATTATTCATTTTTCGTAATTGTAATATTTCAAAATTCGTGAAAATTAACCCTTCAATGGATCGATGGTTAAAATATGGGTTTCGTAAAAAAACTGAAATTACTAGTAATGCAGAAACTAGTGAAACAAAAGCATCTATAGAAGATACAGAAATTGCAGAAGCTGCACAACCACCAACTTCTAGTGTGATTAATCCACAAAAAAAGAAATCTGCTTCCTCCGATTCTGTGCAGACATCTATGAAAAAACGTAAATATGATCCTAATTATTTGTTATATGGTTTTACTAGTATTGGTGACGAAGAAGCCCCAGATGCCCTTTGCTTACTTTGTAACAAAATATTAGCAAACAGTTCTTTAGCACCAGCAAAGTTACAGAGACATATGGAAACAAACCATCAGACTTTTAAAAATAAAGATATTTCTTTTTTTGAAAGAAAACTTGAAAGTCTGAATAGCTCTAGAAGTGTCTTATTAAAAAATGTAAAACAGACAATGAAAATGCAACAGAAGCGTCATATAAAGCATGTTACCGCATTGCTCTTGCTGGTGAGGCACATACTATTGGTGAATCACTTATAAAACCTTTATTAAAAGATGTAATATCTTCCGTGTTTAATGAAGATTCTGTTCAGAAAGTTGAGGCTGTATCTCTTTCCAACAATACGGTGTCAAGACGTATTAATGATATTGCTAATGACATTCAAGATGAACTTATTTCACGATTGCGTGTATGTGATGCTTATGTATTACAAATAGATGAGTCCACAGACGTTGCTGGACTAGCAATTTTACTTGTGTTTGCTAGATATGACTTTAATAAGAAAATTGAAGAAGATTTGCTTTTTTGCAAAAGTTTAGAATTGCATACCACAGGAAATGATATATTTAATTGCATTGATAATTTTATGAAAACGCATGATATAGGCTTTGAAAAATGTATTTCAGTATGCAGCGATGGAGCAAAGGCAATGACAGGAAAATTAGCTGGCGCTGTAACACGAATCAAGAATGTTGCAAAAAACTGCAACAGTAATCACTGCATTCTTCACAGATATGCATTAGTGACAAAAAGGATTTCAGCTTCATTAAAGATAGTTTTGGACGAAGCAGTGCAGATTATCAATTTTATTAAATCTCGGCCATTGCAATCACGAATTTTTAAGGCCTTGTGTGAAGATCTGGTAGTCTTCATAACACTCTACTTTACATACAGAAATTAGGTGGCTCTCACGAGGAAATGTTCTTGTGAGAATGTTTGAATTGAGGAGAGAATTGTTGTCTTATTTTATTGATCATAAATTTAGATTATCTGACAGATTAACAAATATGGCATGGCTAGCAAGGATTGCATATTTAGCAGATATTTTTTCAAAATTGAATGAAACATGTCTATCTCTGCAAGGGAAAGAAGTAAACATTTTTCAAGCGCAAGATAAAATGGTATCTTTATCACGTAAATTGCAGTACTGGATCTCAGATGTGGAACAAAATACTCTTGACTGTTTTCGCTTCTTAGTGACTTTCTCCAAGAATCCGAAGTGGAATTAGATGTTGAAATCCTCAATGATATTAAAAATCATCTCAACAGCTTATCAGAATCTCTAATTGAGTATTTCCCAAATTTGAAGAACAAAGACCATTACTGGGTACAGAATCCATTCAAAGTTAAAGAAAAGCCAACAGGATTTCTAGCAGTGGATTATGAAAATTTAATAGAAATTACTTCAGATACTCAGTTAAAGGCCAAGTTTGAAGAAGTTCCGGTAGCTATTTTCTGGGGAAATTTAAGTGACGAATATCCGGAATTATCAAAACGAGCCATACGAGTGCTATTGCCATTTGCAACAACATATTTGTGTGAATCAGGATTTTCAAGATATGCGAGCACGAAAACAGAATATCGCAGCAGACTGGATGCTGCACCAGATATGAGAATTCAATTATCCAACATTAAACCAAATTTCCAGAGGATACTGGAGTCTAAGAAGCAGAAGCATTCTTCCCATTAGGTATTCATTTCATTTTTGTTAAACTAATTATGTACAAATTTACAAAAATTAAGGTGTTTTTTATTCGAATTTTTTTATTTATTTTTAATATAAATAAGTTCTCTTTTTATCCCACAATTTGTGGTTTTTAATATTCTTGAATATAGGTAGGGGTTCCACGCTTTTTTAAATAATGTCAAAGGGTTCCGCGGCAAAAAAGTTTGGGAACCACTGCTTTAGATGATTTATGTCTCGTATCTTTTCCTGATACACCATGGCCTTCAAGTGCCCCAAAGATAGAAATCAAGGGGGGTGAGATCTGGGGATCTGGGAGGCCACTCCACAGGACCACGCCGACCAATCCAAGCATCCGGAAACTGCTGATCCAAATACCGACGCACGTGAAGACCATAATGAGGTGGAGCTTCATCTTGCTGGAAGTAAACTGGGAAGTTACCTTCCTCGTTTAGCAGGGATGGGAAAATCTCTTCTTGCAACATGTTAAGATACCTTTCGGCATTAAGATTTCCACTGACAAAAATTGGTCCAATAATTCTGTCACCACATATCCCGGCCCACACCATCACTTTACCGGCACCTTGCATCTTCGTCGGACTCAGCCAGTTAGGGTTAGCATTACTCCAATAACGTATGTTTTGCCGATTAACCTCTCCATTGACGTAAAATTTGCTTCATCAGTAAACAAGATCTTACGTCAAATGCATATTCTTAGGGTATCTGAAACATAAAAACAAACGTTTAATTTTTCCTATGTATGGAAACTTACGGCCCACCCTGTATATATTATATATAGTATTATAATTTATATTATACTTGTATGTATATTATATATATTATGATCAGTATCATCTCGAAAACTAGACGTGCTAGAGGAAAACCGAAAACCGATTTGGAATCAGCGTCCCAACATCTATCTAGCCCACCCATAGTCATATCTGGTGAAAAATATTTGTTGGCCAGTGTTATCAACAATCTTAAATGCAAAACTTCACTTTTTTTACGTGGAGGTCGAAATGTGACAATAAAACTCACACTAGTAGACGGAGTTTATTTCCACAACAGTTTCGATGCCCACTGGCATCCTCTTCAAATGGATACAGAAAAACGAATGAACAAAAATGAGTAAGAAAACCATCCAGGAAAGTTAAGAAACATTCTAGAAGGGAGGAGACCATTAAGAAATTCACACCTAGGTTAGATCCCGTTCACCCGACACCAGAAGGGATTTTTTGACCAAGAAACTCATTAAAGGGTCCAGCTTAAAATTATCTTCTTGTTCCATACATACAGATTCTATTATTTTTCTTTTGACATAATTATTACATTTATAAAGTAACTTACTTGATTTCCAATCTATGACATGATTATTTTGGCTGGCGTGATAAAAAATTGCATTATTAGTGTTACAACATATGAAGATATATTCTTTAATACGAGTTTCAATATTTCTTCCAGTTTCTCCTACATATACTAAATTACGATTTTTACAGAGAATGCTGTAGACCACCCGCTTTCTCCTGTTTTGCAAAGTTATTTATAACTAATTTACTTTTTACAGTAGACGAATATTTGAACGCCAAATCAAACCTAAAATTTTTCGTCAAAGGTTTTACATTTTCTAAGCCGGAAATGTAAGGCAAATTCAAATATTGTTCTTGGTTAACTAAAGGTTCCCAAGGGGCGTAAAAAGATTTCCTAGCTTTAAAATACGCCTTTCTGATAAACCACTTTGGATATTTTAAATCCTTAAAAATGTTCCAAATCTTTGAATTTTCTGAGTCCAGCAAATGTGGGCTACAAATCTTGAGTGCTCTCAGAAACATGGAAGAAATAATTGAGCTTTTAACACTATCATCATGATATGAAAAATAATGAATATACAAATTGCAGCGAGTGCGTTTTCTATAGATAGTGAAATTGGCCTTTCCATTTTTGTTAATGACCAAAACATCTAAAAAAGGTAATTGTTTGTCGTTTTCCCATTCATATTTAAATTTAATAGAGGGAACAAGATTATTTAATGACTGAAAGAAAGTATCAAACCAGTTGATGAGAAAATATCATCTACATAACGAAACCAAATTAAATTACTGGGACATATTGTTTGTAACAATTCCGACTCATAATCCCCAATACTGAGTACATTATACATGGAATATTATGAGTCGGAATTGTTAGTGGCCTATCTACATCGGGGACCCAGTTAATATTGCTGGTGAATTAATTCATGAATTACTCGATACATCAGTTAACATCAGGTAGTATTACTTATTCACGGACTATAATATAAGTTGTCTAATTCAAACTGGCCCAATTTGTCATTTCGGTAGGCTAACGCGATCGAACTAGACGTTACTTGTCCGAGAGGGAGACAGAAATATCATTAGACCCAAACCTGAGGTTAAATAAGTGATCCTTCGAAAATAATATAAATCAAATAAACCAGTAAAACCCGAAATAAATTTGGTCCTTCGAACTAGATATAAAGTAAACTGTTAAATGTGGTATTTATTTCATACCAAGTAGTTTAGTCTGTTTTGTGAGCTTAATTCATTCAAAATGTCTGACCCTTGAAAACTTGTACAAAAACGCAAAGACAAGCATACCATGACAACAAAAATCATCAATGAGATCAGGGTATTATTAGAATCCGACAATTATGATCGAGACGAACTGAGAACAAAGTTGGATTTACTAACCAAATTCCAAAAAGGCTTTAACGAGTTAAGTAGGGTGGCCATTTAAAAAGGAGGACACTGCGTATGTGGCCGTACGTTAACATATATATACACTATATATATATGTTAACGTACGGCCACATACGCAGTGTCCTCCTTTAAGAAAATTTGGAAATGGCCACCCTAAGGACAGAGTGCTCAAAAGGCGGACTGTCCGCCTAAAGCCGGACGTCTGGCCACCCTAGAGTTAAGTCGATTCAGGATTTGATGGAATAAATGCAGATGACAAATGACAAAGCAAAAATGAAGAGAAATCAGTGAAAACAAGAACTAAAGATTACAACAAATATTGGCATGATCAGTTAAATTACGTTTAACCTAAATCTACGACAGATAATTTCGCAGTAACTTCTAGTTCGACTCAATGTCGATTCTGTAATAAAAACCATAAAACTGAGTTGCCAAACTCAGAATTGCCTGAGAGTGTACAGAAGCAGTTGAACAACTCCAACTATGTTTTAACTGCCTTGGGAACACTCGCATGCTGTCTCAATGCACATCAGAAAAAGTTGCCAAAACTGCCGTAAATGGCACCACTCATCACTGTACACCGGCGATGGTCTGAATAACTCTAAAAACCAAGAGGGCCAAAGTACTACGGACGTAACTATCATCAAAAGGACATGCCAGCCTAGCTCTACCTACAACAATGATGTCCATAAAACCCCGTAAAGGTACTTCATATGTCAAAACCTTGTTTGATCAACGTTCTCAACGAACCTCCATCACGGAAAAACAGCGAGAGAACCAAGTAGATGACCTATCTCCCAAATGAAGGTAGTAATCAATGGATTCAATTCCCAGGATAATAGTCAAGCTTCCAACACCGTAAATTTCAAAGTACAAACCAAACGAGGTTTATTTCATGTGGAAACTCAAGTTGTCAAACGGCTCTCAAGCAATATCAATAGACCTGGAATTAAGTTAACCCTCCGAACGTTCAGGTACAATCGCTTACATTTAGCAGATTCATACATCCCTGATGAGAACGTTAGTCCTTGTTGGTTGGAACCAACAATTACTAACTTTATACAGGGTCAAACTCGATGCAAAGGCATTCACTTGCTAACAAGTAACCTTGGTCATATGGTTACTAACCCGTTAAGGCCTACACAGTCGAATAACAGAAATTGGACAGCGGAATCAACTCTTCCGCCCGTAGTGGTAATGTTCGATTGTTTATGTTTCGGACCATCTCTAAACGAGGAATTATTCTACGTACTACTCCGCTTTAGGTTAAACAAACAAGCTTGCGTAAGTGACATAGAAAGAAGCCTTTCTTATGATCACCTTACACGAGAACGATCATGACGTCACGCATTTCTTATTGAAATCATATAATTTTTCCAGTAACTGAACGTCATTTTGGTCGGGGACACTAGCACCGGACCTCCCGAATTGCCTAGATACCCAAATGATCCTAACAGCAAAATCATTACACACAGTTTTCGGGTAGTAATGTTTGGCGAAACACGCAACAAGTTTTTGTCGAACGCCTCAATAAAACACCATTTTAAGCAGAACGACAACCAGACATTACATAAACAATCTTCATGGCACAGCCAACTCTTAGGAGGAGTTAATAATCTTCTAGCGAGAATCTTACGAGATCTTGCACCATGCGGGCCTCAGTAGTATGGGCGCAAAAGGGGAGAGTGCAATGCAATTGCAAATGTTGTTCAATGTCGCAAAAAGAAATGTTGCATAAATTATGCAACAAATGGGGATGTTGCAAGTTGTTATGCAACAAGGGAGAGGGATGTTGCAGGTTGTTATGCAACAAAGGGAAGGGGATGTTGCAAGGTGTTATGCCACAAATGGGGAAGGGGTTATGCAACTTGGAGGCGGAGTTATTCCCCAAGAGAAAGAGAGAGAGGAGGAGAGGTGTTCGCCTGGCAGGAGCCAAGCATATTAAGACTTCAGCCTAGCGGTCGTTGTCTTAATATGTTCCTAATCAGCCAGCTGGCTTAATCAGCCAGTTGGCTTATCTGGCTGAGTTACCAGTTTGCGCTTATTTATTTAATTAAAGCATATATTCTGGCTTAACCCACCAGTTGGCGTATCTGGCTGAGTTGCCAGTTTGCGCTATTTATTTAATTAAAGTATATATTCTGACTTAACCCGCCAGTTGGTGTATCTGGCTGAGTTGCCAGTTTGCGTTATTTATTTAATTAAAGCATGTATTCTGACTTCAACAGACAGCTGATTTAGAAGGCGTAAATGGCTTGTTCAGGTGTGCAGGTTGAGTTGCCAGATAGCGCTATTTATTTAATTAATGCATATATTCTGGTTTAGAAATCCGCTTTAGAAGCCAACCAATTGATATAATTAAATACCGTGTACAACCAAAAGAATTAAATAAAATACCATTACATCATTCTGTTTACTTAGGCCAGTGATCGCGAACCTATGACACGCGTGTCAAAGGTGACACGTTGCTGTTTTTGGTTGACACGCGTAAACTGACATTTCTATCGTCCAAAAGTTAAACAAAAACTATAAAGAATGAAAATCGATCAAATCAAGAGACGTTTTTAATTTCATCTAATTAAATAGGAAATGATTTTATATATTTTTTGTAAATAACAGTCAATTCTCTATATTTGATAGCTATTTAATTACATATTACTCTGGTTGGATTTGAATTGAAATAAATTACCATTATAATAGTATAAAAATTAAGCATTAATTTTGGCTGGCAACTCTGAATTATATATTCATAATTCAGAATTGGCAACCTGATTTCTTCTTTCTCTGTCTTTAGTCGAGCCATGGCGTCGTTTTACACGGGCATTTTGATTTAATGAGTCTAATTAAGTCATTATTAATCACTGTTGTGTAGTGTTATGTTTCATTATTAATTAATATTAAGTGTTTGCTGGTGTTAATTATTAGTATTAAGTGTTATTGATATTATTGTGTTGGAAAATGAAAATTTATCTCCATTAACATTATTAACTGTCACATTAAATATTTGTGTTAACGATTTTGAATTGCTATTGTTTTTTAATATTTCAGCCTTATCATAATGGCGGAATCAGTGAACAAAAAACTGAAATTGTCAAAGAAAGGAAGCGGAAGGAGTTTCCAAGATTGGTGGACTGAAAAATATGGCGTTATTGATGCGAACGACAAAGCTCTATGCATCCTGTGTAGTGAAACAGTTGTGAGCAGAACTTGGAATGTGAAAAGGCATTTCGACACTAACCACCAGTGGCTTCTAGAAAAAAGTGAGCAAGAACGTAAAGAATATACATTGCGAATGTTTAAAAGATAACAGTCTCAATCAGACAATTTACTTAAATTTGTAAGTGGGCCTTCAAATTCAGTGTCTGGAAGCTTCAGTATTTCACATACTATTGTCCAGCATGGAAACTCACTTAGTGATGGAGATTTCGTTAAGGAAGCTTTTATGAAATGTGCACCATTTTTATTTGATGACTTTCAAAATAAAGCAGCTATTATTCAGTGTATTAATGAATTACCAATTAGTAGAAATACTGTTAAAGACAGAGTGATGAAGATAAACTCTGATATAGAAAATCAAGTGAAAAAAGACTTAAATGCATATGATTTCTTTTCTATTTGTCTCGATTAGCTATTATTGCTAGATATCCCAGTGGCAATGCAATATATGAGGAATTACTTGAGTTAGAAAATTTGCCTCTAAATACAACAGGAGCAGATATATGTGAGGTTGTTGTTAGAATGCTTCGTGATAAACAGATAGATATGTCAAAAATAGTGTCAGTTACGACAGATGGTGCCCCAAATATGGTTGGACAAAATGTTGGATTTGTGAAACATTTTACAGAAACTGTTGGTCATCCGCTTGTACGCTTTCACTGTATTATACATCAAGAGGTACTGTGTGCAAAGGTAGGTTTAAAAGAAGTTAATGATGTAATGGCAGTTGTGACAAAAATAGTCAATTTGATAGCTTCACGGGCTTTGCACAAACGAGAATTTATGTCACTGTTAAATGAAGTTGAATTCAGTTTATAATGGATTACTTATGTATAATAATGTGCGATGGTTAAGTCGCGGTAAGGTACTTGAACGTTTTGTGGAATGCTTAAATGAAATCAGGCTATTTTTAAATATGAAAAATACAGAACAGTTTCCTCAATTAACTGATGTGGCTTGGCTCATAGACTTATGTTTTTCACTGATCTGTCATTACATCTGAATGAACTCAATATTAAATTACAAGGTTTTGGAAAAACTATTGATGTAATGTTTGGCTTGATCAAAGGCTTTGAAAGCAAGCTCAACATTTTTAATCGTGACTTGGAAAGTAGAAGTTATAAGTACTTTCATAGGTTGAAGAAACATTTTGATGAAATGAAGTGCCAAGACAGAGACGACTTGGAACAAGCTCGAGAACAATTTGTTGAAATTTTAAACTCTATAATTGAGCAGTTTTCAACATTTGTGCAGTTCAGAATTTTGTAAAATATCTTGATAAAGCTGTTTTTACAAATCTGAAGTTAGATTTGTTTGACTGGTTAGATTTAAATGACTTTGAAATGCAGTTAACAGAGTTCCAATCCAGCTCTATTTGAAAGCAAAAGTTTATTGATCTTAGATCTGCGTTAGAAACACTCGAGCGAGACCGCTTGCAGGGATCTGTGAATAATAATTCTGACAATGAAATTCTGAAAGTGTGCAACTGGATCCCGGAAACTTTTGACACTTAAAAGACTTGCCAAAGCTATACTGACAATTTTTTCATCAACTTACTCCTGCGAAACTTTTTTCTCAACTTTGAATAACACCAAAACGGACAAGAGAAACAGATTGGTTGATGATGTCAGTGCTGCTCGTGTAGCATTAAAATGTGTGAATTACACACCTGCTATAAAAGAGCTTTCTTCAAGAGTACAGCAACAAAGAAGTCACTAAATAACAGGTAAAATTGTAGTTTTTATTTTAAAACATTTTATTGTCATTTATTTTTATTTTTCCTGTATTGTTCAAATGAGCTAGAATAGATAGTTTTATTATTATAATTGCGATGTTCCTTTGATAACAATGATCGTTTATGTATGTGAAACGCCACTTGAATATGATCACGAAATTTTTTAATTTTTGACACCCAGGGTTGAAAAGGTTCGCCATCACTGACTTAGGCGAATTAATGGAAATATATAGAAAATAAATATACAATGGAATATATATGATCAAAAATAATAATAGCATACGGACGATGAATATATAATCAAAATACAATGGAATATATATAGGATCAAAAAATAATAGCATAAGAAACACGAACGGGAAATATATAATAAAAAATATATAAAACGTTGCATTATCAATATATTAGTACAGGAAAAAAAAATGTATATACACAGTTATATTAAATAATTAAATATATTGAAAATAATAATATACGAAATGTATAATCAAATGCTTATGAGTACAGGATATATATATATATACACACACAAAATTAAATAATTAAATATACATCCTTTATGTTCTACGGCGCAAAACGCTAAACGCACACTAATCGAGTCTACATTCACATCGTTATTACTTTGTACTACACGGTAAAACCGTCCAAGCAACACTTCACCATTTAACTTATACGGATGCCTATACTCGACATAAATGGCTTTCATATCGTTCAATACTATTTTTGTGCCCACTTTACATTCGGTTGGCAAGTTATCTTTAAACACGGCTAGAATACAATCAAAAGCACGCACAAAGAGGTCATCGTTAACCACAACATTATTAAATACAAATTTATAAACAAGCCTTTCCAATCGAGGGTTTTTTCTTACCGTCCCGAGCTTTTCAATCGTGAACTCTTCTTCACTCTGCATAGCGACAAATGAAATAATCTTCCAAGTTGTAACGACAGCTATTCATTATATAGAGGTACAGCTCTTCAGGGTGAACAGTGTAGGCAAGCTCTGCCCTGTACCGCTCAAGTGCTTTGTACCAAAGTTCAGGATATTTCGAAGAATCTAAACCTTTTAAATATGCATCCAGCTCTAAACCATTCTCGCCTTGTTCATTCCTACATTCGATAAATTCGTCGAGCAGAGCGGTGTATGCGTATTCAAGAACCGTGCCAAAATAAAGCATATCCGTAACAAGAGCGTCTAATATAGGCTTCGCTTGCGGAATCCAACGATTTCAAACATTCTGTCGAGGATGAAACGGTTTCGCGTAGGGACAAGAACGTTATTATCAGATGCATTTTTCCATATCAGTCATATATCAGTGCATGGCTGATCATTATTTATACACAACTTGCAAACAACGGCATATGAGGGGGCGTCACTAATCTGCTCTCTTCTTGTACCTACACTTGCAGACATTACGTTTGCTTGCTTGCCTGCAAATCGTTTCAAGTACATAGTTAATGGTGCCGGTTTCACGCCTGAACACGAGCAATGACTTCGTCACGGAGACACCGTACGAGGCGTTGAGAATGCTTCTCAAAGAAAGTTCCATCGTATTCGCACGTCCACTCGGTTCAAGCTTTGAGATGACTATGAGCCACAGGTGGACGGATCGGCTCGACGGGCGGAGTGAGCCACGCTGATGAAACGTGTACGGGTTTGTTCGAACTCGTGTGTTTCGTGAGGTACACGGGTGGGCGGTTCGCTGGGGGGGAGCGAGTCACACCATAAACTGCTGAAGCGTGTACAGGCTTGTTCGAACACTTGTGCCCTTGGGCAAACAGAATTTTACGCTACATGAAACAATACCAGCTTTGATGTTTTACCACTCACCAGACGTTCATTTCCACAAACTAAACATCTTCACAATCCGGTGCACTATTTGAGAGAAACATATGCCCATATTTATCATTTTTGTTTAACAAGCGATACTCGTCTCTAAAGTCTGTTAAAAACTTACACAGCCCATTAGCCACAACCTCACTACAAACCTCGTCATGATATATATTAATATAGTGGTAAAATACTTAAGATTCTCCATGATGACAAGATTTACATTCTCAACCGTAGGGTACGAGTAGTCGGTATGGTGTAACATGACATAATATCGCTTGTCATCCCACTCATCAACAAGACTCACTATCCATAACCGTTGCTTATCTTCTGAACATGTTGCTTCTTCTACTTCGCGGTATATGTGAGCCTTTATAAAGGTTAGGTCTATAACATACTTCAATACATCGTTTGTACTACGAAATCCTACAATGCTCTCACCAGAATACCCGTAGAGTATTTGAACATCTTGGTCCTTCGCACGGCTCAATGTAACCTTAAAAGTATCAAAGGAGGTGGGAATAGTGAGTTTTTCAGTATCCACCACATCTTGGCACTTTGCCGAATACCACTTCATAAATGTTGAACACGCAATATTAAAGGTAGCCATTACTATTTTTCTTCTACGCGGGAGAATACACGTCTGAGCTCAAGGGCATGCAGAGGTCAACTGAGCACGCAGGGATAGAGATATGCTCAGGTAGTGGCAGGACTCAAGTTGCCGATCTTACAGTGGGCAGGGCTTAGCTTTTTACTGTACACACACACGCACGCACGCACGCAAAGGAGAAAATGAAACCTTAATTGAAACAAATATAAGTGATAAATAAACATATCAATACACATATATATAAATACAATCAAGGATTAAGGTAGCCAAAGGGTACGGTATCATAGGTACCAGGCACCTGGTAACGTTTCCTATAGGAGTTACGGCATACCTTCGTGCCCCTAAGTTCCTTCACACACCCCAGTTTCTGCGCCCGAAAATTGTGCGTCCCCACAGTCAGTTGGGGTAGCTGGTCACCCTCATCTTCCAAGCACACTAGTTCCTTCAACGAGTCAAAGTTAACGACTCGACGGTTCGCATGGTTAAGCGTGATACCCTTAGCCTTCACGATATACTTCGTATCATCCCCTATCCTCACCCGTACCCCATAGGTTTTTGGCCCTGTTGACACAAACGAGTCTGCGTATGCACCATCACCATACTCATCCTTGATCTAGTCAGTTAGCTCTCCGAGGAACTCCCCAATAGCAGGCATGTATTCACCTTCCCTCGCTGTGAATATCACGCTATCTGTGTCCGTCCAAGAGAGTGCAATAGGCCCCAAAGTTTGATGTGGGCGTAGGCCGTTGTGAAACTGGCTACAGGTATGTTTGTAACCCGTGAGCAGTGTTGGGCACTAAAGCGTTAATCCGATAACAGTTAATTAACGAAGTTAACTTTTTTTAACGGACTATTAACGGAAGTTAATTTCCATTTATCGTTATCGGACCAGTTAACTTCCGATAACTCGATATTTAGTCTGTTAAAGTCCGTTAACACGTTAACATTGTGTCATAGTCTTTAATAAATGTGCCTAAAATTTAATTTTACCTTTCAGTTCCCGCCATAATAATTCTCTGGTAAATTAAAATTTAGTTAATGGTTAGTGGTTACAAGGGTTTCAAAACATGTAATCAGTACATTTTTTATTAAAAATATAAAAAAAGTTAAGCAAAAAAGTTGCAAAACTTGATAAAAATAGAGTTAAATACCTACTGTATTTATTGTTGGATTTTGCATAAATAAACATTTTCTATGGGTTTTAAAGCTTATTTCCTTGATTTTTTTAAATGTTAGTAAAGAAATAGTTATCGTTAACGGATTATCGTTAACTTCCGGTAACTTTGTAGTAAAATTATCGGATTATCGTTATCGGAGTTAAAAATTGGGGTTAACGGATTATCGTTATCGAAGTTAACTTTTTGGTTAACGGTGCCCACCACTGCCCGTGAGGTATCTGTGGCCAGCTCGGTGATGTTGTACTTTATTATGTAAGTATTACCTACATTCACGATCTCCATAACCTCTTTATCGGGAGCGTTGGCATAATCTCAGACTTCACTATAACTTTGTGCCAAATGGACGTTCCCTTTGCGGTATTCTGCGGCAAATTTCCCCAAAGACTGTTTAGACACAACTTTGCACTAAAGCGCTTGCCAGGATTCTTAACAATTTGGGATCGGTCAAGCTGTATACCTTCATGGGCACGGTAACGCTGAATATAAGCCGTTTTTTCATCTTCGGTATCAACCCCTCGCGGATATCCTGATGCCTACCTTATCCTTCAAAAAACGTTTATATATGGTGTGAAAAGGTTGGGTAGCTTCTGAAACCTCCACACCTCATGTATCTTCAATATTCTATACCCATGGCGAACGGCTAGGGCCAGCTCAGGGCTTGTATATACACCTCTGATCTTACGCTGGTGGGTTGTATGGTCACAATCACCGTTGTTCTCTTCTGCGCACTTCACGCACAGGGGAAACATGAGCTTGTGATCTATAACGACGGGTAAGATCGGCATCCATAAATCGCGAGGGGGGAGCACGTCTACGAAAGAGAGTCCAAAGTAGCGCTCATTCAAGTTAGCTGAAAACTCCTCGATGGTTGGTATGGTGGGACCCACCATTTTTTCAGGTGCACCTACGGGGTACGGATTGTTCTTCATCACGTAGGGGTATAAAGAGCAGAAGTCGTAGTAGTGGAGTTTCACGCCCTCCGTAGGCGGAAAGTATAGCTTGAATGGGTTTGTGCCCTCCAAACAAGCTGTCACCGCATTTGAGGGGTCCAACACCATTGAACGTTTGATGGTCCTTATTTCTTCACGGTACTGGGCATCTGTTTCCATCCGTGCATCATACTCATGCTCCCACACGATTTTGTGAGTGAACTGGGAGCCTATAAGTTGATCACGGTTACGGGTCCATGCGAGGCTGTCGGCGGGGGATCTTCCATAAAGGTCCCCTGTGACGGCACATTCAGCGCGCGGGCATCCATGCCACCAGCAGCCGTTAAAGGAATACACAGTCTTCTCACCAGTGGCTGGATCCTCACTTAGGCCGTCAACCCAAAAAACACGACCATTGACCTTAACGGGTACTTCACCCGTGTTGCGGGCATGTTTTATGTATACCCCGGTCTGTTGCTGTAGGTGTATGAGCCAGTAAATAGCCTTGTGCCCATAACTGCGGGGTTGTTTCTGTGAATGATTGCTAAGGTGTCTTTAGGCATGAAGTTATTCTTGAACACTGTAAAACATAATGAGGCGATCGTGGTCGCGACTTGCAGCGGATCGCATTTGAAACGGGTTATGTACATCCTTCTAAAGGCTTGAAAGCATACTCTAAGTACACGTACGTCATTCACGCAATAACGTTCACATTCATCGGCTATATTGTATGGATTAGCTTCATTAAAACTGTTGTAGTAGCGGTCAAAATCTTCACGCTCACTATCACTCATGTTGGTGTAGTTAAAGTAATGTTTGGGTGGAGGTAGTCCTACGTAATTCAAAGTTTGTTAGTGAGGAATGTGTAAGGGAAATACCTTTTGAAACTTCAGCGGCTACGCCCATGACCTTGAGCAGCTTTGCTAATTTACAAGGTGTGAACAGCAGGGTGTCTTTAAACTGTACATTACCTCTTATCTGCATCTGTATTAGTTTGTTGCCTCTTTTCAAGGGATCACCTGTAAATATCGCAGACGACTCGTGTTCAAGCAGCTCCTTATAACGGAAATGTGTGTCAAATTTCGCCCCGTTATGGGCAAAAATATACACAGTCATTTTTTTTAACTTGTCCGCTAATTTGACAATATAGGATACAAAGAGTTTCACAGGGCTGTCGTTTGCATTCGTTTTAAAAACGTTTGTCCGTTTTCCACATTTGTGGCACTCATCACACTTGAACTCCATGCACTCATCACAGATAGTCTGACTTACGAGTAAATGTGGAATGACCTCTTTGGTTTCAGCGTTCGTGTAAGTTTCTATATCGTAGTACACGGTTATACAAGGGCTATTTTTAGGTTTAGCATCTTTCATATAACATACATGCTTCACTCCATCCGCCTTATATTTTTCATGACATGTAGAACAGTGAATTTCATCGCATTTATGTTTGAAATTCCCCCAATTATCCATCATGTGAAACATACCGCACTTACAAATCCTCATTTTCCTGCAAGTGCCATTTGATTTATGGAGCTCAAAGCATTTATTATTGAAAAATGTACGTCTACACACATTACATTCCCTCTTCTCGGTTTCAACTACCTGACTTTCACATTTGGGGCTTTTACACTGCTCACATACCATGTAGCAATCCTTACAATGTTTCACCATATCATCAGCAAACTCGAGACAACCCTTACACAAATCATGATGCCTTCCATATTTTCGACTTTTATCATAACTGGCGTAGAGAGCCCTTATGTTACGGATGGGGAGATACGATGTTCCTGACAATCCTAAAATAAGTAGAGGTCTTGTACGATCTCTCACGCTGCTTTTAAAAACATACACAGTCCTACGACGATCATCCATTCCAAATACGACTATACGTGCATTCATTTCCTGCTCGGCCCTTCTCAGTTCTTCAGGACCCATATTACACTCAAACTCAAGCTTACAATCTGAAGCCAGTTTACGGGCACGCTGCACAACCGTGGGCAGCCAAATTTTTTGCGTCCAAGTATTTAGCACAGTGAACATATGAGCTAAAATTATTGCTATAAAACCACAACCACGATCGACGTTTAAATGCTTTCTGTAAATAACCGGAGAATTGAAATTAAGAGTTATAAGGTGTGGCACTATGACCCGCAACCCGGAATACTCTGTCAATTTCTACCATGAAGTTGTCCATATTGAAGGATGTACCACTTTGAGAGGCTTGCATTATACGCCCCAAGATATAGTCTATATCTACAGCCTCCAAACGTCTGAACGGTATTACCACCCAAAAATCGTCCCCCTCATCTGACCCGAACCTGAAGGATAACCTCGTCCGGACTTCACGTTCGTCGCGGTTCTGAAGGGCAAAGTCCACAATACGTTCAACTACGCGCCGCAGTCCGTTGGTATACAGGGACCCAGGGCCAACCCTGACCACGTACCTTTCTAGTCAGGGCAGGGGTGGGGGTAGCGGTGCGTACCAACTCGAATGTTATACCATCCTCCACAGTATGAGAAGCTGTTGTGGAGGAAGTACCCGGATATGAACAATGGGGCATATTTGAGGAAGGTACTATTATTGGGGTTGTGTCGTAAGACGTTGAGGGTTGGGGCTCTATTACTGGGGATCTAACAACCGGAGCAATCCTGGCACGCTTTATACATGAGGAAGGTTCTCCATCATGCTTCCGCTTTGAACTGTCGCATGCTACAGGTGTCGCTGGTGAGGGCTCGTCGGCGGGGAAAGGTTCTGTAGCTGCACGGTCAACGGGTTCGTCTGTGATATCGATGATGGGGTGCTGTAGATCGTCGTCATTCACGGTTCTGTGGAAGAAGAAAAAATATAAGGAACAGCACTCAAAATTTGTAATATTTTGTAAATGACCCACTTAGGGGTGTGACGTGTAAGAGATGGAATCTGTAGAAAAATTCAGGTAAACAAACCCCTCCATATGTATTATATCTGGCCCTACAGGATGTGGAAAAACTTTATTTATACTTAAAATCATTAAAGATAAGGGGGATGTTCTCAAAATTTGTGCATAAAGTAATATGGTTCTATTCGACGTATCAGTCTGTTCAACGAGTACCAAGATGAAATTTTGTTCCACGAGGGGGTCTATGACGTTAATTCGTTAAAAGGTAATGAGCACAGTTATTGTAATTGACGATCTCATGTTGGAAATGGATAAAACGTTTGCCGAGACATTTACAGTGTTCTCCCACCATCTTAACAAGCGTGTTCTTCATCAACCAGAATCTATTTCTCAAAACTAGATACATGCGCGATGTGTCGCTAAATACACAATACCTAGTCTTATTCGCACAACGTAGAGATGTGTCACAAATTGGGGTATTAGCCAATCAAATGTTCCCGAATCAGCGTAAGGAGTTTTTGGAGGTTTATAAAGAAGTCACAAACCAGCGTTATGGATATTTGCTTTGTGACCTTCACCCGCGAAATACGTTTAGGGTGCTTCTAAGAACGAATATATTCCCAAGTGAACCTGAAATGGTGTATATTCCAGAATGACAAATAGGCTGAAGAAATATCGCAAATTAATAAAAATCTATCAACGATTGCCCAGGGCACTGCAACAGATGTTTGTTAAAAATATCGACTCTGACTTTTTAAAATGCATCTGTGAAATCTGTCTTAATGTTATAAAATGTAATGTGCCACTGAAACCCTGTCAGAAGGCTCGTTTACTTCGTTACAAGAACATAATACGAGCGCTCGCTCATAAAAGTCAAACTGTGGGTAAGAAAAAGCGCATTATTGTACAAAGAGGAGGATCATTCCTACCCATCTTATTTTCAGTTTTGGGTCCTTTACTGACTAAATTAATATAATGAAGAAGGTGGTTGTGATTCCGCACGAGGTGTATGCTTCATTGCAAAGTTCAAAGACTCCACACACGGCTCTAGAATCCCGTAAAAGTAGGCTTAAAAGAATGGAAAGCGAGTTGCTAGCCCTATTAAACAGTGAAAAGTCACCAGATGAGAAAAGGCTCTTGTACCAAGAGGTTTGCAGAAATTTCTTCATGAGTACGGAGATTATAAGAATCCTACAGAGCTGCCCGTGGTTATTAGGCACAGCGCGAGTAGCGCTGAGCATGGCGACACAGGACCTGGCCCTGACGTTAGAGATGACCAACCAAAGAACAACGGAACACAACACATCGAACATGTGCTAAAAAACAGCCTCCCACATACATTGAGGAATAAAGGCTTAAGTCTTTATAATCTGTTGAGTGAGGACCCCATCATACAGTAGGCCGATACAGGCGAGGTCATTGTTGAAGGAACAAGGGTACAAGGATCCAATATCGTTGATATTGTTTATGATCTGGTGAGAAAGTGGGACAGACCCTCACCAACAGGATGGAAGCATATTAAAGCAAGAATACAACAAATAAATGTCCTCAAAACATTGATAGGTAATATGAATAGGTTAAAAGACTTGGATCAAGTCTCGCATGTGTCACAACTGAGTACGCCATCATCCCCAGCAGCAGCGTCTCTGAAGAGGAGAAAGAAGAGAACAAACGGCCAACCTTATTCACGTGTCTCTAAAATACGCACATGGCTAACATATTAAGTAAACGCTATTATGACATTTCTAACCCCGCCTCCTATGGTGGCGTTAATAGACTGTACACTGTACAGAGGTGTTTACGGTGTAAGGAAAAAAGATGTTGAGCGGTTTTTGCGGGAACAGGATGCTTATACACTTCATAAACCGGTGAGAAAAAGGTTTAAAACGGCCAAGACAACCGCGGATTCGATTGACTCTATTTGGCAAGCGGATTTAACAGACATGCAAAGATATTCAGTGTATAATGACGGATACCGCTACATCCTATTCATAATAGATGTATTCTCTAGATATCTGTGGCTAATTACCCTGAAAAATAAATCGCCTGAAACAGTTGCTAAAGCGACCAAAACGTTGATGTTAAAAGAAGAAAGGGTTCCTACCTATTTTTGTACAGATATGGGGAAAGAATTTATAGGTCGCGCTTTTCAGAACATGTTGACAGAGTTTAATTACTACAGAGCTTCTCAAACTTTTTTCACTTGCGACCCCTTTGGATCAGACAAATTTTTTCGCGACCCTTCACTCAATGTCATAAAAGCAATAGGTACTAACACTGTATATTTATGAAAAAATAATATTTTCAAATGTTTCTGCGACCCCCAATAATATTTACGCGACCCCTGAGGGGTCGCGACCCCTAGTTTGAGAAGCGTGGAGTTACTACACTAGCAGTTCTATACATAAGGCCTCTTTAGCTGAAAGAGTTCAACGTACCATAAAGGAGCGCATGCATCGCTATTTTACACAAAAACACATACACATATATATAAACGTTCTCGGTCATTGGCTTCATCATACAACCGTTCACACCACCGTACGATTGCACAACGCCTAACGAAGTTTTAGAAAGAGTGCGCTGCCAGAGGTGAGAAGAGATGGAGCACCGCCACCACACTCTAACATTTAAAAATCAATGATTATGTAAGGCTCACGTTCGGGAAATAATTCGCGAAGGGATTTGAGTAAGGATGGGACACGTGATATTTTTAAAGTTCGTGCTATGAGACCTAAAGGTGAGATAATGATGTATTACGTTGAAGATTTGAATGGGGAAGAGATCGCTGGAGGCTTTTACCGCGAGGAGTTGCAGAAAGTGACATTTAATTTAGGAAAAAGTGTGTTTAAAATTGAAAAAATTTTAGGCAGCAAAGGTTCAGGAAAGAGAAAAATGTACCTGGTGAAATGGCTGGGTTACCCAGAAAGCTTCAACACCTATATAAAAGCTGCTGCAATAATGAAGCTTAATTAGTATGCAACATGGCGCCTAGCCACTTCTATGTCACACTCCCGTCCTCTTCTTCTCTGTCTGTACATCCTAACAACACCCTCGCCAACTTTGTGACAGAACTCCACGGACCCATTGAATTGGAGCGTGATTCGTATGAGGTGGGCTTATGTGAACTCCAGTTAGTCTCCAAATTTTTAACTCTTGAAAATGAGCAAATCATATTTCTGATCCTTAGAAGAATCGATGAGTGCGAAAAATTAGGCATAACCTTAGACAATACTATGCGTTCAGTCCTGTTCGGTGAGGAACGGTACTATAGCACAAATGTATCGCTAGGAATCGGGCATTATGATACAGCCATGGACATTGTGACGGGGTTAAACAAGAGTCTTGAAAAGTCGTACCTGACAAACGATTTACTTTTTGAAGTCGTAAACATAGACACGCCTGCATGCACATTGAAGTTAAAGTCAACGCTTAGTAGAAATATTAAAGATAAAGAGCTGTTCACAATTGTGGCTGAGGGCCGATATAGCGCAGCTCTCCAAAGAGATACCTTTCACGAGGCACAGCATGACTTGTCCAGCTTAATGTATCAATTGAAGATGGAGAAATTGGGTGAAAGCTCTCCGCCCCAGACATGTGCTATATTTACAGCAATATCGTAGAGCACCAATTTGTTGGGGACACCCAGGCGCGCCTGCTGCGCATTGCACACATCCCCAACCATAGAGGGAAAAGTTTGAGCATTACATATGACAAGCCCCATTATGTGAATGTTGCGACTAATCTATTAACCAACATCTCGATATATATAAGAACGATTGAGGGAAAAAATTTCCCATTCGGTGATGGGAGCTTAACAGTGAAACTACACTTTCGCCGTTTATAATGACTCGAAGGCCATTCACAGTCTACCGAGGAGTGAGATACCAGCGTGGGAGTGGACTTGGATCCATTTTTTCATCCATACTACGCACCGCTGTCCCACTGTTGAAGAGGGGTGCCAGGTACCTAGGGCGGAAGGCGTTACAAACAGGTTTTAACGCGGCAGAAGACATAATGGGCGGAACTAAGCCTAAAGAAGCTCTAAAAAAACATTTAAAACGTACACGGGACGAAATCATCAAAGATGCAAAGAGAAAAATGCGTGGTGGCGGAAAGAAGAGATCTGCCAGGAAGAAGGGGTTACCATCACGTGGCGCTAAACGTAAAAGGAAATAAAAAAGAAGTGCTCTAAGCGTATGAAACCTATGGCTGATCATTTTTTTAACTGATATAAGCTGAGGACACTACTCTCACGAATCATAGGCTGACTAATACTTGTCGAGGGAGGTGGCACTATTTCTGACTCGTCATGGCGCGTTTCATCCATCCGTGTAGTTCACAATGCTGTAAATCGGAACTGTCCCTCTTTGATATGCCCCCACTCAGGTCTCTATTGAGCATAGCGACTTTATTACAATTAACCATTAAACACAATTAGTTCGCCGAGTGCCCCTATAGAATTCGTGATACCCAGCTCAGGCCCTTACTTTTTTGACCCGAGCTGCATGCACATGTACGCTAAACTGCGTATAGCCCATTCTGATGGAACGGACTGCGATGATAGTTACTCTGCCTACCCTGAAACCAACTTTTTACACTCCATATTCAGCCAGTGTGAGGTGTATTTAAACCAGGTTAACATCTCGGCAGGAACGGGGTACTACCACCTACGAGCCTATCTGGAAAATGTCCTCAACTTTTCAAAAGAAGCGAAGGACACCTTTTTAACCGCCGAGGGATATTACCATACTAAAGATGAAAATGGTATAAAGGATAAATTTAAAAATTCTAAAAAAAAGATATACGAATGTTTTGGACGTCTTCATACAGATTTCACATTCCAGGAGAAACTGCTTATGAACGGGGTGGATATGAAGTTGAAGCTTACCCGCACGATTCCTGAGATCTGCATAAATCTGGGGTCTGATCAAGAAGAGGGCGCGAAACCCGTTGTGATTCACATCATGGAGACGTATTTGCGTATACGCCGAGTGAAATTAAGTTCGCCAAAACAAATAGAAATTGAGAAAGACTTAATACACGCCACAGTAAAATACCCAATTAACAGGGTACAGATCAAACTATACACGGTGCCAGCCGAGTTGGCCTCGAAGCAACTAGAAAACGTGGCCCTTGGAGTCCTGCCTAAAAGGATATTAATTGGAATGCAGGACCACGCCTCGACGAATGGAAAATATAAAAAGAGTGCCTTTAAATTCGAGATTTTCGGCCTTAAAAATATTACTCTATACGTAAATGGCATCGCTTTGGGAGGGACCATGATTACGGACTACTCATCAGACGCTATATTCCCGCTCTGTGCGAAAGCATATAGTAGTCTGGCTCATAATACAGGCGCCTGTGACGAACTTGGGTATGATGTAACGCAGAAAGAATTTGTCGAAGAATTTAACATTTATTCATTTGATATTACGCCTGACTTGTCTGCTGGCGCAAATACGCACTTAAGTCCACAGCAGAGTGGGAATATCTCAGTCAGGTTGGAATTTGCCAAGCCTATAGACGCGCCTATTAGTGTACTCGTGTACCTCGAATCACAGGCACTAATAGAAGTTGATCGTTTCAGGAACGTGGTCACAGACTTTTAAAATGAACGCGAATACACTCTAGAGAGTAATGAAAAGTGACAGTTTCACACGCTCAAAATTTATCGGTGTATTTGCGAAGAATGAAATATTGAAGTAGCCAAGTACGAGAAACTGGTACAGGATTATCGTTAACACCGACATTGTGGGGGTTGAGTGGATTCATTGGTTTGCAATCTATCTTAAAAATAGGGAAAGAATGTACTGTTTTGACTCACTCGGCACTCAGCCGTGGAATGATTCTGCGGTTGTACAGTTTATCGCGCACTTACATGTACCTGAGATTGTTTGGAACCCATATCGCCTTCAAGGATATTATAGCGAAACGTGCGGCCTGTATTGCCTTTCATTTCTCCTGCACATGTCACGTGGGAAGGGATTTATAAATTTTTTAAAATTATTCGATTTATGCGACACAGAGATAAACGATAAAAGTGTATGTAGACAGATAAAAAAAAGGTTCCCATATGTTAGCACCCGCTGTATTTTGTAAAGGTGTATATCTATATTGTGTAAAGCTGTATATACATTTGTGACTAAAATGTAGCCATTAAGACTTATTTAATGGACACTGGTTCCGCTTTGTACATGTTTTCTACCATTTAATAAATGAAAATACAATGTGTTTTGTTCTTAACCTAAAAAATACTTACATTAGTTCCTCGATGACCTGGCACTCGCTGGACCGGATGTGAGCCAATACATCGACTTCTGTATTCAGGTCACTGGGTTGGCTGTGCGGAGAAGCATCCATATCATTTATTTCCTTTTCATCAAAAGTAGCTATAACACGATCAAGTTCCGCATCGGTCCTATAAGGTTAAGCAAAAATAAAGAGCTACAATAAGAGCGAATGCCACGAATTTCAAAAATTATAATAAAAAAGCAGATAATTCTTAAAAGTTTTGGTAATTTAAAAATCCTACTGCGGTGCTGAATTATCGAGAAATATATATATATATATATATATATATATATATATATATATATATGCCGAAATAATCACGATGGAAACAGACAATAATTAAAAACATAATGGGATTAATTTTTACGTTGTAGAAAAATTCAGAATAAAGCTAGGTTAGACTAACAGCAAATTGTAACCATAAGCAGATATCCTGACAGTTTTCGAGTGCTAAGACATCGTCTGCCTGCAACGGGACTCGAGCCCGCATGCAATTCTTAATAGTTTTTAATATTTCTAATGAGTGGACAATAAATAAAAACTTATTGTTTTTCACCCAAAATACACACAGAGGAATATATATATATATATATATATATATATATATATATATATATATATATACAATAAAATCACAGAACAACACGTGATCTTTTTAATAAGCAAACAACCACAGAGAAAAGGAAAAGGAAACACGAAATCCGAGCGCTTTCGTGATATATTCACATTTTCAGAGACAAGAAATAAATAGACAGAATTTACCAAGTAAATGAGCTAAATACACAAGCGAAACATTCCCCAATAGGCAACTCAATTTAAAAAACAACAAAACAATCTAAAGATTTTTTCCCAATAGATAACTTAATCTAAAGGCTACTAAATTATTGAGTACATAAAAAAAAACTATATAAATTAAATTAGACAATTAACATGTACACAAAACAAAAATTATTATAACAGTTATTAGAAACAGTATTTAATTAAAACAGGCAATTAAGTGGCAAGAATCTAAGGAAACAAAAGACATGGTGCAATCGTCGTCACGTGCTCCTTTCAGAATATTCCGAATATCTAAAAACAATCTAAAAAATTTTCCAATAGATAGTTTATTAGACTTTTGAATAGGTTATCAAGTACATAAAGACTATATAAAAGAAATAATACAATTAAAATGTACATATAAAAATGTTAACAATTATTAAAATAATATTTATTTAATTAAAGCAAACAATTAAATGGCAAAAATGCGGTCAAAATAATATACAACCTTTCTAACAATGTACGAGTCTAATTTATAAAGCCCGGGGCTAATATTAAGAACAAAATCAGCATTATTCTTTATCACACTCGATTCAAGTATATTTCTACTAACAAAAGATTTAATAGATTTACTAAAACTTAATTTGGAGGCATTTTTCCAGTCAGTAGGATGATTAGTATCCCTTACGTGAATGAAAATGGCGTTAGATTCCTGGCCGATTCTTATATTGTATTTATGCTGCTTAATACGTAACTCAAGCGTCTTGCCAGTTTGACCAATGTAAAATTTCTTACATATTGTGCATGGAATTTTATATACACAACCCTGTTCACTTAAAGGGGAGTTTTTAATCAATGAATTCTTAATTACATCTAAATTTCTGAACGCGATATTTACGTTAAAAGTTCTCAGCAGTTTCGGCAGATCAAGGAAATTTTCTTTAAATGGTAATGCTAAGACGTTTTTTGTGGTATAAGGAGTCTTGTCTTTTACCTCGTAGAAGGTTTTCTTTGCCATTTTTAAAGATTTATCTATGCAGTTCTTTGGATATTTTAAATCAAACGCAATTTTATATATTTTACTAATTTCATCATTAATGAACTCTGGGCTACAAATTCGTAAGCATCTTTGAACCAAAGTATAAAAAATGGTTCGTTTTATGTTAATGTGGTGAGCCGAGTAATAATGTATATAGGAACAATTATTGGTGGGTTTTCTTTAAATATTGTACTTAAACTTTTTTTCAGACCTATATATTAAAACATCTAAAAATGGGATCGATGAGTCTTTTTCTATTTCAACTGTAAAATTGATAGAGGGAGTTAAATTATTAAGCGTGGGTAAGAATTCATTGAAATTTAAAGTTTCTGGCCAAAGACAAAGAACATCATCTACATTAAGGTGGAGTGAAAATATTTTTGGATTTTTAATTTACTTGAGTGTGGAAAAGTTGCCAATGGGCTTTAGAAACAAGCATGTGAAATTATAATACAATTGAAGCATTGCTTGATTGACCACCAGCGATTTTAATATATGGCATATTTCATGTTTTAACGATCGCTTTGCCCATCAGGAGTCATCCAAGATGCTGGTCTTTCATCCATGTTTATGCAAATAATTAACAGCTTAGTTTGCTGTAGACTGTGTTATTGCATACTTGAGGTTGACATTTAAGATTACAACATGTGTGGAATGTAAATTAATGGCAATTACAGAGGGTGGCCAAATTATTAGAGCTGATGTGAGTAAGTGAGATAAGAAAGAGTTTAGTTAACCATACATTGATTTAATGCTAGTTTCAGTGATGGTAGTGATTTGGTGCGATAACATATGCAGTCCGTGAGTCAGAGGGGATGGGAGATTGGGAGTGGGGGGAGAGTGAGTAATATGCAAAGTGCGGCTGCTCCGCCAAGCTCAGTGCACATGTGGCAGTGAGAATTGAAGGTTATTTGTGCTGTTATCATTTTTTCGTGAAACTTGATATTAAAAGTAAGTTAATTACATATTGATATCTGTTTATAGGTGTTTGACAAGTGAGTGTGACAGTATTAATTTGATATTTCTTTTTCTTGCAGAAATTCTTTAATAGTCTTACATTGCTTACAATTTATAATAATTGTTTTTTTTTTTTCAGAATGGAAATTATTACGAGGGAGAAGGCGGCATGTGTGATTTTTGGCGCGCCACGCGAGATACCCACAAATGTTCTTCCCACCTACGCTGATGTTATGAAGGCTTACATCCATACAAGACAACAGCTGACAACGAAGAATAACAAATATCCACCGTTCGCCGAAGTATCAAAAAAAGTTTGCGTTGATGTTGAACTTGTTTGGGAGAAAGCGTCTCTTCCGACCGTGACGCACGGACGAGTGATTGAAACGCTCAGACCGTACAACGAGAAATACAAGAAAATCTTGAAACCATACAAGGCTCGGAAGGACAACGACAACTACAAGCAACAACTTGAACAGTTCAGAGAAGACGCAGATAAACTCTTCGACATTAGCAAATGCAAATGTGTAGATTTCGTCATGAGCTGTAAGTGCGAAAGAGCGGACAAAGTACCACTCAAAGAAAGAAAGTTTCTAGAGGACCAGAGAGGAGCCAGAAAGATGATTATAGGAGGCATCGATTTGGTGGAAACAACAAAGCTACAGAAGAAAATATCCAGGAAAGTCTGTGAATCGAGAAGACACAGCATTCACCAAGAACAATCGAAGCAGCAATGCAATTCTGGAAGCTACAACGAGGAAGACAAGGACGACGACACCGACAACAGCGACGAAGAATACACCCTATCTAAGTCACACTGTAAACCTGATCTATCGACACTGGAGAGTAAACGTCAAAGAATGACGATGACTGTACGATTACCATGTTTGGCTAAAGCGTGCGATAGAACGGGCGTCTCAGATCGAGCAGCAGCCGTTATTGCCTCATCCGTGCTACAAGACATTGGAATTGTGTCTACAAATGACCTCCAAAGTCATTGATCGTAGTAAAATTCGCCGAGAAAGAAGTAGAACTCGTCAATAACTGACAAAACTAGACAGTAGTATGACAGACTTGCCTGGATTGTACTTCGACGGTCGAAAGGATAGAACGATGAAAAATGTACGAGACGCCGCAGGACATGGCCACCGGGACAGAGATACAGAAGAGCACGTCAGCATTATTTGTGAACCAGGTTCATCGTACTTTGGCCACGTGACGCCGTCAAGTGGATCAAGCAAGGCGATTTCCAAAGTAATCTTTGAATGCTTGGCTGCGCGAAGTGTGGATCTCGACAGTGTGAAAGTCGTCGGATGCGACGGAACTGCTGTCAACACTGGACATAATGGCGGAGTTATTCGGCAGCTTGAGGAATTACTACAAAAACCGCTGCAATGGCTCGTGTGCTTATTACATGCTAACGAGCTCCCCCTGCGACACCTGTTTCAGCATTTAGATGGAGCAACTACAGGACCTAAGTGCTTCTCAGGACCGATAGGGAAATCTCTCACAGCATGCACGGAACTCCATATAACATCGTATGAACCTATATCTCCATTACAGCCACTGCCGCATGTTGACGTGAAGGACCTGAGCACTGACCAGCAGTACCTGTGGCAGATGTGTCAAGCTGTCAGTGAAGGAGACTGTCCCTGTGATCTAGCATTGCGAAAACCGGGACCATTGAACCACTCGCGATGGTTGACAACTGCCAACAGAATCCTCCGCCTCTATGTTGGCCTCGATGCACCATCCAACAACATCAAAACTCTTGTCACATTCATCATCCGGGTCTACGCCCCAACATGGTTCGCCATCAAGACGCAGCCATCATGCAAAGATGGAGCCAAACATCTGCACGGGATGATGGTGAGAACACGGTACCTCAGCTCCTCTCTAAAGAAAGTCGTCGACCCGGTGATTCGGCGAAACGGCTTCTGCGGACACCCCGAGAACGTGCTATTAGCCATGATCACAGATGAGCGACCACATATAAGGGAACTCGGACTCAGAAGAATCATGAAGGCAAGATCACATGTGTCTGCAAACAAAATCCGCAGGTTTCGAGTGCCACCGCTCAACCTCGACGCGACCGAATACCAGGACATGGTCGATTGGCAGACTTTGACCGTGACGGAGCCTCCTGTTACGATGGATATGACGGACAACGAATTGAACGACATGATCTCTGCTCAAATTTCACCAAGTGTCCTCTTCCCTCGCTTCCCTTGTCACACACAGGCGGTGGAAAGATGCGTGAACCTAGTTACCGAAGCTTCAGCCGCTGTGTGTGGCGAGACGTCCCGCCATGGATTTATTCGGGCTCGCGTCGCTTCTCGGCAGCTTATGCCGAAACTTGAGTCTAAACGTGACTATCAATTCTGAATTAACCATGCATGCATAACTCAGACTCTATCGTTAGCATAATAGTGTGCCAAAATAACTAAAAATATATAGTCTGATGTTTACTCGTATTTTAAGTATTTTTGTGTAAAATCGTATATTATTGTAAACTTATAACGTCTGGTGGTCGATCAAAAGATTGTCTGATTTTAATAAACGTTTTTGCATATTGTTCTATTAGTCCATTGGCAACTTTTAATACCTCAAGTAAGTTAAAATTCACAAAAAAAAATTTTGGGGCCATTTTCACTCCACCCTAATCTACATATCTAAACCACGGAACGTAATTTGGCAGAATCTTCCTTAATAATTTACTTTCAAAAAACTCCATATATGTTACTTAAAATGGGAGAGAGGGGGTTTCCCATAGCCATACCAAATTTCTGCCTAAAATATTCATTATTAAACAAATTTCGAGTCCACTATGCACAGCTTAATTAATTCTATAATGGTAGTCACAGGTAATGGCAAATTATGCTTAACCAATTCTTCCGAAAGAAAAACTAATAGATCCTCCACCGGGACTCTTGTAAATAAAAAATAAAGAGGTAACATCAAAGCTTACCAATCTAAAATTGTAATTGACACTGATACTTTTTAGTTTTTCTACAAGGTCTACATTATTATTTGTGTGTGATTGTGAAATTGTGCCCAGGAGAGGATTAAGGATGGATACAAGCCATTTGGACAGCTTATATGAGAGAGATCCTATAGAGTTAACAATAGGCCTTGCAGGATTATTTGACTTATGAGTTTTAATCAGAAAATACATATAGGGTAAAGACAGCGAAGTACTCATATAAGCTGTCCAAATGATTTGTATCCATCCTTAATCCTCTCCTGGGTACAATTTCACAATCACACATAAATAATAATGTACACCTTGTAGAAATCAGGAATCTAACGCCATTTTCATTCACGTAAGAGATACTAACCATCCCATTGACTGGAAAAATGCCTCCAAATTAAGTTTTAGTAAATCTATTGTTAGTAGAAATATACTTGAATCGAGTGTGATCAAGAATAATGCTGATTTTGTTCTTAATATTAGCCCCGGGCTTTATAAATTAGACTCGTACATTGTTAGAAAGGTTGTGTATTATTTTGACCGTATTTTTGCCACTTAATTGTTTGCTTTAACTAAATAAATATTATTTTAATAATTGTTAACATTTTTATGTGTACATTTTAATTGTATTATTTATTTTATATAGTCTTTACGTACTTGATAGTTTATTAGACTTTTGAACAGGTTATCTATTGGAAAAATTTTAGATTGTTTTTAGATATTCGGAATATTCAGAAAGGAGCACGTGACGACGATTGCACCATGTCTTTTGTTTCCTTAGATTCTTGCCACTTAATTGCCTGTTTCAATTAAATACTGTTTCTAATAACTGTTATAATAATTTTTGTTTTGTGTACATGT